>CAMZMU010000059.1:27123618-27624159 GCA_947311845.1 Poa pratensis | reverse complement strand
GGCCGTGGTGCTCTAGGTTGATAGTGCCAGAAACAATGCTTGTACGTCACACGTCAGTTGGGAACCCCAAGAGGAAGGTATGATGAGTGCAGCAGTAAGTTTTCCCTCAGTATGAAACCAAGGTTTAATCGACCAGTAGGAAAACGAGGTTTGCTTCGAAGGTGTTGGTGAGGAGTGTAGTGCGGCGCAACACCAGGGATTCCGGTGCCAACGTGGAACCTGCACAACACAACAAATTACTTTGCCCCAACTTAACAGTGAGGTTGTCAATCTCACCGGCTTGCTGAAAACAAAGGGTTAAACGTATCGAATGGAAAATGATGTTTGTTTGCATAAAACAGTAGAGAACAATGATTGCAGTAGATTGTATTTCAGATGTAAAAGAATGGACCGGGGTCCACAGTTCACTAGTGGTGTCTCTCCAATAAGATAACTAACATGCTGGGTAAACAAATTACAGCTGGGCAATTGACAATTGATAAGTGCATATAACATGCATGTGTGAGCTGTGGTGTCTACTATGAGATTCATTTGGGCATTACGACAAAGTACATAGACCGCTATCCAGCATGCATCTATGCCTAAATAGTCCACTTTCCGGTTAACATCCGTACCCCTTCCAGTATTAAGTTGCAAGCAACAGACAATTGCATTAAGTAATGTGCGTAATGTAAACAATACATTCATCCTTGAATAAAGCATTGCTGTTTTACCCCTAGTGGCAACAACACATCTACAACCTTAGAACTTGCTGTCACTATCCCAGGTTAAATAGAGGTTGAACCCAACTATCATGCATAAATACCCCCTCTTGGAGTTACAAGTATTCACTGGCCAAGGCTTCAACAAGTAACGGAGAGCATGCAAGATCACAAATGACATAGACATGATAATATAATATTCAGCTCCACATAGGTATCAATATAAGTCAGATCCCAGCAAACACAACATGTAGCATTACAATAAGATGATCTTGATCATGATAGGCAGCTCACAAGATCTAAACATGATGGCACAAGTGGAGAAGACAACCATCTAGCTACTGCTATGGACCCATAGTCCAAGGATGAACTACTCACGCATCACTCCGGAGGCGGGCATGGCGATGTAGAGCCCTCCGGTGATGATTCCCCTCTCCGGCAGGGTGCCGGGAAGAGCTTCAGAACCCCCCGAGTTAGGGTTGACGACGGCGGCGGCAGCGAATATGTTCTGGATGAAAGGCTCGGTGTTTTAGGGTTTTCGCGTCTCGGGGAATAAATAGGCGAAGGGGCGATGTCGGCGGACCCCCGAGGGGCCCAAACCACAGGCGGGCGGCGGTGGGCCGCGCCGCCAGGTGGTTTGGCCACCTCGTGGTCTCCTCCTTCGGACTCCGTGTACGTGCTGGAAAAATAGGGACTGGCCTTTTGTTTCGTGCAATTCCGAGAATATTTCCAGAAGTAACTTTCTGAAACCAAAAACAGCAGAAAACAGGGAACTGGCACTGTGGCATCTTGTTAATAGGTTAGTCCCAGAAAATGCATAAAAGTGATACGAAGTGTATATAAAACATGTAGCAAATGGTATAATATAAGCATGGAACAGCAGAAATTATGGATACGTTGGAGACGTATCAAGCATCCCCAAGCTTAGTTCTACTCGTCCTCGAGTAGGTAAAACGATAACAACAAATAATTTCTGAGGAGACATGCTTTCACACAATCTTGATCAATATATTGCAAGGCTCATGTCATGAATGAAGTGACTCAAAGCAATGATCTATAGTTTGCTAACAAATAGATAAAGAGTAAACAATGAATCATATAAGCAAAAACTTTTCATGAATAGTACTTTCAAGACAAGCATCAAAAAGTTTTGCATAAGAGGTAACTCATAAAGCAATAGATTCAAAGTAAAAGGCATTGAAGCAACACAAAGGATGATTAAGTTTCAGCATTTGCTTTCAACTTGTAACATGTATATCTCATGGATAGTTGTCAACATAAAGCAATATAACAAGTGCAATAAGTAAATATGTAAGAATCAATGCACACAAAGTTGACACAAGTGTTTGCTTCTAAGATAGAAAGGAGTAGGTAAACTGACTCAACATAAAGTAAAAGATAGGCCCTTCGCAGAGGGAAGCAGGGATTAAATCATGTGCTAGAGCTTTTTAAGTTTTCGAAAGCATATAGAGAGCACAAAATAAGTATTTGAGAGGTGTTTGTTGTTGTCAACGAATGGTAGTGGGCACTCTAACCCCCTTGTCAACCAGACTTTCAAAGAGCGGCTCCCATGAAGGACGTTATCTCTACCAGCAAGGTAGATCATCCCTCTTCTCTTTTGTTTACACATGTATTTTAGTTTCTTTATAGATGACACTCCTCCCAACCTTTTGCTTACACAAGCCATGGCTAACCGAATCCTCGGGTGCCTTCCAACATTCACATACCATGGAGGAGTGTCTATTGCAAAATTAAGTTGCTTACTGATAAATCAGGGCAAAACATGTGAAGAGAATTATTAATGAAAGTTGTAATTAATTGGGGCTGGGCACCCCGTTGCCAGCTCTTTTTGCAAATTATTGGATAAGCGGATGTATATGCCACTAGTCCAGGTGAAAGTCTGTCAGAAGTAAATGACAAGATTGAAAGATAAAACACCACATACTTCCTCATGAGCTATAAAACATTGACACAAATAAGGAGTAATAAAGTTTTGAATAGTTTAAAGGTAGCACATGAAATATTTACTTGGAATGGCAGGAAATACCACATAGTAGGTAGGTATGGTGGACACAAATGGCATGGGTTTTGGCTCAAGTTTTGGATGCACGAGAAGCATTCCCTCTCAGTACAGAGTTTAGGCTAGCAAGGTTGTTTGAAGCAAACACAAGTATAAACCGGTACAGCAAGAATCACATAAAAACATATTGCAAGTATTATAAGACTCTACACTGTCTTCCTTGTTGCTCAAACATTTTACCAGAAAATATCTAGACCTTAGAGAGAACAAATATGCATCCCAAGTCTCAACAAGCTCTACGGTAGTTCTCCACTACTAGGCTTTAACTACATGATGCAAGAGCTTAAACATGATCTACTTGAGAGCTCAAAACAATTGCAAAGCATCAAATCAAAACAAGACAATGATCTACAAGAATGCATATGTCTTTTCCAATACCAACTACTACATGTAGCATTTTCTTTCTTCCAAACAAACACCAATAAATTTAAACATAAACTCTCCAAATGATAATATAATGCAGCAAGAGAGTATTTATAAACAAGTGCTAACAGCTCGAAGAGATGCATGAAAAACAGGAGCTAAAAGCACTGCAGTAGCTAGTTAAGAATACTCAACAAATA
Source organism: Poa pratensis (assembly GCA_947311845.1). Classification (NCBI taxonomy): domain Eukaryota; kingdom Viridiplantae; phylum Streptophyta; class Magnoliopsida; order Poales; family Poaceae; genus Poa; species Poa pratensis. Next base: position 27,620,815 of record CAMZMU010000059.1, on the reverse strand, counting down.
TAAGTGAAGAACATGAGTATTCACATGAAAAAGCGGAGCGTGTCTCTCTCCCACACAAGGATTGCTAGGATCCGAATTTATTCAAACAAAAACAAAAATAAAAACACACAGACGCTCCAAGTAAAGCGCATAAGATGTGAAAGAATTAAAATATAGTTTCACTAGAGATGACCTGATAAGTTTGTTGATGAAGAAGGGGATGCCTTGGGCATCCCCAAGCTTAGACGCTTGAGTCTCTCTGAATATGGTTGGGATGAACCACGGGGGCATCCCCAAGCTTAGGCTTTTCACTCTTCTTGATCACATAATATCACCCTTCTCGCTTGATCCTTGAAAACTTCCTTCACACCAAACTCAAGACAGTTCTCATTAGAGGGTTAGTGCATAATCAAAAATTCTCATATTCTGTAATGATACAATCAATCCCAAAGCTTCTGGACATTAGCTACAGCCACCAATGCTTTGTGGAGCAAAGAAATCCACACAAACACAGTAAAAGAGCGAATGCAAAACAAAAGGCAGAATCTGTCAAAAACAGAACAGTCTGGAATGACGAATTTTTTCGAGGCACTTAAGTTGCTCAGATGGATCTGGCCTAAAATAATGAAAGTTGCGTACATATCTCAGGAATATGCGTGATTTTTCTCAGAATTTTTTGAATTTTCTACAGGGAGATAAGCTCAAATCCGTGACAGCTAAAAATCTGTCACTGCGCAGAAATCCAAATCTTGCATCAACTTTCAATATAGAACTTTACTTGGCACAACATTGCGATAAAATAAAGATACAAAGGAGTTGCTACAGAAGTAACAAAACTCCTTGACTCAAAGAAAACAAAAATAACAGCAAATAAAAACGATGGGTTGTCTCCCATAAGCGCTTTTCTTTAACGCCTTTCAGCTAGGCGCAGAAAGTGAAAATCAAGTGTTGTCAAGAGAAGAAGCATCAACATCATAACTTGCTCTAACAATAGAGTCAAAAGGTAACTTCATTCTCTTCCTAGGGAAGTGTTCCATACCTTTCTTGAGAGGAAATTGGTACCTTATATTACCTTCTTTCATATCAATGATGGCACCAACAGTTCGAAGAAAAGGTCTTCCCAAAACAATAGGACAAGATGCATTGCATTCAATATCCATAACAATAAAATCAACGGGGACAAGGTTATTTTTACGTAATAAAAACATCATTAACTCGCCCCAAAGGTTTCTTCATAGCATTATCAGCGAGAAAAACATCCAAATAACAATGTTCCAAAGGTGGCAAATCAAGAATATCATAAAGCTTCTTGGGCAAAACTGAAACACTTGCACCAAGATCACACAAGGCATTGCAATAAAAATCATTCACCTTTACCTTAATGATGGGTTCCCAACCATCTTCTAATTTCCTAGGAATAGAAGCTTTAAGTTTCAACTTCTCCTCCCTAGCTTGCAAAAGAGCATTTGTAATATGCTTTGTAAAAGCCAAATTAATAGTGCTAGCATTGGGACTTCTAGCTAATTTTTGCAAGAACATAATAACTTCAGAGATGTTACAATCATCAAAATCAAAATCATTATTGTCAATGGTGGTGGAACCATTGTCTCCAATAGTTTGAAAAATTTCAGCACTTTTATCAGAAAAAGTTTCAGCAGTTTTAGGCAATTTCAAACGCTTTGCAGAAGTAGTAGAGACATTACAACACCAATAACATTACCATCAATAGTAGGAGGTTTACTAGCATGTAAACATTAGCATTACTAGTGGTGGTGATAGTACAAACTCTAACTATACTATTCTCTTTTTCAAGTTCTTCCTCTTTTTCCCACCTAGCATGCAATTCAGCCAACATCCTAATATTATTATCAATTCGAACTTGGATGGCATTTGCTGTAGCAAATGACTTAATATCTTTAACTTCATTAGGCATAACTTTCAGTTTTAGAATTTCAACATCATGAGCAAGACTATCAACTTTAGAGACAAGATCATCAATTTTTTCAAACTTTTCCTCAACAGTTTTATTGAAAGCTTTTTGTGTGCTAATAAATTCTTTAAGCATAGCTTCAAGATCAGAGGACACACTTCTATTGTTGCTGTAGGAATTACCATAAGAATTGCCATAACCATTTGAAGGATAAGGCTTATAATTGTTGCTACCAAAATTATTCCTATAAGCATTGTTGTTGAAGTTGTTGTTTTTAATGAAGTTTACATCAACATGCTCTTCTTGAGCAACCAATGAAGCTAAAGGAACATTATTAGGATCAACATGAGATCTACCATTCACAAGCATAGACATAATAGCATCAATCTTATCACTCAAAGAGGAGGTTTCTTCAACAGAATTTACCTTCTTACCTTGAGGAGCTCTTTCGGTGTGCCATTCGGAATAGTTGATCATCATATCATCAAGTAGCTTTGTTGCTGCACCTAAAGTGATGGACATAAAGGTTCCTCCAGAGGCTGAATCCAATAAGTTCCTTGAGGAAAAATTTAATCCTGCATAAAAGGTTTGGATGATCATCCAAGTAGTCAGTCCATGAGTGGGACAATTCTTCACCAAAGATTTCATTCTTTCCCAAGCTTGAGCAACATGTTCATTATCAAGTTGTTTAAAATTCATAATGCTACTTCTCAAGGATATAATCTTAGCAGGAGGATAATATTTCCCTATGAAAGCATCTTTGCATTTTGTCCAAGAATTAATACTATTTCTAGGCAAAGAAAGCAACCATTCTTTAGCTCTTCCTCTCAAGGAGAAAGGAAAAAGTTTCAGTTTTATAATATCCCCATCCATATCCTTATACTTTTGCATTTCACAAAGTTCAACAAAGTTATTAAGATGGGCAGCAGCATCATCAGTACTAACACCAGAAAATTGCTCTTTCATAACAAGATTTAATAGAGCAGGTTTAATTTCATAAAATTCTGCTGTAGAAGCAGGTGGAGCAATAGGAGTGCATATGAAATCATTGTTGTTTGTGCTAGTGAAGTCACACAACTTAGTGTTCTCAGGAGTACTCATTTTGAAAAAAAACAAAATAATGAATTAAACAAGTAACTAATTTTTTTGTGTTTTTGATAAAAGAGCAAACAAACTAAATAAAAATAAACTAAGCAAGACAAATAACAAAGTAAAGAGATTGGGTGTGAGAGACTCCCCTTGCAGAAGCAATTCGTTTTCCCCGGCAACGGCGCCAGAAAACGTGTTGGTGGCTCTAGGTTAATAGTGCCAGAAACAATGCTTGTACGTCACACGTCAGTTGGGAACCCCAAGAGGAAGGTATGATGAGTGCAGCAGTAAGTTTTCCCTCAGTATGAAACCAAGGTTTAATCGACCAGTAGGAAAACGAGGTTTGCTTCGAAGGTGTTGGTGAAGGAGTGTAGTGCGGCGCAACACCAGGGATTCCGGTGCCAACGTGGAACCTGCACAACACAATCAAATTACTTTGCCCCAACTTAACAGTGAGGTTGTCAATCTCACCGGCTTGCTGAAAACAAAGGGTTAAACGTATCGAATGGAAAATGATGTTTGTTTGCATAAAACAGTAGAGAACAATGATTGCAGTAGATTGTATTTCAGATGTAAAAGAATGGACCGGGGTCCACAGTTCACTAGTGGTGTCTCTCCAATAAGATAACTAACATGCTGGGTAAACAAATTACAGCTGGGCAATTGACAATTGATAAGTGCATATAACATGCATGTGTGAGCTGTGGTGTCTACTATGAGATTCATTTGGGCATTACGACAAAGTACATAGACCGCTATCCAGCATGCATCTATGCCTAAATAGTCCACTTTCCGGTTAACATCCGTACCCCTTCCAGTATTAAGTTGCAAGCAACAGACAATTGCATTAAGTAATGTGCGTAATGTAAACAATACATTCATCCTTGAATAAAGCATTGCTGTTTTACCCCTAGTGGCAACAACACATCTACAACCTTAGAACTTGCTGTCACTATCCCAGGTTAAATAGAGGTTGAACCCAACTATCATGCATAAATACCCCCTCTTGGAGTTACAAGTATTCACTGGCCAAGGCTTCAACAAGTAACGGAGAGCATGCAAGATCACAAATGACATAGACATGATAATATAATATTCAGCTCCACATAGGTATCAATATAAGTCAGATCCCAGCAAACACAACATGTAGCATTACAATAAGATGATCTTGATCATGATAGGCAGCTCACAAGATCTAAACATGATGGCACAAGTGGAGAAGACAACCATCTAGCTACTGCTATGGACCCATAGTCCAAGGATGAACTACTCACGCATCACTCCGGAGGCGGGCATGGCGATGTAGAGCCCTCCGGTGATGATTCCCCTCTCCGGCAGGGTGCCGGGAAGAGCTTCAGAACCCCCCGAGTTAGGGTTGACGACGGCGGCGGCAGCGAATATGTTCTGGATGAAAGGCTCGGTGTTTTAGGGTTTTCGCGTCTCGGGGAATAAATAGGCGAAGGGGCGATGTCGGCGGACCCCCGAGGGGCCCAAACCACAGGCAGGCGGCTGGTGGGCCGCGCCGCCAGGTGGTTTGGCCACCTCGTGGCTCCTTCGTCTCTCCTTCGGACTCCGTGTACGTGCTGGAAAAATAGGGACCTGGCCTTTTGTTTCGTGCAATTCCGAGAATATTTCCAGAAGTAACTTTCTGAAACCAAAAACAGCAGAAAACAGGGAACTGGCACTGTGGCATCTTGTTAATAGGTTAGTCCCAGAAAATGCATAAAAGTGATACGAAGTGTATATAAAACATGTAGCAAATGGTATAATATAAGCATGGAACAGCAGAAATTATGGATACGTTGGAGACGTATCAGGCCGCGCGGGAGAGAGGAGGAGGATGTGAGGACACTTTTCCACCGGGGTCCTCGAGATTTTCGGAAATTGTGGCTAGGTCCTCCTCAGCTGAGAATGAGGACCGTTTCCGAATTTCTGTACAGCGGAGGTCTCTTTTTTGCAAAAATACCGTGAGCACTGTAGCCACTGTAGCTAGCTACAGTGCTCGAGCGTGGAGAGGTCGTGAAATGGACCATCTTTCATATAGTTAGTAATGTCTTTCCATTTCGTTGGAATATTAAACACCAAACTGGCGTGTTATATGCATTTCGAGCATCTCCACCGACACCCCCAAATTTTGTCTGACACTCACAAATTGTGTTCGCTTAGTGTGCCGGACACTTGTCCGGCCATTTCCAAGTTGCCTCCCACAACGGCCGGTTCATTTTCACTTTTGATCATTTTTGGCAATTTGCAACAAAATAACACAAATCCGGCGAACACTTCAACAAAATTGAACAAACGTATATTTGAAACATAAACGAAATTTAACAATCGACATTTTTAAATTTAAAACTAAACCCTAGACCCTATATCGAGTGGCGCTTTTGGCTACAACGTGAGGAAGATACCTATCGTCGCGCCGCCCTCATCGAGAAACTTGCATACCTTACTACTGGTTCGTCATCCACGCCGATCCCCGTGGACGGAAGTGTTGTCGGGTGGGGAGAGGAGAGGCGCCGCACACGTTTTTAAGCCAGCCGGAGGAGCGGGGATTGGGTGGGGACATTAACACCGAGCACCAGTTCCCCTGTCACACATTGACGCCAACGACACGTGTTCATCCGCACCTGTGGGAGCGCTGCGACGTCAACACGTGGACGACGCGGCTCGACACGTCACTTCCATTCTGCGCTGGCCAGGGGAACGCTTCCGCCATTAAACGTCGCAATAACTTGACCGGAGCTCTATCTATGGCAGGTGGGCTTCGTCTGCCAGAGTGCTTGTCTGGCCAGCACCCCCGAGCAGGCCCCCAAGTTTGGAGGCCTGCTCAGGGTGCCGGACAGAATTTGGGTTGGGCCGGACACTTGGAGGTGCCGGTGTGGACATTTCCGTGTCCGGCTTCCCAATGGGCCTTTGGGTGCCGATGGAGATGCTCTCATATGACAAATGCTCTCATATGAGAGGTACATGTTACACACATTCTGGGCTGAATTACAGTAGCGCTGAGGTTGGTTCCTGTATGGTAAGCCTACTGTAGTTCTGATTAGAGAGCTGAGAGCCATGGACATTGGCCGCTTTGTGCCACGCATCGACAGGCAACTTAAATTTGTCTAAAATAAAAAGGACATGCAAGTTGAAATTGGACTTCCCCCTCCTCTTCCTTGCCCGCCACTCTAAATCTCAGAAATCTCTTCCCCATTTTCCAAACTTCTTCTCACCCCTCTCTCTCCCGCCAGTCCTTCACCGTGATGATCTCAATCCAAACCCTATAATCCTTCGCTCCTGGCTCCTGCACATCCCAACGACCATGGAATTCGAGCAGCAGGGCCATTCCAATTTTGCACCTCCGGCGAGTTAAATCTTTACTATTAAATAGGAGTTGGACGTACGTTGGTAGTCCCTCTTGTTTTCTGCCAAAATTTTCTGCTCCTATCCCGAGCGCGCCGACAGGTGGGCCCCCACCCGCAGAAATTTCCACCCGCAACATCTCTCGTTCGCTCCTCCCGTACCTCTCAGCCTAGCTAACGGTTCGGAACCGCCGCCGCCGCTCTTCGATCTCGCGCGACATGGCGGCGTCCGCGGCCCCAAAGTGCTTCCCGCGCCGGCCCGCACGGCGTCCTCGCTCTGGAGCCCGCGCCATCGCAGTTGCGGCACCGCGGCACGGGAGGCGGCTGCAGGAGGGGACTGCCACAGCGGCGAGCACGCCCCCCGCCGCGAGCCCGTGACGCAGGGGAGACCAGCGGCAAGGTAGGGCGGGACGCGGATGCGGGCCCCATGCTCGGATCTCTGCGTGGAGGAGCGTTGCGCCCCGTCGTGGAGCTCGGGGGTCCCGTTCGCGTGCTACAATGCTCGTGTCCGTGGCGCCGCGCAGCCGCTCGTAGCTCTCTCTCTACACCTCGGCGACGCCCCTTCCTCGCCCAGCGCTCCTCTCACCGGCGCCAGATCACGGTCGTCCCCACCTCCAACTCGACTGTCTCAGTCCTCCACCGGCGGTCCGACGCCCTCCAGATCGCGAGCAAGAGCAGCAGCACGGAGGCCTGCCCATCCAGTCCGTCGCCACTTGCAGCCATGACCGTCGATCTGGACGCCCGACGCACGTTTTGCTCTGGCCCTGGACCCAGCCTCTGCGCCGCCGCGAGGGTGATCGCCTATGGCACGCTGCAGCGTCTGAGGTGAGCTCGGGGGGACACCACGAAAGCCAAGATGGACCGTAAGCACTCTCCTCGCCTCAATGCGGTCTCCTCTCCTGATACTTCTGAGCCTTAATTCTGCGGCCGGTTTTCCCCGCTGCGTTGGGTTGAAATAATTTTTATGGGAATTGGTCGGTTGGGGATTGCAGGGTGCGGCACCACACGATTTCGGTGTTCCTCCGAGGATAGCGGCATGATATACCGGATTGGTGGTTGTTCGCCAGGAGAAGGTACAACATGGAGTCACTCGTCGTGGGAATCAACAAGCAAGTCACTGAGCAGCTCAATAAGCTCGGAAATGTCTTGAATGTGAGTCTACTGCTTGATATTTTGCAGCTGTTCATGCTACTTAGTTTAAGAGGAACAACCGCCAGAAATTTTCACCGAGTTACAAATTGTGCTTCAGGTCTAGACTGGAATTTTTTGTGTTGATCACTATCTGTCCGTGCCACTTGAGAGTTGCGTCACTGTTTTTGTGTTGATTACTATCTGTCCATGTCACTTGAGTGCTAATAACACACTGAATTTTCTCCTTTGATCTTCTGCTTGTATAGGTCATGAAAACTTACATAACTCCGTATATGCCCTCTTGTTGAAGATATGGAATGCTATCCTAGACGCCTTGTAAAACACAATCAATCTTGATGTTGGAGTTTGGCAGTTTGCATATCTTCTGGTAACCAGTCTAATATGGCTTGGTCCAATGTAATCTCCGAGAAAATCGGAAGATGTTCTATTCCAATTGAACAGGAGGTGCATTTGCTTAGTTGGTTAGTTCTCCATCCTCCTAAACTGTCAATACTGAAAATGAAAGTTACAAGTGATGGTATCTAGGAAAATTACAGTAGCAGTTTGCAAAAGTAAAGTAACCCATCATGCTTTTAGTGATTCATAATCATAGATACTGACGGAAAGGTTTTTTTATAACTTTAGAGTGATACATTTGTCGAACAAGCAGTGGGCATGCCTTCAGTTACTCAAATTTTAAAGTTCATTCTGAGGTAATGGTTGCTTAATTCATCTGAACTATTTATAGTTCAATCTACATGTTTGTCACTCCAGATTATCTATCTATATATATACTAATTGGAAAAATAGTAGTGTTCCTTTCCGTTTCCACATGTGGAACTTACATGCTGCTTCTGTGATGTTACTATAGGAATATTCAGTTCGTTCTTCAGATATACAGTGGAAGCCTGACTGAGTGAGCATATACGGAGAGCTGTTTTAGCATAATTTTTGAATTTTGTATATCGTCTTGAGCTTTTGAGAGCTTGATGTGGCAGCCAAAGTACTATACAATTTCTTACAAGACCCAATGAAAATAGTAAGTGGTAACTTTTGTTTGGTTCATCATATAGATTCACCCATTTAAATTAACCTTTTATCTGCTCCTTGTATAGTTGATTTATCATTCGGATTTCCTATATACATTAGCACCGTTATTTCTCATTCATTCTTGCATTGTGCTTTAAAATATGTTAATGGTACCGTAGCTGTTTAGAGTCTCCTGCAAGGGCCTGATTGTTAATATGTTCTTCAATTTAAATTATTGCAGGAAGTTTTGCTGTATCTTGATTTGATAGTGCTTCAGCACTCTTAAGTCTGTCCTAATACCTGACAATAGCCGTTAAAAGAGATACTTCTATGATTCTTTTACAGTGTATATACAGAACTAAGAGTGGATAATTGTGAGCTTATATTGCCATAATTCTTTTTATGGGTCACACATGATCATGCATGAAAGAGTTACTTCTATGATTCTTTTGCGGTGTATATACAGAACTAAGAGTGGATAATTGTGAGCTTATATTGCCATAATTGTTTTATGGGTCACACATGATCCTACATTGAAGACAAAAGTTCTCATGTGTATTATTTTTAAAGGTGGCAATGCAGTGCAGGCGACAACGAATATATTGGCTAGGTTTATTAGTGTCTGGAGGTGTCTCTTCACTCTATTATCAATCACAAGTTATCATTCTAGAGTTGTTCAGGGATGATTGGAAATATAATTTACATTGTTGTGCTACACAAATCTTGGAATGTGTGTATGATTAATTCATCTTTTATGAGCTATGGCACAATTATGTTGCAGGTACACATACTTTAGCTCTTCTCTTTATTAAGCTTGATCTGCACATGATATCATTATCTCCGCTCATCACATTTCTTAGAGCAGTGTTTTATTTAAAAAGTTTCTTTCAAGCAGAAGACCAGATCCATGTATTTATTTTCTTTGATTCCATATATTTTGAAAATCATTTTACTATTGTTTGGACAGTCCGGGTTGTGTCTTAGAATATAACACTTTTAGTCATGATATGTGGTGACTTCTTCTTTGTTGTTACTCAAGGTATGTATACGATTTGAGTTGCACATTATCCCATGATTTAGTTGTGTGATAAAGACTGGAGTGGCCGATCATTGATACACCGGTGTGTTCTGAATGTTAGCATGTGCCGTGTACTTCTTACATTTTTTTCCTTTTAATACTTCAGAATGCTTTATGTGGATCATATAATTTTAGATGATTCACCTCAATTTTGTGGCTTTGCAGCTTGTTGAAAGCAACCTATTTCTTAGATTGGTAATGATGATGAAGTGCCGTATCGTGAAGAAAGCGAATTGTGAGAGAGATTATGAAATATTGTGGTTGCTTGTCATTTGTATGAAAGCCAACGTAGTAATAGAAAGTATTTTTTCTCAATCTAGCATCAATGCTTGTTGAAAGGGTGTTGCAATATTATATCTATGTGTGTTCTGTAAAGTGATTTTCGCGTATCAGATCATTTGAGTGTTCATACCTTGTCTGTCCTCATATAACTGCAGCTTTCCTTTACTATTTTTTTCCTTTCATGAAGAAAGCACTAGCTTTCATGAATTGGCGCATATTTTCCTTTGCGCAGTCTAATTGCATTTTCTATCTTGTTCCGTTGTGTACATTTGCTTAGACATTTTACTTTTTTATGTTCTTTTACAAACGATAGATGGAAAGCAATAGCTGATACATCAAATTTCATTTTTGTTACCTGATACACAGTAGGGCGTAACTAATGAGTTGTCTATTTGACACTTCTTTTGTTTCTTGCATATGATGGGCTGCATAATAGTTGAAGTTTACCAGGTTTTCAGGGATGATTTAGGGTTGGCAATGATGGTGTGATCTAGAATCAAGTCGCAGGTTCTTCAACAAGCGTTTAAGCGTGTGTCGGTGTGTGTGTCGTACTGTCGTTACTATCTTATAGAGTGTAAAATTCCGGCATGTGCGCAACATTCATGAGCCATGGTGACCTCAGATGCGAAGGGGGCAGACGGACTGGCAAGGTGAAGAGCTTGGTGCAGAGTCGCTTCTAGAGATTGCAAATACTAACGTTGAATATTTGTCATATTGAGCCTTGACCAGAGGCATAACAATGTTTTTGAGATGCCGCCGCGCTCCAACTAACTGTAGCCAAAATGCAGAGTGCGGGAGCATGCATGTATCTGTTGCATATTATGAGAAAACTAGAATCTTATAACTTTTAAAATATTATGTGGTGTGAATTTTAATTTATACAAAAAAAAAACATGATATAACCGTAGCAACGCACGGGCATTCAACTAGTAAATATAGTTACACTGATTTTTCTTTTTTTTTAGTTTTTTCCACTATGTTATGGTTTTACAAAAATATGTATACTTTGTGAGCATTGTTAACAATACAATGTATTTTTTTATTGTTTTCCATTATATAGTTGTAAGATTTCAAAAATATTTTTGAGTTTCACGATTTTTTTCCTTTGTGAGATACTGTCCATAACAAAATACAAAATCATCTTAAATGAAACCAAACAAAAATGGAAAACTGCACAACTCCTTCATGTTATACAACTGATGAATTATATGCCTATATATATATTTGGTTTATGGATGTTCTTATCTATTTTAGTATTACTAGTAAAAATGCCCGTGCGTTGCAACGGGAGAGAAAAAATCGCGTTGTTGAGACGCATAATCATCGATTCCAACACTGATGACACCTACTTTTTCGACAACGGATTCTCATCTGATTCAAACAGTGTCGACATGGATGTTGGATAAGGCGACGAAAAAGAAGACTGGAATGAATATCTTCATCCTCGTGGATCCACCAACTTATTAAAATTGTAGACACTCGTGGTGTTTAAAGTTTTGACATTGTACCAAAAACGTTAGTGCGGCATTAGTTTTTCCTGATAGTCAACTTGTACTTCATATAATGTATAAATAGTATACAAAATAAAAGCACATTGTATTTATGTCTCAATTTCATGTACTCTGAGTTAAAAAAAAATTACTTCTTAGTAACCTTCACATGAGACGTGTTTCTTTTTCTTAGAGACGATCGTACCTTTTCATCGTCAGTCAACACATGAGAAAATGTAAAAAAACACACACATGGGTCCCTTTGCCTCAACGAAGTAGCAGCGGCCAATTTCCTCTCTCACTCGTTTTTTTCCTGTCTTCTTCACCAGAGGTCCCGTTACTCTCCGCTGGTTCTCCCGTTACCCATTCTCCTCAAGATCCCCACCGCTGCTATCTCCGGCGCCGGGCTGAGTCTCGTTGAGCTGCTGTTCCATGCCCCCCGCCACTCCATAGCCTCGCCCCGCCGAGGCGGCGTTGGAGATTCCGCGGCGGCAGCTGCCGGTGAGGATGGCGCGAGGACGCTGAATCCTCAAGAATAGTCAGGGCAAGAGAGGGCGCGGGACGAGCATCCGTTGCCGTTGCCTGATCCTTGTCAATGGTGGTGAACGGCGGCGTGCATAGAAAGGGTGCGGCCGAGCAGCAGCACAGGTGATTTTATTTCCCCACCTAGCTTCAGCAAAGATATTTACTTTGGTACATGAATATTTATGCTTCGATACTTTCATCTTGAGATTCCGCGGCGGCAGCTGAGGAAAAGAGAGGAGATTAGCCAGCCAGGCGGAGGGAGCCGGAGGCGGAGAGGAGGAAGAAGAGAGGATCCGGATTGAGCCGTCGCGCCACCGCAATCCCCATTTCCCGGGACTCGTCGTCGATTCGCCTCGATTCGGGGGCGAGCTCGGCTCGAGCCCAAATCAGGAGGAGCGGCAGGCAGGAGGACGCGGCGCCCCCGTGGGCGCTCAGCGAGGCCACGGCGTTCCGGCGCTTCGTGGGCGCTCCACAAGGGGCAGCCCCTGGGGCGGCGTCGGGCGGTGGTGTTGCCGCACGCGTAAGCAAGCTTCACGGTGTCATGAGGAAACCGGTACGCCTCATCCTCCTCTGGAGTTAACTCTTTGATTGATGTAGCTCAAGTCAGCTTGCTTGTGCCGATGTAGCTTTTGATTGACCGCTAGCTAGTCCCTTGAAATTGCTGCTGGTTTGCTCCTTACTGCCATGTTTGGTCAAACGCCCTGAACTTGGAAGACGTTGCTGTTTGCCTGTCAAATTTGTATGCTCATCTATTGTGCATTTGTACTTATCGAGTAGGTTTTGAATGGAGATTACAAATGGGGACAAAATAGTATACATACCAAACTAATTTAGCTAGTTCTGTTGACCAAGTTTGTTCTGAAATACACTACTCATTTTTAGTCACTTTGTCATTGTCAGCTAAGCAATGATGTAGGTAAAATTGTGTAAGTTTGATGTGTTTGAGAAAGACACCATCCCTGCATCATTCTCCGGCTCCGGGAATCCTTCTCATCGAAGGCATCCGGAAGCCGGCGAGGCAGAAATATGATTTTATCTAAATTTATCTTCTTATATGTGACATGTTTAAGATTAAGAAATATGACTTGCTAGTTGCAGATAATAATTTTGCACCAATCTGCATGTGCTATTGTGAATATGAAGATATAATTTACATAGATGGTGACTACCTGACTGAAGGCTGTATCATTAGAGTGATCATAGTTTTAAATAAGCACAAATGATTTAGTGTACTGATTGTTCAGTAATTAGTGAACACATAATAATGGATGGTTATTTATTTCCTCAAACATTTACATAACCTATTTTGTGAGGACTTCTGTGTACACAATATTCTTTGTGTACGTCTCTGTTGTACTGATCTTCTCCTTAGTTGTCTTCTTCTTTTTCTTCTGTTTCTCCTTCTCCTCTTCACTTGTCTTCTCCTCTTCACTTGCTGCTGTTAGTACCTTTATGTTTGCTGTTGCGGTTGCCCTTGATAGCGCAACATATAGTTGCCCATGTGAGAAAACTGGTTCAGGTAGGTAGACGCCCACATTTGGTATTGTCTGTCCTTGTGATTTGTTGATTGTCATCGCAAAGCTGAGTCTGACTGGAAATTGTTTCCTCTTGAAACGGAACGGGAACATTTCATCATCAGAGGGGCATAATGGTATTCGAGGCAAGAAAACTCGCGTTCCAGAATGCTGTCCTAGCACAATCTCTGCATCTATTGCATTTTTCTGAAATCCTCGTACGATCAATCTTGTGCCATTGCATAGGCCATTAGCCGGGTCAATGTTCCTGAGTAGTATGATCGGACAATTAATCTTTAGCTTTAGCATATGTGGGGGCAGTCCGTTGGGGTAAGGGTGTTTAGGAATTCTGGTGGATAGTAGTTATATGGGTCTTCTTCTACAGAATCAAAGCTGTGGTACACCATCTCCTCCCCTTGGAATCGATCAATCATTTTTAGGTTGATTCTGTCTACGCAATCATTCTTTGTGGATAGAATTGCTCTTGACGTGATGTATTTTGGATCTTGTAGGGAAGCGGCGTCCGTTTTGTAGATGTTGTTGATGAGTGTATCCAATCCTTTGTCACCAGTTTTATTTGGCACGCATATACTTGTTGGTAGAAGTATTTCTCCGTTATCGTTTGTCTCCTCTGTTCCGTTTCCAATGCGCAATAGGTACTCCGCGAACCCTGGGTCGTTTTGAGCCCTCATGTTGCGCACAAGCTTCATTTTTTTCATGCAGCTCCAGAGTTCTGATCTGCTGAGTGACGCGTCTACTATTTGGGCTCTTGTACCCTTTCGGACAACGGGTAGTACTTGTCTAAAATCTCCTCCAAATACGACCGTTTTCCCACCGAATGGTAGATCTGGTTTGTCCATTATGTCCCTCAAGCTTCTGTCTAGCGCCTCAACCGCCTGTCTCTTAGTCATTGACGCTTCATCCCAGATTATTAGTGATGCAGCTTTTAGTAGCTTGGCTGTCCCGCTTTGTTTTGTGAATCCACAAATTGCTCCATCGTCTATTTTTAGTGGTATCTTGAACCTCGAGTGTGCAGTCCTCCCTCCAGGCATTATGGAAGCCGCAACACCGGAAGTTGCCGTTGCCAGAGCAATCTTGCCCGTTCCACGTATCGTGGCTAGGAGCGCCCTATAAAGAAATGTTTTTCCTGTGCCTCCCGGTCCATCGACGAAGAAAACCCCTCCCCTTTGGCTGTCAATTGTGGATAGGATTTCGTCGTAGGCCGTCCGCTGCTCTTTGTTTAGGCTCTCATGTAAAGATGCGTCATGTGGGTCTACCTCGACCGAGTACTCCTCAGTCATCTCCCTAGGCATGTCATCTGTCGTGTCATGTTGTTCGTCAATCTCTGGCAGAGGAAACGACTTGATGTCTTTTCCCATTGATTGCAACATGTCCCTGATATTTTTTAGCACCATCTGTTCGACCGTGTGCTTGCATTTGCAGTTTCTCATGTAGTCTTCAGACATTGCGTCGAGGTGATTGTTCCAAAGGCCACGAACGTCGCTAGGCTCACAAAACACCAGGATTGTCGCGAATAGCCTTCGTAGGGATGATGGCATCCGAAACAACTCTGCTTCTGTCATACAATCATCTAGTGTGTTGTCTGCCTCAATGAGGCCCCTTTTTTCTGCAGCTTCACGGAAGGTTGGCATTACTTGTCCATCAACTGTCCTTAGGTCTTCGTAGCTTGTGGCGCCTGGCACGTGGTTTAGGAGAACTCTGAGATAGTATCGTTCTCCTTCAGCCGGATGCGCTGCTACAATCCTGCCAACCTGGAAGATAGCTTTCCGTTTCCTCTCTTGCCAAAACTTCCCATTTTTTTGCCATGTATAATGTTCTGGGAAGTCCCTGTATAGTATGCCTCGTGCTTTCTCATGTAAGTTGTTTGCTTCAAAGTATGCTGTCAACATAGACCTATCATTACCACCACGTTCGATAACGTCCTTGATATTTTCTTTTCCATTGTACGAGACCATGTGCATATTTGGAAGATGTAGCTGCAGCTGCAGGACTGATGGGTGTATTTTGCTTAGTTCAAAGCCATATATTCTCCACAGCGCTTCTGGAGGTGTCACCCACCTTGCATCTCTGTACTGTCTAATCTCGTCGATTTCGGCTTCATTTACTTTTTCGGTCACGGATACAGATGCTCGGTCATGTCCTTTGTAGATGTACTTGAACAGGTACTTGACGGCTTTAATGCTTGAGCAAATCTCAACATTTATGTGACAGTTGAACATTCTCAATAGATAGGGGTTGTAAGGAACGACCCACCTGTTATCAAGCGTGCACTTTCGGACTGTTTCGGTCCGACCGTCTTTGCGCCTCCTATATAATGGGTAGGAGTCCTTGCCTTGAATTGTTGTTTCGTTAAATGGCCTTGGGTAATTGTTCTTGCATGTCTGGCGATTCTTTGTGCATGGACAATTTCTGTTCAGTGCACCGCAAGGACCATGCATCATATGCTTGATGACCATTTTATATAGCTCAGGGTACTTCTGCTTGTTCGGTAGCTCTGCGGAGATTATTTTGTCATATTGCTCTGGAGACGTGTACTTGTATTTTCCAGTCATGATCAGTAGGAAGTGGGCATGGGGTAGTCCCCTTTTCTGGAACTCTACAACATAGGTATATGCTTTAACACCTCCAAGAATGTTTTTCTCAAACAATTGCTTCTTCATTGCTTCTAGCTTCGCCCTGAAAACTCGTACGACGATATCTGGGCGATCTTGTGGTGTTTGTCCACGCTCTAGTTCACGTGTAATCTCTTCCCAGTTGGGGTTGCAAGTCATCGTGAGGAATATATCCGGCTTTCCGTACTTTCTTACTAAAGCCATTGCATCTAGAAATCGGCGAAGTTTATCTCGTGGTCCTCCAATAAATGAGGAGGCAAGAACTATCCGTTTCCCTACTGCATTTCCGCTTTGTTCTCCTGCTTGAATGCTATCCACAAGGCCTTGGTATAAGTCTGCCCTTAATTTTTTCTGATGATGAAACATGTAGTCCAGTCTGGAGCTCTCAATTTTGATATATGTATCTACAACAAACTGTTGAAGTAGTGTCCGCCGTACAATATAGGGTTGAATATGTTTGGTCGTGTATGTAATTTGTAGCAATAGTATTCTTTCATGGTTACCCACAGTCTACTCGGTGCATCTGTTCCAAGCAACATTACATAAAAAGTTAGTTGAATTAGTAGGAGTGACTATATACGAATAATAAATTTTGAAGACAGTAATAATATATGAAATATTTACCTGGGTCATCATCATCGTTATCTTGGGCAGCAGCCCTTCTCACATGTTCCTTTTTTATTGGCCCTTGGGATCTTCGAATGCCAACCCAGTTCACCTCTTGGAAAGAACAGGGGATATGAGAGCGGATCATAGCACCCATAATATGATTTTATCATCTGTATTTCGTTGTTATTCCCATGAAGTATTACATTCTTGTCAAAAGTATTTCTTCTTTCATTTCCTTCGACCCACACTGCAGCTACCTCTGAAGTCATTGGTGTGTTGTATGTTCTCTGGTCCAATCTTTGGTCAAGGTTCAAGATAAGTCTGTAGTCATCAAGGTTTTCTGCCTGTCCCAACCTTCTAAATTGCGTGGAGTATGGGTTGACGCGTAGAACGTCCGTTATTATGCCGACTATGTGTTTATCTTGGTCATACGTTTCCTCGCGGCAACGGCGGTACCGATGTTCTAAGCTTGGATCGTCATCGTAGAAGTATAGTTCGAGATGCTTCGGATCTGAGTGACCATTAGCAAATGAGTGTATATTGTGATAAATCTGACCATGAGCTCGAAAGGTGTAAATACCAGCCATTCGCATGTCAGTTGTATCTCTGTCAAGGTGGCAATATAGAGTAGTAAATGAGAAGTGCCCATTGAAAAATCTTATATTTTCCCGAAAATATCTTGCATCAGATTCGTTGCTTGTCCAAAGTCTCCTGAGTACTTGTGGCGTCTCTGGGTTGGCCAATTTTATATTTCCTTTGTTGCAGCATAATCCAACAGATTCATACTGGAACTTTTTTGCACCGCAGAATCTGCAATTCTCTTCAGTCTTGAGCATGTGTGTGTTTTTTGGTATGTTGCTATATACGTGATCATACGGATCAGGCTTGTCCCAATCCTCGCCTTCCACGATTTCAATGTCCACTTCATTTTCCCATTCTGTTGTGATTTGTAGCATCAAATTTTTGTAAAGAAATAATATAATGATGCAAATATATTTTAAACTGTATGGAGGTACCTTGACCAGAGAACATGTATTCCTCCTCGCATGTGTCTTCTTCAAATATGATCTCATCGTTTCCTGTGTAATAAGATTTGGTTGTACATTATTTTGTGTTCCATAATAATATATATGAACTTCATAACCTTACCGTGATCATCATTGTAGAATAATTGTGCTTGTTCATCCGCGTTTTTGTTGGTTTGACACGTGAAGAGTGAATTTCTGTCAACAAAGGGTGGTTAGTTTATTGCTCATACTATATATTATTTTGAGAATGTTTTAAATTGTAGCATTACCGTTAGTCATGACTTCTGGCTGCTCTATAGGTTCTATATCACCGTTCCCTTTTTTCATCATGGATATTATGAGTTCGACAGCCTTATGGTGTTCATCATCATTGCAGAAGGGTTCTGCTGTTGCATTTGCGTCTTTGCTGGGTGGACACAATGAATAAGGGATGCCTGCCCAGGAAATATGGTTAGTTGTACATAATCCATATTGTTATTGTATAAAATATAGACAATTACCTTTAATCATGACTTGTGGGTGCTTTACGGGTTCTATGTCATCCTTGTCGTTGTTTATCACGGATGTGTCTTCTTGTGATGACACTGAAGCAGGTTTCCTCTTTTTTACTGAGAATTCTTCATTACGACGGTGTAGCAATGTTTGCCTTTCTCCTGGTGTGACAGGCTTTCTTTTTCTTGCATTTAGGTTAGATGCACCCATTTCTTCTTCTGTTGCGATGTATGCAGGGTTCTCCATTGCAATTGAATCTTTGCTTGGCGTGCTGCGGTTCAATATCTTGTTGGCCGTTATTTGGTCTATTCTAGCTTTTTTTTGTTGTGGCTCCATATTTGCATATCTCTGCCTATCTTGTGCGCATTTTTTCGTCCTTTGTTCTGCCTCTTTTGGTTTTCTTTGCTGATAGGCTTCACGTCGTTTTTTCAGTATCTCCTGCTTTTCCTCTTCTGTGCATCTTTGTTTCCTTTCTTCTGGCTGTTCTTTTTTTTTTTGCTGATAGGCTTCACGGCGTTTTTTCAGATTTTCCTGCTTTTCTTCATCCGTCATTCTTGCACGCAATTCTCTAATTCTTTTCCTTTTCTGTTCATTGACATCCATTGCGTGAGATTGTGATCCAAATTGGCTCGCCTGCATTAGAGTTTGTATACTGTGAGTATGAAAGCCTGAATTTAAATTCCTAGAAGTAAACCGTGTAACCCTGCATAGAAGGAAGATTAACGAAGGTAACGATAATGATAATGATTACTGTTTCCTATGACAGGCCAAGCAGTGCGGACGATGATTTCCGGTCAGAACGACGAGTTTCCGGCGAAGTTCGCAGAAAGGCGGTGGACTCACGGCGAGACGTCAATGGAGTACGGACGATATAGCGATTCTTGTTCTGATAATCTGGGAACACACCTATATTTAATCAGGGTCCTTGTACGAGTAGGACACGAGTTCTACTCGTCTCCGTATTGCTAAGTTTGGATCGCCTTCGTGATTGTGTCAGCCAACTGTGCGAACCTTTGGTCCTTGTACGAGTAGGAGTCTGGATCGCCTTCGTGTAGGACACGAGTTCTACTCGTCTCCGTAAGATTGTGTTAGCCAACTGTGCGGATCTTTTTTTTTTCAATGGGTGTAATCAAAACGTTTTTTCTGACTTATGGGTGGCATGTAATTACTTCCAATTGTATGGGCAAATCCAATCCAACGACACACCAAACCGCGGAAGCCTTAGTGCTTTTATTATTAGGTAAAGATTAAATATTTTGGTAGAAATTCGAATGCATAAAACCTAGCAAATATCTTAACACGGGTATTTAACCTAGGTTTGTAGTGTATAGTTATGTAAGAAAATATATAGAAACTTCTGGAATATAAATTGAATAGTTGACGTGGCAATTTTTTTACTTGGTAATAACATCGATAAGCCCTAATATTTGCACCCAACAAAGTACCACAAGCCGCAGCTCCCACAAGGAGTTTCATTCCACTTGACCCCCAAATATATATCCCAGGTCGCAACTAAAACAATCCAAACCTAAATCAGCCGCTCACGAAGATGGTTGCCGTACTACGAGGTCGATGTCGGGTGGTCGTCGGATGTTCCAAAAATGCCACGGTCGACGACAACAATGAAGTTTCATGTGACGTTGTTACCCTTGTAGGGCATGAACTCATGGAAATATCGTATTGCAAATTTGCGATCATTTCCTCAATTCTTGTTCGATGAAACAGGACATAATAGATCTAAAATACATACATGAACATAAGGGTCACAGGCTAAATATGCTTATTCAGGATAGATGTGCTAAAGATGCTCTGAAACTAATAATGTCGCTCCAGCGGCACGTGCTAGCGCTAAGTTGACGAGGGAATATCTCCCGGCAACAGCGCCAGAAACTATGCTTGATGCGTGTAACGTCACAAGTCAGTTGGGAACCCCAAGAGGAAGGTATGATGAGTGCAGCAGCAAGTTTTCCCTCAGTATGAAACCAAGGTTTATCGAACCAGTAGGAAAACGAGGTTGCTTCGAAGGTGTTGGTGAAGGAGTGTAGTGCGGCGCAACACCAGGGATTCCGGTGCCAACGTGGAACCTGCACAACACAATCAAATTACTTTGCCCCAACTTAACAGTGAGGTTGTCAATCTCACCGGCTTGCTGAAAACAAAGGGTTAAACGTATCGTATGGAAGATGATGTTTGTTTGCATAAAACAGTAGAGAACAATGATTGCAGTAGATTGTATTTCAGATGTAAAAGAATGGACCGGGGTCCACAGTTCACTAGTGGTGTCTCTCCAATAAGATAACTAACATGCTGGGTAAACAAATTACAGCTGGGCAATTGACAATTGATAAGTGCATATAAACATGCATGTGCGAGTTGTGGTGTCTACTATGAGATTCATTTGGGCATTACGACAAAGTACATAGACCGCTATCCAGCATGCATCTATGCCTAAATAGTCCACCTTCCGGTTAACATCCGTACCCCTTCCAGTATTAAGTTGCAAGCAATAGACAATTGCATTAAGTAATGTGCGTAATGTAAACAATACATTCATCCTTGAATAAAGCATTGCTGTTTTACCCCTAGTGGCAACAACACATCTACAACCTTAGAACTTGTTGTCACTATCCCAGGTTAAATAGAGGTTGAACCCAACTATCATGCATAAATACCCTCTCTTGGAGTCACAAGTATTTACTTGGCCAAGGCTTCAACAAGTAACGGAGAGCATGCAAGATCACAAATGACATAGACATGATAATATAATATTTAGCTCTACTTAGGTATCAATATAAGTCAGATCCCAACAAACACAACATGTAGCATTACAATAAGATGATCTTGATCATGATAGGCAGCTCACAAGATCTAAACATGATGGCACAAGTGGAGAAGACAACCATCTAGCTACTGCTATGGACCCATAGTCCAAGGATGAACTACTCACACATCACTCCGGAGGCGGGCATGGCGATGTAGAGCCCTCCGGTGATGATTCCCCTCTCCGGCAGGGTGCCGGGAAGAGCTTCAGAACCCCCCGAGTTAGGGTTGACGACGGCGGCGGCAGCGAATATGTTCTGGATGAAAGCTCGGTGTTTTAGGGTTTTCACGTCTCGGGGAATAAATAGGCGATGGGGCGATGTCGGCGGACCCCCGAGGGGCCCAAACCACAGGCTGGCGCGGCAGAAGGTGGGGCCGCGCCGCCAGGTGGTTTGGCCACCTCGTGGCTCCCCTTCGTCTCTCCTTCGGACTCCGTGTACATGTTGGAAAAATAGGGACTTGGCCTTTTGTTTCGTGCAATTCCGAGAATATTTCCAGAAGTAACTTTCTGAAACCAAAAACAGCAGAAAATAGGGAACTGGCACTGTGACATCTTGTTAATAGGTTAGTCCCAGAAAATGCATAAAAGTGATATGAAGTGTATATAAAACATGTAGCAAATGGTATAATATGAGCATGGAACAACAGAAATTATGGATACGTTGGAGACGTATCAGCAAGCGACATAGTGGTCACGGGCTCACGACACCTAGAGACTAGGGGTGTGTTTGGTTGGGTGGCTAGCCACCAGGTGGTTAGTGATAGCCACTTTTTAGATGGTTAGCCCCTGTTTAGTTTGTCGTGTTGGGTGTGTGGGGGTAACCATATTTTGAGTATATTCCCTCCAAAACGTGGTTGAGCTCAACCACCAAAAAAGTGGTGGTTGAGGCCAACCATCCATGGCTGGCTCACTAAAATCACCCGCGAATCAGTTTTCGATCGCTCACCTACCTCGAAAAGCCCACGTACGACGACCTTATCTGTTTCCCTCATTTCTTTTCCCCTCCCATATGTTGCTGAACTAAGTTATTTTATGTATAATACTTGCTGAACTGAGTTATTTTATGCCCAATACTTGCTGGAATAATTCATCTTTTTGGAAACCGAGCTACATATAGCTCGTCCTCCAAAACGCTGCTCTCACTATGACATGTTCTATTTGGAAATTGTATGCGCTATTGAAGCATGGTGCTGGAATTTTTGTTTCTTCGTGTCTAAATGGAACGTGATGTCAAAATATATTATATTTTTGAAATTCTTATTATTCATATCATACTTTAATCGATTATGTAGTCAAAACTCATGTTGTGAGCGTATTCTCACTATCATATCAAAGAGGTTACCATATCACCCCCACCTCAAACCATGGCTACCCATAACCACTTTTTATCACTTCAACCAAATACAAAACTTGGCTAACCAATCCACACAAACAAACAAACAAACAAACATGAAAAATGGTTACGACCAACCTGGGTTTTTTTTAGAACTCCACCCATTACAACTTTAAACCATAAAGTTTACACTGACACCATCAGGTGGATTTTGGAGCCAAACATGCCGGCCTAGACTAGAGTACAAGGAGCCTCTAGCTAGGGCATGTGCAGCACCATTTGATCGACGACCCTTATGAACGAACTCGAAAACTTTGAAACCCATTGTTGTCGCCTTCATTTCTCGGACTATCTGGCCATATGATCCCAACATGTCACTTGCCTTGATGCTTCGGATCACATTTGCACAGTCGCTTGCTAGCTTGACCTTGCGCATATATAGGTCAGTGGCTAGGGCCATGCCTTCTCTGCATGCTGCAGCCTCAAGCATCTCCGGGTCAGTTGCCCTTGAATAACAACTGCTGATGCTCCCAGGAACCGGCCCGAGGCGTCCCTCGCAATAGCTGCAATGGCCGCCATGTTCCCATTCTTGGAGAGTGCTGCGTCGACATTTACCTTGTCCATCCCAGCAGGTGGTGGAATCCACCGAGGTACCACCACTACACCCCTCTGATTAGCCCTAGGTGTCCAGATCCGCGATGAATCTATCAATGAAGCAAAGAGTCGAGAGAGGACTCTGAAAAACTACCTCATGTATCGCCT
Organism: Poa pratensis; assembly: GCA_947311845.1. Lineage (NCBI taxonomy): Eukaryota > Viridiplantae > Streptophyta > Magnoliopsida > Poales > Poaceae > Poa > Poa pratensis. Next base: position 27,597,743 of record CAMZMU010000059.1, on the reverse strand, counting down.
TTCTCCTCGCATACCAGATAGCCCATAGTGCTACAACAGTGCTAGTAAGCTCGTCGTGCGATAGCGAGCTGATGATCGATGCCAACCAATTCCTAGCATCAGGTTCTTGGATATTTACTACTACCTCCACCATTTCGGGTAGCAATGCCCATAGGCTTCGAGCCATATTGCACTCAAGCAGCGCATGTCGCCACGAATCCGGCGCTCCACACAGTGCAAAAGCGCTATGTATATGCCGATGATGGAGCAAATCAGCCGATGGAAGGGTATGTTTGGCGAGCCTCCACAAGAATACTCGCAACTTGGATGGCACCTTGACGTGCCACAAACCTGTCCAGTCCTTCTCCTCCCTCCTCGTATCAGATTTCCCTGTAGTCTCATCTAACCATGCAGATCGCCTTTCCCTCGTGGCCATAAGCATCTTATATGCAGATCGTACAGAGAATAATCCCCGCTTGTCGTAGTGCCACACCCAACAGTGAAAGGGCATGGCGCCCCCATGTGTGGTTTTGGTAATTAATGACAATCCCTATGGACTAATGGTTGCATTGAGTTTTACTTGTAGTGTTTGTCTATAGACCATGCTTGAACTCCATACGTTGGATTCAAGGTTGATGCCATGAGTATATTGATATAATGAAGTATTTGGCATCAAGATCGTAGAGTTGAGCATATTGCAAGTATGTCTTGAAGAAAAGAATTATGTGATCATTCATGGTTATCTTCAAGACATCATCTATTGAAAAGCGAAGAAAGATACAAGGTTGATCAAGTATTGATCAACACACATAGCTACAAGATGTACCAAGTGGGATCATGTATCTCTTGGTATGGTAAGCAATTGTCCATATAGCTTTGTGAACTAACCCATGATATGTGTGTAGCATTTCTATGTGTGGTTAGGTATCTTTCTATGGGCTTGCATCAAATGAAGAATTCATATGGCCCATGATCGATGACGTAAAGTGGTGATCGTCATCAATGTTGAGAAGCGCAAGTTCAAGAGGAGCATCTCGAAGAAATCCTAGGCTTGAAGCTTGCCACCCATTTAGAGATAATGTTCATGTGAAGATGTGCCTAAGAGAGGCTCTCCCATAGTGGAGTATGGGGGAGCAATATTTGGGTCTTCACCAAGCGAAGCGCAATCAAGAAAGGTGGTCCACTTGAAGAGATCAAGATCGACGTCATCTAGCTCAAGTGGAATGCGCAAGGCAAAGGTATGATAGGGTTTCTATTTTACCAGTCTCATGGTACTAGTTGGGAGACCGGGTTATAGGATAGATACCGTACTATCAAGAGGGGCTCTCGATTGAGCTTTAGCGTATCAATTGGAGAGAGCTCAAACCTTTGCATACTTGCCTTCATCATCTTTCTTGGTTCTTATTTGGATTTTCTCCTTGTTGGGTTTTGGTGCTTGTTGTGATCTTCATGACAAGCCCAAGTTCTCCGAAAACGGATTTCGTATGGAAAACTTGTTGCGTTTTCTGGTTGGAAATATTATCGGTCTACCTTCGAGATAGGGTCCACACCTTCCCGTGTGTGGTATCCCCTCTATATTTGTGACCCTTAATATTTCCACTTTTTGTAGTAAAGCTCTTGTCGCTACCTTTCCAATAGAATTGGATTCATCTCGTTTGGAGCTTCCTTGCAAAAGTTATTGCGGTTCTCCTTTCCTGGTTCTGCAGTTTCTTCTTTGGCCGGTAGTACCTACCCTCGCCCGGTACTACCGGGTGACCCCTTGCGGAACTACCGCGGGCAGTACCGGGCCCAGTACCGCATCTCCGGATGGCTCTCTGCCTCTCGAAGTTTTCACCCGGTAGTTGCCCCGGTAGTGGCGTGGTACTACCGGGAAGGGAGCACTACCGGGCCAAGTGGTCCGGTACTACCGTTGCGCGCCGAGTCAGGGAGCGCTGACTGGTCTTCGTTCTTCCTCGAGTCAACGTGGCTCGGTACTACCGGGATCGGCCCGGTACTACCGCTGCGGCCTTTTTCGTCTGCAACGGGCAGATTTTTGAGAGGACCTTTTTAAGGGGGTTTCTTCCCCAACGGTTCTCTCACCTCTTGAGCTAGCTTTTCCCCTCTCTCTTCTCCATTGTTGACCTTTGGAAAAGCTTGCCTTCCTCTCAATCCCTCCCATGATTCTTGCATATCTTTGAGGGAATTTGAGAGGAGATCTAGATCTACATATTCATCCAATCCATTCCTTCTCTAAGTGAGGGAACATAGTAGATCGTGATCTTGAAGTTCCATTTGTTGAGTTCTTCCTTGTTCTTCCTCTCTTCTCCCCCCACAAGCATTAGTTGCTTTTGGTGGGATTTGGGAGTGAAGGATTTGACCACTTCTAGTGGTCTTGCCTTCTTGCATCGGTTGCATCGGTTTGAGTTCTCCACAGTGATACGTGGAAATCGAAGTTGAGAAGCTTGTTACTCTTGGGTACTTGGGGTTCCCTAGAGCTTGTCCTCTTGGGTACTTGGTGTGCCCTAGACGGTCCTTGTTGATCTCGGAGTTTTGGTGGCTCGCGGGATAGTTGGGAGCCTCCAATTAAGTTGTGGAGTCGCGCCCCAACCTTGTGATTCTTGTGGCTTTGGGAGCCGCGGGAATTCGGTGAGAGCCTCCAATTAAGTTGTGGAGTGTGCCTCATCCTTGTACGGGTTCGGTGACCACCCTCAAGTGTCCTATAGTGGTTCGTGGCACTCCGCATTGGTGGAGGCACGAAGGAGATTACGGTGTGCCATTTGACGGCTATTCGGGGATCACTTTGTGACTCCGCACCGCTCCAACGGAGACGTAGCTTCCATTGGGAAGTGAACTTCGGGATAAATCATCGTCTCCAAGTGCCTCGGTATTTCTATACCCAAGCTTCTTACTTATGCTATTTACTTTGTGATAGCCATCGAGCTTGAAGTAATATATCTTGCTATCACATATATGCTTATCTTGTTTAGCATAAGTTGTTGGTGCACATAGGTTAACCTAGCTTGTTTAGGTTTCGTACTTGATAAATTAAACGCTAGTTTTATTCCGCATTTATTCAAGCCTAAACCGCAAAGAATTTTAATCGCCTATTCACCCCCCCTCTAGGCGACATCCGTGTCCTTTCAAACAGTCCTCAAGCTGTCGTGATGGAAGCGGGATGTTAAGAACAATGTATGCGTCCATCGGTGCCAGATAGGTCCGCACCTTCTCCGTGTTCCAGGAACGAGTGTGTGCATCGATGAGCTCGCTGACGAGTTGAGGTGGTTTATCATTTCCATAGACCGCTGGTCGTAACAGACCATCTCTTGGCAGCCAGTTTGTATTCCAAATATTGGTCCTCTCTCCAGTGTCAATACGGTGGATCAAGCCCTGACGAAGGACGTCCTTCCCCTCCAGAATAGCTCTCCACACCCTTGAAGGTGCCGATCCAACTGAGCATCCAAAAAATCACACGTTGGGAAATACACAGCTTTTAGTATTCGGGCACTCAACGTGTTTGGATCTTCTAACAAGCGCCATGCCTGTCTTGCGAGAAGTGCCAAGTTAAACAGCTCAATGTCCCGGAACCAAAGTCCACCGAGATGCTTTGGCTTCGTCATCTCATCCCATGCCACCCAGCATGTCTTGCTCTTCCCCTCTTTGCTTCCCCACGAAAAGTTCTGGAGAAGCTTGATGGCTACATGTTGGTGAACCCCAAGAGGAAGGTTATGATGTAGACAGCAGAAGTTTTCCCTTGAATAATCTACCCAAGGTTATCAATCCAGTAGGACTTGATGATCTATCGGAAGGTTGTTGATGTTGACTCCCCCTGGCGCTAGGGAGCTTGCACCAACGTGGAATCTGCACAGACACAAACCAGAACTTTGCCCAACACGAAACAGAGAGGTTGTCAATCTCTCCGGTCTTGCAGAAACAAAGAGTTAAACGTATGGTGTGGAAAACAGCAGGAAAAACAGCAAGTAACAGGAAACAGATGATTGCAGCAGGTTGTGTAAACAGTATGAGGAAATTGGACCAGGGTCCACAGTTCACTAGTGGTGTCTCTCTCAGAACAGATAACTAGCATGTTGGGTAAACAAATTACAGCTGGGCAATTGACAAATAGAGAGGGCATAACAATGCAATACATGCCAAGATGTCTACTATGAAATCTAGTTGGGCATTACAACAAAGTACATAGACCGTTATTCCAACAGCATCTATGCCTAAATAATCCACCTTCAAGGCAGCATCCGCATCCATTCAGTATTAAGTTGCTAACAACAGATTATTGCATGAAGTAAAGTGTGTAATGTAATCAATACAAGTGCCCTTGGACACTGCACCAATGTTTTATCCCTAGTAGCAACAGCACATCTACCATCTTAGACCTTTCTGTCACTGATCCAGATATCTAGAGACTGAACCCACTATCGAGCATAAATACCCCCTCTTGGAGTCACAAGCATCTACTTGGCCAAAGCATCTACTAGCAACGGAGAGCATGCAAGATCAAGAGCACATAGATAAACAACTTGAATAAACATGGTATCAATATTCATCGGATCCCAGCAAACACAACATCTAGCATTACAATAAGATGATCTTGATCATGTTAGGCAGCTCACAAGATCTAAACATGGAGGCACAAGGTAGAGAGACAACCATCTAGCTACTGCTATGGACCCGTAGTCCAGGGGTGGACTACTCACGCATCACTCCGGAGGCAGGCATGGTGATGTAGAGCCCTCCGGTGATGATCTCCCCTCCGGCAGGGTGCCGGGAAGAGCTTCAGAACTCCTCCGATCTGAGATTGACGATGACGGCCGCGACGGAACTTTTCGTGGAATATGATCGACCGTAATAGGGTTTTCGCGTCGCGGAGAATATATAGGCGAAGAGGCGGCGTCGGTGGCCGAGGGGGGCCACCACGCCATAGGGGGGCGCGGGCCCACCCTGGGCCGCGCCCTAGTGTGGCGTGGCCCCCTGGTGGGTCTGCTCCGACTCCCCTTTGGACTCCGTGATCTCCTCGTGATATTATTGACGATGTCTTTTGTTTCGTCCAATTCCGAGAATATTTCCTTAATAGATTTTCTGAAACCAAAAACAGCAGAAAACAGGGAACTGGCACTGTGGCATCTTGTTAATAGGTTAGTCCCAGAAAATGCATAAAAATGATATAAAGTGTAACCAAAACATGTAGCAATTGATATAATAACAGCATGGAACATCAAAAATTATAGATACGTTTGAGACGTATCAAGCATCCCCAAGCTTAGTTCCTGCTCGTCCTCGAGTAGGTAAACGATAAAAACAGATAATTTTTGAAGTGACATGCTACCAACACAATCTTTGATCAAATAACAATGTAATGCACATGATCTGAATGAAGTGATCCAAGCCAATGGTCTATAGTTTGCAAGCAAGTAAATAAAGAGTAAACATAAGTGATCACACAAGTGCAAACTTTCATGAATAACACTATAAAACATTTAGAGATATAATAGTCTAACATAATAGTTAGTTCACAGCAGCAATAATTCTCAACATGAAAGTGTTTGTATCAACACAAAGGAAGATAATAGCTTCAGCTTTTGCTTCAACTTTCAACATGTATATCATATAGATAATGTCAATGCAAAGAATATGATCAACCAAACACAAAGTTATGTAAAAACTGTTATACTGGAGTTGACAATGATGTTTGCTTAAGTAGACAGAAAGAAGTGGGAAAACTGACTCAACATAAAAGTAAAAGAATGGCCCTTCGCAGAGGGAAGCAGGGATTAACATCATGTGCTAGAGCTGTAGTTCCCGAAGGCATATAGAGAGCATAAAATATTGTTTTGTAAGGTAATGGTGTATACAGGTGTCAACAAATCAAATAGCAGGTACTTGTCATCTTCCATGGCTAACTAACTTTTAGAGCGGTTCCGAGAGTTTTTAGGACTGCACTTGTAACAAGCACTTATTGGTGACACTCCTCCCAACCATTTACTTTCCACAAACCATGGCTAACCGAATCCTCGGGTGCCCACCAACATTCACCATGGAGGAGTGTCTATTTATTTATTTATTTATAGGGTGGACTAACCAGCTCTTTAATGCAAAATAAAAGGTGGAGAAGCAGATGAAGCTGCCAATCCTTGTAAATTAATTAGCATGGAAGATGACAAATCTCACTACTACGTCCTTATGAGCTTTTCAAGTAGTGACACAAAAAGGAAATGTAACAGTTTTGAGTAGTTAGTAGATAGCACATGAAGAAATTTACTTGGAATGGTGAAAACACCACATAATAGGTAGGTATGGTGGACACAGGTGGCATGGATTTGGCTCAAGGTTTTGGATGTACAAGAAGCATTCCCTCTTAGTACAGAGTTTAGGCTAGCAAGTTATTATAAGCAAACATCATTATCAACTGGAATAGCAAGAGTGTACATAAAACACAAGGTTTGACGAACCATAGACTCCCACTGTCTTCCTTGTTAACACATAGCCTTCATCCAAAAATTATCTAGACTACTATGGACTTCCAATCATGCAACAGATTATTATAGCAGAAAATCCTTATAGTAGTTCTTCATTAATAGCCATTACTTACATGATGCACAAGCTTAAACATTAATTACTTGACAGCTCAAAACAATTGGCAAGCATCAAATTACTCAAGACAACGATCTAAAAAGATTCATGTAAGCATTTTATACCACTACCACATGCATAGCATTTTTCTGGTCCAACCAAACACCAATCAACTTATTTGACAACTCTCCAAACAGATATAAGTGAAGCAAGAGAGTACTTTCTTCAAAAGAAACTGAAAGCTCTAACAAGAGATGTATGAAAAACTGAGAGCTAACAGCAATAACAGCAACTAGACAGGAATACTCAACAAGTATAAGTGAAGCACAAGAGTATTCTAATGAAAAAGTGGAGCGTGTCTCTCTCCCAAACATGAATGCTAGGATCCAACAAGTATAGCACAGCAAACAAAACAAAACAAACTGAAAACAAAAACACACTGACGCTCCAAGGAAGAGTACACTAGTATGAAGCAATAAAAATATAGCACCATTAGAGATGACCTGATAATTTGTAGATGAAGAAGGGGATGCCTTGGGCATCCCCAAGCTTAGATGCTTGAGTCTTCTTGAAATATGCTGGGGAGGTAAGCCTCCCCAAGCTTAAGCTCTTCACTCTTCTTGATCATGTAATATCATTCTCCTCTATCAACACTTGAAAACTTCCTTCACACCAAAACTTAACAGCTTTTCTCATTAGCAGGTTAGTGCACTAAAAGATAATACTTCAAAGTTCTAGCAAAGACAAACTCACAAGCCAACTATTTTAAACATTAGCCACTGTTACTAGGCTCAAGTGGGCACTTTTACACGAAAAGAAACCACTTAAAAACTTGTAAAAGAGAGAATGCAAAATAAAAGACAGAATCTGTCAAACCAGAACAGTCTGTATGACGAATTTTTTCGAGGCACTTACGATGCTCAGATGAAAAACTTTTGAAATAATGAAAGTTGCGTAACATCATCAGGAACATGCACAAAAATTTCAGCATTTTTCGATTTTTTCTGATTTTCTACTGAATTAAACGGTGACGAACAGCAATCTGTCCCAATGCAGTCCCGAAAATAAATACCAACTTTGCATTAGTAACTCTCCTTGGCACAACAAAACAGCAAATAAAAGATACAAAGGAGTTGCTACAGAGGTAAACAAGCATCCTTGACTCAAGAAAACAAAAATAAAACAGCAAATAAAAACATGGGTTATCTCCCAGAAGTGCTTTTCTTTAATGCCTTTGAGCTAGGCATGAAGAGATGCATCAAGTATTGTCAAGACCAGAAAATCCAAAACCATAATTTGTCTTGACACTAGTATCATGTGAGTATTTCATCTTCTTCCTAGGGAAGTGTTCCATACCTTTCTTGAGTGGGAATTGAAATTTTATATTCCCCTCTCTCATATCAATAACAGCACCAACAGTTCTCAGAAAAGGTCTTCCCAAAACAATAGGACAAGAAGGATTGCATTCAATATCCAAAACCACAAAATCAACAGGGACAAGATTGTTATTAACCATTATCAAAACATCATCAACTTTTCCTAAAGGTTTCTTCATAGAAGAATCAGCAAAGTGAACATCCAAATGACATTTTTCCAAAGGTGCAAGCTTGAGAATATCATATAAATTTTTAGGCATAACCGAAATACAAGAACCAAGGTCACACAAAGCATTGCATTCAAACTCACTCAGTTTCATTTTAATAACAGGTTCCCAATTATCATCTAACTTCCTAGGGATAGAAGCTTCAAGTTTTAATTTTTCTTCCCTAGCATGCATGAGAGCTTTGATAATATGTTCAGTAAAAGCCATATTTATTTTACTAGCATTAGGACTCTTAGCTAGCTTTTGCAAGAACATGATGACTTCAGTTATGTTACAATTTTCGAAATTGAAGTTGTTGTCATCAAAAACAATGGAGCAATTATCACCAACACCTCTAAAAATTTCAGCACTTTTACTAGGAACAAAAGTAGTGCTATCAGGCAATTTAAAACTTTTTGTAGAGGTAGTAGAGACATTTCCAACACTTATTATCTTTTCACTAACAGTAGGGGCGCATTAGCATGTGAGGCATCATTTGTTTCATTAGTAAAAATAGTGCAAACTCTAACAACACTATTTTGTTCAGCAATTTCAGCTTCTCTTTCTTCTCTCTCCCATCTTTCATGAAGTTCAGCAAGCATCCTAATGTTATTATCAATTTTAATTTGGATAGCATTGAGTGTTTTACTCTCTCTAATATCACTAGGAATAGCTTTTATTTTCAGCATTTCAACATCATGAGCAAGACTATCAACTTTAGCAGCAAGAGTATCAATTTTTCCTAGCTTTTCCTCAACAGTTTTATTAAAAGTAGTTTGTGTGCTAATAAAATCCTTAAGCATGACTTCAAGATCAGAGGGCACACTTCTATTGTTACTGTAGGAATTACCATAAGAGTTGCTACCATTAGCAGGATATGGCCTATAATTGTTGCTACCAAAATTATTCCTATAGGCATTGTTGTTGAAGTTGTTATTTTTAATGAAGTTTACATCAACATTTTTCTCATCATGAGCAACCAAAGAAGCAAGAGGAATATTATTTGGATCCACAACACCATGTCCATTCGAAAGCATAGTCATAATAGCATCAACTTTATCACTCAAGGAGGAAATTTCCTCAACAGAATTTACCTTCTTACCAGTTGGAGCCCTTTCAGTGTGCCATTCAGAATAATTTACCATCATATCATCAAGAAGCTTTGTAGCAGCACCCAAAGTGATGGACATAAAGGTCCCTCCAGCAGCCGAGTCCAATAAGTTCCTTGAGGAAAAATTTAGTCCTGCATAAAAGGTTTGGATGATCATCCAAGTAGTCAGTCCATGAGTGGGGCAATTTTTAACCAAAGACTTTATTCTTTCCCAAGCTTGGGCAACATGCTCATTATCAAGTTGCCTAAAGTTCATAATACCACTTCTTAAAGAGATAATTTTAGCAGGAGGATAATATTTTCCAATGAAAGCATCTTTGCATTTAGTCCAGGAATCAATACTATTTCTAGGCAAAGATAGCAACCAATCTTTAGCTCTTCCTCTTAAAGAGAAAGGAAACAATTTCAGCTTAATAATATCACTCTCTACCTCCTTATACTTTTGCATATCACAAAGTTCAACAAAATTGTTTAAGTGGGCAGCAGCATCATCAGTACTAACACCAGAAAATTGCTCTTTCATAACCAGATTTAACAGTGCAGGCTTAATCTCATAAAATTCTGCTTTAGAAGCAGGTGGAGCAATGGGTGTACAGATAAAATCATTTTGTTTGTGCTAGTAAAGTCACACAACTTAGTATTTTCAGGATTACTCATTTTAGCAAGCCTAAAACAAGCAACAGGGCAACTCGAAATTAAAAACTAGATGCAGGAATTTAATTTTTTTGGGTTTTTGATTTTTAACAGCAAGCAAAACAAAAATAAAACAAGACAAAAAACAAAGTAAAGAGATTGGAACTGAGAGACTCCCCTTTCCAATAGCCTCCAAGTCCCCGGCAACGGCGCCAGAAAACAGCTTGATGGCTACATGTTGGTGAACCCCAAGAGGAAGGTTATGATGTAGACAGCAGAAGTTTTCCCTTGAATAATCTACCTGTCGGGGGAATACTTTCTGGATTAACCCGTGGCCCAGTGCGACTTAACTTACTCGCACGGATGAAGGCCCACTTGGGAACAAGCCCAATATTGAACCGCCATAAGGAGAAAGATCTAGAAGACAAATCCCGGAGGACGTGAAGACCAAGTAGTCTCCGAGTAGGCCTCTGTGGATGTATTCCTTATGGGGAAGTTTCCTTTTGTAACCTAGCGAGCCTCTGTGTATATAAAGAGGACTCGCAGGACTTAGAGCGGGTCAAGCTATCAAGCCCCAAACCCTAGCTCATACGGCGAGTACCAGATCGGATCGCCTCCATTGTAACACCTCGATTATCATATCAATACCAATCTAGGGTAGGCAGGAAGTAGGTCTTTTACCTCACATTGAGGGGGCCGAACCTGGGTAAATCTGTGTTGATCTTTGTTCCTGCGATCCCAAGCTCGGAGATGCTTGACTCGCGTAATCCCACACCTACGAAGTCATCTATGACACCTGACGTGACAAACCCACGACAGTTGGCGCCCACCGTGGGGCCTGCGGTCAAGAGCGTCACGTTCCGCGCAGGATCCATGAAGGGAGCTGAAGATCTTTGTTGGCCGTATCATCACGGTCAATGGCACACCCCTCATCGACGATTCAAGCTGGGGGCCGGAAGCAGATTATTTGGAGACCGGCCACGTCATCCCGTTCGGATCCATCAACGTCTTCGTCGGCTTCATCGGTGGCAGGTCCGTTAGATCGGTCCAGGAAGGCGATTCAATAGAAGAAGTCGCCGATGACGGGGAAGAATCCGTGGAAAGCATGGACTCGCAAGAGTTTGGGTCCATCATACCTGCCTTTGAAGAAAGTTGCTGGGGTTACCCACCAGAAATCACATCATCACCAGATCAAGAGATGGCACAAGTCGCGGTTTACATGGCCGGAGGAGCAGGTGCATCAGGAACTGCTGGAGAAACCGAGGCATCGGCACCCCCAAGCAACCCACTTCTTGTCCCTGTGTCAGCCACGAACGCCGCCCTCCGTGCAACAGAAATTGAGGCCGCCAGGGCCGAGCTCCTGTATGAGGTTCGAAGGATGGAAGAAGAGCGCCGCAGGCTCGATCAGATAAACCAAGGAATCCAACAGGAGCGGCAGAGAGTAGCCGCGCTGGCTGCGACTCAACAACAGGTTGACCCGCAAACACAGCTGCGCGCGACTCAACCAACAGTGGAAATCCCGCTCACTCCAGCCGCAGGGACGAGAATCCAGACGACTGCGGAAGGAAGGGTACCAACAAATCAAGAGACCCAGCAACAACCAAGGAGGTTTCACACCCCACAGGGCCATTACCAGAACCCTGTCGATAATATGTATGCTGCGGCTAATATCTTGACACAGATGGTACCAACAGGCGATGACCCGGTCAATGCTGAGGCGCGGCGCGCGATTCAGATGTTAAGTACGGCAGTCCTGCAACAAGCCAATAGGGCGGAAGCCGAAGCACAGCTGCCCCTCGTACCAGCCAATCACAGGATTACGCAGAAAGAAGCGTCCAGAGCAGGCCACCAGAGGACGTGTCAGGAGTCGCACAGAGGCAACAGGAGCGAGTCGCAGAAGCGCAGGCGAATGCCCATTGATGCAAAAGCGGCCCGCAGATAACCCCGCAGGCGCACCCACAGCCCTGTCCTCGCGACTCAAGGGACCAGCGTGTTTCACTGAAAGATCAGATCGGAACCTTTTCCTGAAGATTTCAAAGGGCCACGCAAGGTGGCAAACTATAACGCCAGCATGGATCCAACCACTTGGCTCAACAATTACGAGATGGGCATGAGCATCCTAAACGCATCTGAAGAGATCTGCGCACGCTACCTGAACATGATGCTAGAAGGAGCAGCGCACATATGGCTGCAAAATTTGCCTCCCAACTCTATAAATACTTGGGAGGAACTGAAGGATGCCTTCATTAAGAACTTCCAAGGAACTTGCAAGCGACTCTGCAATATAGAAGATTTAGAGCGTTGTGTCCAGAAGGAAGGCGAGTCAAGTCGCCATTGGATGAAAAGGGTGGCAGAAATAATACACTCCTCAGATAATATACCACCAAGCTCAGCCGTCCTGGTGATGGAGAAAAACTGCAAGTTTGAGCCGCTGATTCATAAGCTGGGTCGCATGAAGGATAAAGTCAAGAGCCTCAGCGAGGTGATGGCTGCGGCTAACAAATATGCCAGCTCAGACAAAACCAGAGACGCGTCAGACGGAGAAGAAGAGGAGGTTGCTGCAAAAGGAAAGAAAAACTCCAACAAGCCCACAGCAGCAAACGAGCCACAACAACACGAGTCAAAACAAACGCAAAAGCGAAGATGGTCACTCAGGGCTCGTAGCCAATGCGCGTGGAGGATTCAGAGGCCAGCGTGGAAGGGGTCGAGGATACGGCTCCCGTCCAATCAATATGCAAGAAGTTTTCAACCGGCCATGCGACCTTCATGCGACAGGTGATGGACGGCCAGCGGACCATACCAAGGCGCAATGCCATTATTACAAAAAGTGGAAAGAAGAGAGCCAACACAACGGGGGGAATTCCCATGAAGGAAACCCTAGTGCGGCTCATAACACAAACATTGGGCAGCACGGCGCGAGTAACCCCAGGCAGACGGGGCAGTATCACACATAGTTATCGATACCTCCAAAAGAGAAGAGAAATTGAGCCGGAGAAGTCAGCAGGTGAACGCCGTGATACCAACAACACCCGCTTGGTTAAGGTGGTCAGAATACGCGGTAACCTGGAGTCGCGACGACCACCCGCCACAGGTACGGGAACCTGGCAAGTTGGCACTGGTTGTGGCACCATACGTTGCAGGATACAAGCTGACCAAAGTGCTTATGGATGGAGGAAGCAGCATTAATATCTTGTACTACGATACTTTCCAGCGTCTAGGACTCAAGGATTCCAGCTGCAGCCCACGTCAACAGTATTTCACGGCATTGTCCCAGGAAGGTCCGCACGGCCAGTGGGGAAAATAACCCTAGGGGTAACTTTTGGAACAGAAGAGAACTTTAGAAGTGAATTCCTAAGCTTCGAAGTAGTAAAATTCCAAAGCCCATATCACGCCTTGTTTGGAAGAACGGCCTTTGCTAAGTTTATGGCCAGGCCATGCTACGTGTACCTACAGTTGAAGATACCAGGACCAAAAGGGGTCATCACAGTGTACGGAGATAGAGAAAAAGCAATAGAATGTGAGAAAGGAGATGCGGCTTTCGCAGAATCCGCCTGTGCCGCGGAAGAACTAAAAGGTTATAAGTCGCAGGTGGACCCAAACGATATGAGTGTGGTTACCACGCCATCTGCCGAGCCACCAATGAAATTCAAAGCGGCCCAGGACACTAAGCAGATAAATCTTTTCCTGGCGACTCATCCAAGCAAACTAGCATTGGAGCACACATGGAAGAAGAGCAGGAGAAGGCCCTCGTTGCTTTTCTCCAGGAAAATAAAGACATCTTCGCATGGAAGCCGTCAGATATGCCAGGGGTACCAAGAGAATTAGCAGAACATAGCCTCAAAGTGAACCCTGCGGCTAAACCAGTGAAGCAGCCACTACGGCGTTTTCATGATGACAGGAGAAAGGCAATAGGAGAGGAATAGCTCGCTTGCTGGCTGCAGGATTCATCACAGAGGTATACCATCCGGAGTGGGTGGCAAATCCAGTATTGGTTATGAAAAAGAATGGTACGTGGCGAATGTGCGTTGATTACACCAGTCTTAACAAAGCTTGTCCAAAGGATCCATTTGCTTTGCCAAGAATCGACCAAGTAATTGATTCAACTGCTGGGTGCGAGCTGTTATGCTTTTTGGACGCCTATTCAGGCTACCATCAAATCAAGATGAAGAGGGAGACCAAGAAAAGACGTCCTTCATCACACCCTTCGGAGCTTTTTGTTACGTCAGCATGCCCTTTGGGTTGAAGAACGCAGGTGCGACTTACCAAAGATGCATTCAGAATTGCTACATGAGCAAATAGGTCGCAACGTTCATGCCTACGTGGATGATATTGTGATTAAATCGCAAGTTAGCCAGGATCTTATTGGTGATCTGGCAGAGACATTCACAAATCTCAGAAAATACAACATGAAGCTCAACCCCACAAAGTGCGTCTTCGGAGTACCAGCAGGAAAGCTATTGGGATTCATAGTATCAGAAAGAGGCATTGAGGCCAATCCTGACAAGATAAAGGCCGTGATGGATCTCCAAAAGCCAGAAAAGATAAAAGATGTACAGCGGCTTACTGGTTGCGTAGCAGCTTTGAGTCGCTTTATATCAAGATTGGGAGAGAAAGCACTACCTTTGTACAGACTGTTGAAAAAATCAGACACCTTCGTTTGGGACGCAGAGGCCGACGAAGCTCTGACAGCCTTGAAACATCAATTGACAATGCTCCAGTTCTGGCGGCTCCAAAAGATAAAGAGCCAATGCTACTATACATAGCGGCAAATTCCCGCGCTGTGAGTGCTGTCATGGTTGTGGAGAGACAAGAAACAGGAAAGGAATACCCTGTCCAGAGGCCAGTATACTACGTGAGCGAAGTCCTCACAGCTTCCAAACAGCGTTACCCACAGTGGCAGAAGTTGGTGTTTGGAGTGTTCATGGCGAGTCGCAAGCTGAAGCACTACTTCCAAGAGCATCCAATAACTGTGGTGAGTTCAGCACCATTGGCAGATATCATTCGTAATCGAGAAGCTACTGGAAGAGTCGCTAAGTGGGCGATCGAGTTGGGACCACATCACATCAGCTACGAGCCGCGCACATCAATTAAGTCGCAAGCCCTTGCAGATTTTATTAACGATTGGACAGAAATCCAAGTTGCTCCTAGCATGGCAGAAACCAAATACTGGACCATGCATTTTGATGGGTCAAGACAGTTGCAAGGCTCGGGGGCTGGAGTTGTTCTGACATCTCCCAAGGGAGACAAGCTGCGGTATGTGTTACAGATACACTTCAACTGCACAAATAACGTGGCGGAGTACGAGGCACTGCTTCATGGTCTACGTATAGCAAAGGAGATGAACATCAGTCGCATACGCTGTTTTGGCGATTCAGACTTGGTGGCACAGCAGGTCTCCGGAACGTGGGACAGCAAGGACGAACATGGCTGCATATAGGAGAGAGGTGGACAGAATTGCTGGACATTTCACTGGATACCAAGTTGAACATATTGATCGGAGACAAAATGAAGCTGCGGATGCCCTGTCTCGGCTTGGATCCAATAGACAGTCAGTCCCACCCAATGTTTTCCTGGATGAACTGCACAATCCATCAGTCAAGCCTCCAGCAGAAATTGACATTGCAGAGCCAGAGGATGATTCAACTTTAGTCGCAGCCCTGCATGAACAGCCAGGATGGACAGAGCCATACATGGCATATTTAAGTCGCGGAGTGCTGCCGGACGATGAAATTGAGGCGCGCAAAATCATACGACGATCAAAGGCCTATACAATCATCAACAATGAATTATACAAGCGCAGCGTATCAGGAGCATTCAAAGATGTGTCTCACCAGAAGAGGGACGAAAAATCTTGCACGAAATTCATTCAGGCGATTGTGGCCATCATGCTTCGTCAAGATCTTTGGTGGCAAAGGCGTTCCGACATGGATTCTTCTGGTTAACAGCATTAGCAGATGCAGAGCAAATTGTCAGAGTGTGCGATGGATGTCAAAGATACGCTAGGCAAGATCATATGCCAGCCCAAGCACTTCGCACAATACCCATCACATGGCCTTTTGCCGTATGGGGTTTTGACATGGTAGGGCCTTTCAGACGGTCTTCAAACGGAAAAACTCACCTCTTAGTCATGGTGGACAAATTCACAAAGTGGATAGAAGCAGAACCTGTGGGAGATTGCGAGGCTGAAACAGCAGTCAAGTTCTTGAAGAAGGTCATATTCCGCTTCGGTTACCCCCATAGTATCATTACAGACAATGGGAGCAACACCTCTGAAGGGGCTACACAGATATTTTGCGCAGACAATGGGATAAGATTGGACCTCACGTCAGTAGCACACCCGCAGAGCAATGGACAAGCTGAGCGAGCTAACCAGGAAATTCTCCATGGAATTAAGCCGCGCCTTATTGAAAAGGTCGAAGCATCTCCAGGATGTTGGGTGGAAGAACTGCCAGCAGTACTGTGGAGCTTGAGAACAACCCCTAACAGATCCACAGGATTTACACCATATTTCATGGTCTATGGAGCAGAAGCAGTCATGCCCAGCGATATCATACATGATTCACCAAGAGTTGCGGCTTACATCGAGACAGATAATGAGATAGCTCGGCAAGACTCGGTGGACACATTAGAAGAGGTTAGAGACTTGGCAGCATCAAGGTCAGCAGTATATCAACAAGACTTGCGACGCTATCATGCCAGACGCATCAAAACCGCACCTTTCAAGAAGGCGACCTAGTGCTGCGACTTAAACAAGATCACAAGGGAATGCATAAGCTGTCCTCTCCATGGGAAGGACCCTACATCATCAGCAAGAAGCTAAACAATGGGTCGTACTACCTGCTGGATGTAAGGGAAGAAAGCAGCGAACGCCATGATTTCGAGGATCGTCTCGAGGCACCTCGCCCTTGGAACGTCGCACACCTGCGACCGTACTATACATAAGAAAAGGCTAATCAGAGCCAAGCATCATCCTTTCCAGCTTTATAGCTGAGTATCATCACAGCCACTCAGGGCTAGAACTTCAACTTTGGTCGCCACCTAGGCGCGACCTATGCAACATCTGATCGCCACCCAGGCGCGATCGACCCTTGTATCAGAAACGGCCGCCACCTAGGCGCGGCCGTAAACTTTGTATCATCTCTGGTCGCCACCTAGGCGCGACCGACCCCATGTATCACCATGGATCGCCACCTACGCGCGATCCAACCCTATGTATAACACTCGGTTGCCACCTAGGCGCGACCTTATGTGTCATCATAATCAAAGCTTATCATAGCTTAGCCTATCATGGCAATATCATTATGTTTCTTGGGGTCTTTGTTACCCTGAAACAGCCATTTATTGGCAATTATCAAATTTACCTTAAGTTGGATTGCTACTCGCATTATGTGGCCAAAGTACTGGGGTGTGGCGTCAATCGAGCTTGATTGCCTATCATGGCCGCTCTCGACCCTGAACACACATATTCCTGGAAATACTGAGTCGCGCGAGTGCCCACTTAAGGATTCAGATGGCCTAACTAGAGGTCGATGTACTGCTTATAGTACGGCAACACCAATTACAATTACTTGTAACTTAACAATTGTTTTATTCATGATATCAAGTTACAGGTGATGACCTTCAGAGTTCTCTGAGAAGAATAACATCCTCTCAATCCTTGGGGGCTATACATATTATCATCAAAAATTTGAAGATAGATCGTCATCAAGTTTGAAGCTATCAGGATACTCTAAAGCTCACGAAGTCAGATGATCTTCCAGGTGCGAGTCAAGGCCAAACTGTGCAATTATAAGCCGCGAAACAAGGAAAAGCACGGCCTAAGCATTCAAGATCAAGAAGTACTATGAAGTTCAGGCCATGCTTGGGGGCTAATGTCGGGGGAATACTTTCTGGATTAACCCGCGGCCCAGTGCGACTTAACTTACTCGCACGGATGAAGGCCCACTTGGGAACAAGCCCAATATTGAACCGCCATAAGGAAAGATCTAGAAGACAATCCCGGAGGACGTGAAGACCAAGTAGTCTCCGAGTAGGCCTCTGTGGATGTATTCCTTATGGGGAAGTTTCCTTTTGTAACCTAGCGAGCCTCTGTGTATATAAAGAGGACTCGCAGGACTTAGAGCGGGTCAAGCTATCAAGCCCCAAACCCTAGCTCATACGGCGAGTACCAGATCGGATCGCCTCCATTGTAACACCTCGATTATCATATCAATACCAATCTAGGGTAGGCAGGAAGTAGGTCTTTTACCTCACATTGAGGGGGCCGAACCTGGGTAAATCTGTGTTGATCTTTGTTCCTGCGATCCCAAGCTCGGAGATGCTTGACTCGCGTAATCCCACACCTACGAAGTCATCTATGACACCTGACGTGACAAACCCACGACACTACCCAAGGTTATCAATCCAGTAGGACTTGATGATCTATCGGAAGGTTGTTGATGTTGACTCCCCCTGGCGCTAGGGAGCTTGCACCAACGTGGAATCTGCACAGACACAAACCAGAACTTTGCCCAACACGAAACAGAGAGGTTGTCAATCTCTCCGGTCTTGCAGAAACAAAGAGTTAAACGTATGGTGTGGAAAACAGCAGGAAAAACAGCAAGTAACAGGAAACAAATGATTGCAGCAGGTTGTGTAAACAGTATGAGAAAATTGGACCAGGGTCCACAGTTCACTAGTGGTGTCTCTCTCAGAACAGATAACTAGCATGTTGGGTAAACAAATTACAGCTGGGCAATTGACAAATAGAGAGGGCATAACAATGCAATAAATTCCAAGATGTCTACTATGAAATCTAGTTGGGCATTACAACAAAGTAGATAGACCGTTATTCCAACATCATCTATGCCTAAATAATCCACCTTCAAGGCAGCATCCGCATCCCATTCAGTATTAAGTTGCTAACAACAGATTATTGCATGAAGTAAAGTGTGTAATGTAATCAATACAAATGCCCTTGGACACTGCACCAATGTTTTATCCCTAGTAGCAACAGCACATCTACCATCTTAGACCTTTCTGTCACTGATCCAGCTATCTAGAGACTGAACCCACTATCGAGCATAAATACCCCCTCTTGGAGTCACAAGCATCTACTTGGCCAAAGCATCTACTAGCAACGGAGAGCATGCAAGATCAAGAGCACATAGATAAACAACTTGAATAAACATGGTATCAATATTCATTGGATCCCAGCAAACACAACGTCTAGCATTACAATAAGATGATCTTGATCATGTTAGGCAGCTCACAAGATCTAAACATGGAGGCACAAGGTAGAGAGACAACCATCTAGCTACTGCTATGGACCCGTAGTCCAGGGTGGACTACTCACGCATCACTCCGGAGGCAGACATGGTGATGTAGAGCCCTCCGGTGATGATCTCCCCTCCGGCAGGGTGCCGGGAAGAGCTTCAGAACTCCTCCGATCTGAGATTGACGATGACGGCCGCGACGGAACTTTTCGTGGAATATGATCGACCGTAATAGGGTTTTCGTGTCACGGAGAATATATAGGCGAAGAGGCGGCGTCGGTGGCCGAGGGGGGCCACCACGCCATAGGGGGGCGCGGGCCCACCCTGGGCCGCGCCCTAGTGTGGCGTGGCCCCCTGGTGGTCTGCTCCGACTCCCCTTTGGACTCCGTGATCTCCTCATTATATTATTGACGATGTCTTTTGTTTCGTCCAATTCTGAGAATATTTCCTTAATAGATTTTTCTGAAACCAAAAACAGCAGAAAACAGGGAACTGGCACTGTGGCATCTTGTTAATAGGTTAGTCCCAGAAAATGCATAAAAATGATATAAAGTGTAACCAAAACATGTAGCAATTGATATAATAACAGCATGGAACATCAAAAATTATAGATATGTTTGAGACGTATCAAAGCCCATTAATATGCTTGCATAATCCTCGTGGTAACTTAAAACAGGACATAGAGAAGGTCGGTATTGCCTGCGCAACCGACTTTATAAGTACCTCCTTGCCCCCTGCAGATAAGAGCATCTCTATCCAGCCCTGCACTTTCTTCCACACTCTATCTTTCAAATATTTGAAAGCACCATTAGTCGAGGCACCCACATCCGTTGGCATGCCTAAGTACTTCTCACTCAGCGCTTCGTTATGAACCTCCAACAGATCCATAATTTCTGCTCTGATAGCCTGATTGCAACCCTTTGCAAAATGAATGGATGATTTATCCTTGTTTACCTGCTGCCCCGAGGCCCTGCAGTATATATCCAAAACATCTTTGATCTCCTGAGCATTCTCCCTATTCGCCCTGAAAAGCAGCAGGCTGTCATCTGCAAAAAGTAAGTGACTAACCACCGGGGCTGACGGTGCCACTTTAATTCCACTTAGGTTCGATGACTCGATTTTTGATTTCAAATGGCATGAGAGGCCCTCTGCTGCTAACAGGAAAAGATAGGGGGAACTAGGATCTCCTTGACGTATTCCCCTCGAGGGATAAAACTCTTAGTGCATTCCCCATTAAAAAGAACCGAGAAAGACACCGAGGTGACCAGACGCATGATCATTTATACCCATAACCGGTGGAAACCCAGCCGCAACATAACTGCCCACAGATAGATCCACTCCACCCGGTCATAAGCCTTCTTCATATCCAACTTCAGAGCACAACATTGAAGATTCTTTGCACGCTTCTTCTTCATAAAGTGTAAGCATTCATAAGCTATGATAATGTTGTCTGTAATCAGCCTGCCAGGGACAAAAGCAGACTGTTCCTCTGAAATTATTTCTGGTAACACCAACTTGAGCCTATTTTCTGCCACTTTCGATGCAATTTTGTAGATCACGTTGCATAGGCTAATTGGGCAGAACTGATCCAACTCCTCCGGACTCGCCACCTTGGGATAAGAACCACAAAGGTGTTGTTTATCATCGCCGTTCATCTTCTCCTCTCAGGACCCGCAAAACAATAGCCGTCACTTCTGCACCACAAAGGTCCCAATACCGTTGAAAGAAATGAGCCGGAAAACCATCAGGCCCTGGTGCTTTTGTTGGGAACATCTGGAACAGTGTTGTTTTTACCTCACTCTCGACGAACGGAGCAAGTAGTTTTTCATTTATCTCCATAGTAACCTTTTGGGGCACCGTACTAAGTACCTCCTCCATGTTCTCTATACCCTCGGAGGTGTAATGATGCTGATAAAAGGAAGATGTTAGGCTTCTCATCTCCACCTCGTCCCCGGTCACTTGACCACACGGTTTCCTCAACTGGGTGATCTTGTTTTTCTTCTTCCTCTAACTTGCTCTGAGATGGAATTTTTTTGTATTTTTATCCCCGCTGCCAGCCACTGTACTCTCGACCTCTGCTGCCACATAATTTCTTCCCTGTGGTTGAGCTCGACAATCCGATCAGTTATCTTGATCTCCGCATGCGATGGTCCCAACCTGTTTGGCGCACCTTGCAGCTTCTCTAGTTCACTCTTGAGTCTACCAAGTTCCAGTCTCACATTACAAACATCGACCGTCCCCATCCATCAAGATCGCCCGCAAACGTGGTGAAAGGACAAGGATGTTGCCTAGAGGGGGTGAATAGGCGATTAAAACTTTTCCGGTTTAGACTTGCTAATTGCGGAATAAAACTAGGTGTTTAAATTAACAAGCCAACAACCTAAATAAACTAGGTTCACCTACGTGCACCAACAACTTATGCTAAGCAAGACAAGCAACAAGGTGATAGCAATATAGTATACTTCAAGCACGAAGGCTATCACAATGTAAAGTGCATAAGTAAAGAGGCTCGGGTATAGAAATAACCGAGGCACGCGGAGACGAGGATGTATTCCCGAGTTCCTCCTTTTTAGGGAGTACGTCTCGTTGGAGAGGTGTGAGGCACCACAAAGGTCGATCTCAATGCCACAAAGGCTTCACCCTATTCTCCGATGAACCGCACCACAAAGGTTTGGTTCACCTTCCACTATCGGAATTCTTCGAGGCGGAAATCCGGAGCCTTTCAACAACGATCCGGGCATAACCCACAATGGGATTGGGGCTCCCGAACAGCTACAAGTGACCACACAAGGGTCTCAACCACCACACGGGCGTCTAGGGTCCAAAGACCCAAGAGTAACAAGTTCACAAGCTTCCAACTTCCACGAATTCTCGTGGAGAGCAAACCGATGCAACACAATGCAATGGCAAGAGCACAAGGCTCAAATCCTTCACTCTCGAATCCCACCACAAGCAACTAATGCTTATGGGGGGAAGAGAGGAAGAACAAATAAGAACACAACAAATGGAACTTCAAGACCAAGATCTACTAGGTTCCCCTCACTTAGAGGACGAAAGGATTGGTGGGATTGTAGATCTAGATCTCCTCTCTCAAATCCCTCAAAGATATGCAAGAATCATGGGAGGAATTAGGAGAGGGGCAAGCTTTCCAAGGTCAACAATGGAGGAGAGAGAGGGGGAAAACGTGCTTGGAAGAGCTGGCTGGCCGGAGGTAGGTGGAGGGGTATTTATACCCCTCCCAGAAAAAGAGCCGTTGCAGCCAACTTAGTCCGGAGTTTCCGGACTGCGAGGCCGGAAACTCCGGCCTGGGCCGAAAACTCTGGACCAACTCCGGGTCACTCCAGACCCAAAACAGCGACTGCCGCCACGATGCTCTCTTCGCAGCAAAACCAGATGAGCCGGAAACTCTGGCCACTGAGTCCGGAAACTCCGGCCGGTCCAGAAACTCCAAACCTACTCCGGTATCGATGCAGCGACTGCCGCCATGAGGCTACATAGCTCGGTGGGCCGGAGACTCTGGCCCTTGAGCACCCTCAGGCCGGAAACTCCGGCCTAGGCAAAACAGCAGAACTGCAAAACCCGAAATGCAATAACTTTTGCAAGAAAGCTCTAAACGAGATGAAACCAACGAGGTTGGAAAGGTAGCGACAAGAGCTTTCCTACAAGAGGAGAGTTGAGGTGTGGACCTTATCTCGAGGAGGACCGGTAATATTTCCAACATCGAGAACGCAACAAGTTTTCCATCCGGACTCCATTAACTATGATCTTGGGCTTGCTCTGAAGATAATCACAAGCACTTACAAGATCATGTATATACACATCATAGTCCATCATGTGAGGAGAGAACATAAGAGGAGAGTTTGACCTTTCTACAAAAGACGAACCGGTAAAACCTCCAACATAAAAAACATCACAAGATTTTCAAATGAAATCCGTTTTTGATGAACTAGAGCTTGGTATGGTGATGAACACAAGCTCTAAATCCTCACATGGATAAGAGCCAAATAAGAACCAAGAAAGATGATATGCCAAGTATGCAAAGGTTTGAGCTCTCTACAAGATGCGATCAAGTTACTCACTTGAGAGCCCTCTTGATAGTACGCCGTCTATCCTATAACCCGGTCTCCAAACTAACAACACGAGACCGGTAAAATAGAAACCCTATCAAGATCATACCTTTGCCTTGCGCATTCCACTTGAGCTAGATGATGACGATCTTGACTCTCTCAAGTTGGAACACCTTTCTTGATTGTGCTTGCTAGCACATGCTTGATGAAGACTTCTCCAAATGCTCCCTCATACTCCATTATGGGAGAGCCTCGCTAAGCTCCGTCTTCATGTATCCACTTGCGCTTCATATTCTTCTCTTGATATAGATGATGGCTTGGAGATAAACATGAAGTTCACTCAATCTTCTTTTCCAAGCCATGCTTGCAATAAGTTCAACTGTTCACATGACCATTCTTCATATAAACCCTTGGATAGAACCTTGGTCATCATGTAATCTTGTAGAGTCCAACACATGAACTCCAATCTTTTCCTATAGACAAGATCTACAAGAATATCTCAATGCAAACATTAGCCCATAAGGATTGTCATTAATTACCAAAACCATGCATGGGGTAACACATGCACTTTCACGTGGACAATTTACCTTGCAACTCATGCAGGTTCGTCGCCACAACCGCCGTCCTGCCATGCTTGAGAGACCATTGGAGAGAACTCCTGGTGATCCTCCCACATCAGCTCATATCTGAAACGGTCTCTCAGTTTCCGTCGCCGATTCTCGTCATGGTTCCAGCGAAGCAGGATTGGCCCATGGTCCGACGCTGCTGCTGTCAAATTCCGCACTGTGGCGAGTGGATGCCTCGCACTCCAGTCCGTAGTTGCCAACGCACGATCAAGGCGTACATGGTAGTACGAGCCTCCCGTCACCCTTTTCTCGAACGTCCAGCTTCGGCCTTCAAACCTAGGTCGTTTAGGCCACACACATCTACCATCTCTCGGAAGCCCGCCATTTGAGCATGACTCCTCTTCTGAACGCCAACGTGCTCCGATTGATGTAAAACTTCATTAAAATTGCCTATACAGACCCACGAAAGGTCTGATGAAGATTTAATAAACTTCAGCATATCCCAGGTTTTATATCTCTCCCTGATCTGAGCCTTCCCGTACACGCATGTGAGTCTCCACGGTGCAGCACCTGCCTCCGTGACAATTGTATCGATATGGTATTGCGAGTATGGTAAAATTTCTATTTTTATTCCATCGTTCTAGAAAATGCCGAGCCCACCACTACGGCCCGAACTACTTACAACAAAAGCATGGTCATAGCCTAAAGTATGTTTAAGCCCTTCTACCCTGGACCTGTGAACTTGAGTTTCCAGCACACACAAGATCTAGAGGGCAAAACTCCTCGCGAAATCGTGAAGCTCCTTTACTGTCGCGGCGTTGCCAAGTCTGCAACAGTTCCACGTTGAGCAACTCATTGCTGCGGGCGGCACTCCGCGTGGGAGCCCACCTCTGATGTAGTTGCACCCTTGCTCTTAACATCTCGATCCCCAGCCTTCTTTTGTTTCTTCTTCTCTGACGGATTAACATACTGCGGCGGCGGTGGAGGGACCACCACTGCCAGTGCCAGTGCATCTGGATGATTCATGTCCAACCTTTTCTGCACTGCCGGCTTCGCGGAGCCGTTTTCCTGATTCTCCAGCACAGGTTTGAGCGGGCTTGATGTCGTATCCTTCAAGGCCTCGCTATCCCAGGCCTGCATCATCCGAGTTACGTTTCCTCGGTGCATTGTTATTGTTGACCACCAGCCTGTTCTGCCTCTCCTTCCAGACAGTTGCTCTCCCTCTCCCACGCTGACCACCATGGCATGCACTGCTGCCACCGCATCCAGCCGAGCGGCCTCCTCGATCACCCATAAAACCGCGGCTGTAGCCTGTCCCTTCCCAGCTCTGAGCAAAGCTCCTCCGTACATGTGGTGTGCTCGGGTGCCACAACATCCACGCGCCGTATTGTAAATCCTCCTCCACAAACTCCCCGTGCCGCACTCTTAAGTGCTCATGGCCCATCATACAACAGAAGTTGCAGAATTTCGAGATCTTCTCGTACTTCACGAGTAGTAGCATGCTCGCACTTCCTTCTGGCGAGAACGTGATCACCCTTTGCAGCGTTTTGTCAGCCAACAAATAAACCCTCGCCCTGTGAAATTCTCCGCTCCCAAAGGAGACCGCCTTCAGCTCCACCTTCACAACCTCGCCCACCTTCGCCGCCAACTGTTTCAGAATTGCATCAGTTCGGAACAGCGGTGGGATCCGATGAATCTGTATCCAAGCCTGGACATGGTTGGGCAACACCGACGGGGTAGTCGTCGATCCATCAAATTTCTCGATCATCAGTGCACACTCACAGAAGAGCCACGGGCCCTCGTCCATGATACGATTCCAATCCCCCAAACAGGTCGCCTGCGCCACAAACAAGTTCTTCTCCACTGGCCGGAATATGACTTCTTTCGCCGTGTTCCATGCCGCCATCATCGTCTTCTCTAAAGACTGCTGGCTGAAGCTCTTCACGGACAGAAGTTTGGCAACAACCATCCACTTTACTTCTAGAAGATCAACCCTATCCGCCTTCGCCAGGAAGACGCCGTCGCGTTCAGCATCGCTCAGCTTCTTCCTCAACAACTCATCCACCTCAAAGACCCTAGGTTCCTTCGAAGGTCCTGCCGCCGCCATAGCCGTGTCCGCCCACCGATCAGAAACCCTCGACGCGCCGTTGTTCACTACCAAGGCCGGGCGGCTGTACCAGACAGCCCCTGGATCAGCCCGAACAGGAGCAAGGAGCAGCCTGAGGATCGAACGGGACCGGAATCCTTCGACGGTGAGAATCGTCGCCAAAGTCGCCTAACCCTAGATGCGTCTAGGTCTTTCTCAGAGTGCCCTCTATTCCTCGGGACCAAAAAGATTTGGAATTCCCGATCGATCAAAGCGCCACGCGCATCGGGCCGCTTTGGCCCGCGTACAAGCTACGTGCATCAACGCGAACTTAAATTTGGACACCCCCTCCTCCGCCTCACCTCTGCTCCCCTCTCCGGCTCTCCCCCCTCTCCCGCCACCTCTGATCCAAACCCTAACCCAGAGCTCCCGCACATCCCCAACGCCATGGAACCTCCAGCTCGCCCTCCCGGCGCCACCTTCGCTCCGGAAGACGGCGACCTGATCACGCTCTACCTCGGCCCCAAGATCGCGGCGAGCCGCTACCCTCCGCCACGGCGCCCTACATCCACGACCGCGACCTCTACGCCGCCGAGCCCGCCGCGCTCGTCTCCGGCCTCCTTCACTCAACATTGGCGGCAAGGAACGGCGGGGAGAGCAAGGAGTGGTACTTCTTCACCGCCGTGCGGGCCAAGAGCGGCCGCGACACCCGCAGGTGCCGTGCCGTCGCGGGAGGCGCGGGACCTGGCATTCAGAGAAGGCGCTATGAAAGTTTTGTAATCCCTAATTTCTGTTGTATTGATCTGTACCCTGGTGGGGGTTTATATAGGAGTACAAGGGGGTAGGAGACTTGGAGTACAAGATGATCTAACCCTAATCAATCCTAACCGTACATATACTCTAACATTCCCCCTCAGTCGTAGCGGGGGTGAAGCGAACGATTGCGACTGGAGAAGTCCTGCGCGTCCGTTGCCTCCTCCACCTTGTCATCATTGCCGTCCCTTCTGGTTCCTTCTCTTCCCTCCCGCAGTTACAGCGGGAGTGTCATGGACGCAAGCGATGACGCGGATGCTGTTGACTGGAGCTACTGAGTTGCTGTAGACGTGTGTATGATGTTGATGTCGAAGTAGCCGAGCATGATGTAGCCGTGGTTGATGTTGTCGCGGTCGATGTAGCCGATAGAGCCGAAGGCGCAAAAAAAAATTGCGTGGTTTTGTGTCGTAGGGTTTGGGTTTTGTGCGGCGGCGGCAGGGATCTGCGGCGGCGGCAGGTTTTGTGTCGTAGCGCGGCGGCGACAGGGTTTCTGCGGCGGCGGCGGGGTTTTTACCAGGCGGGCGAGGCGATTGTATGATCGCCCTAGCAGAGCGTCGGCGTGTTTTTAGGCGGCGGCGGCAGGGTTTCTGCGGCGGCGGCGGGGTTTTGGTTTTTGGCGGCGTGCGGCAGCGACTCTCTTGGGAGCGGCGGCAGGCAGGCGGCGGGTTTTTGTGTCATTGTGCGGCGGCGGCAGCGGATCTGCGGTGGCGGCGGGTTTTGCGGTGTGCGGCTCGACTCGCGTGATGTAGACCTTGGCGCTGATTTGTGTTGACGGTGTAGAACTCGATGAAGATCTTGGTATAGTTGTACAGCTCGATGTCATTGTTCGGCTCGGTGATGTCCGGCTTGATGCAGTTCCGGCGTGATGGAAGTGCAGATATTGGCGTGACGAAGACTTGACGTCGGTCGCTGACGCTGGCTCCTCCTGTTCGGGTGCAATCGGGTGCATACCTTGGGTGTATCTGCAGTTGGACGCGTGCACGTATACATATGAATCGATCTTGCTGGGCATTGCATGCACGTGTGCTTGATCTGATCAATGTACTAGTCCTCCTTGCGCGCATGCAGCTGGTGGAGGCAGCGTTGATGTAGATCGTATGGCGATGTCCGCGTGCGAGAGGCGCGGCCAGCAGATTGGATCGGCACGTCCGCGCGCCCTCCCGTGTTCCGACGACCTGATGCAGAGGGCCGCGGTAGATGACGCGGATCGCGTCGCGTTCTTCACCGATATTTCTTGCTGATTTCACGCCGGATTTGAGGATCATGAGATGTAGGGAATTATTTAGATAAACTGGATCTAATCTACGAAACTAAAGATTTCGAAATCGATCTATACACTAATCTAAAGAACCGATTCGATATTTGATCGAAACCGGGTGCCGCGCCCCCGAGGAGAAGAGATTGATTTCCTTGGGGGGCGGCGCGCTGCGGAAATTGTTTAGAACCCTAGGATCGGCGTCGTGAGACTAACCGCTCTGATACCATATGAAAGTTTTGTAATCCCTAATTTCTGTTGTATTGATCTGTACCCTAATGGGGGTTTATATAGGAGTACAAGGGGTAGGAGACTTGGAGTACAAGATGATCTAACCCTAATCAATCATAACCGTACATATACTCTAACAGGCACGACAGGAGATCGTCAGCCAAGAAGAGGACCGCGTCATCGGTACCGTCAGAGCTTCACCTACGAGCCCAGGAATGGATGGCTGATGATGGAGTACACCCTCGTCATGGTTGTGCGCTTTTCTATTTTTGTTTGTTTTAATTTTGTGTCGTAGGGTTCCCATCGATTCGCAGGCAGTACAAGAAGCAGAGCAATTGCGAGGATTTGAGATGCAGCAGCAACCGCTGGCACGGGTAGAAGAGGAGTCGCAAGGCGAGTTCTTGGTTCCCATCGCGTCCCAGGCAGAACAAGAAGCAGAGCAATTGCAAGGATTTGAGCCGCAGCAAGAACCGCTGGCATCTATGGCTTCATCGAGGGCATCGTTGATTTCCAGATTGCCCATGGCCGTCCGTTATGCTCTTGCCGGCGCTCTAGCCTCCATTGGCCACCCCTTCGAAGATTGGGCTACTGAAGATGAGATTAATTCACATTATGGTGACGCTTCGCCATTAATGGGCGGCTTCATCCCGCCCTACGATTCCACTTGCGAGCTGAATTGCTCTTGCGTTTGGGGCTTCCCGCCTTCCCCTCTGACCTCCTACAGCACCACCCTCCCGCGACAATACTGGAACACGCTACCTGGGAATGGCAACTTTCTCCCACCTAATCAAGCTACTCCAGGATGTTACTGATGGTATGGGTGCACTGAACTCGTCACATCTAAGAATCATGTTGATGCCGTTATTTGTTGTTGTAGAACATGCATTAGAGATTCAAGGGATAATGATTTGATGACAGTGCACTGTAGTAGTTTGTTTCTATACTCTT
This sequence comes from Poa pratensis, assembly GCA_947311845.1. Taxonomy (NCBI): domain Eukaryota; kingdom Viridiplantae; phylum Streptophyta; class Magnoliopsida; order Poales; family Poaceae; genus Poa; species Poa pratensis. The sequence goes on along the minus strand of CAMZMU010000059.1, from coordinate 27,568,657 downwards.
CATGGTACTAGCCTACACGAGTGGAGAATGTGAATTACTGACTGTTCAAATATATTTTTATGTATGCTAAATAGTAAGAATTTTCATACAACACTGCTTGTTTAATTTCAGAGTATACCTCACATTTTGCATAAAAAGTTTCAAAATGTATGCCTAATCCTGTTGCAATGGCTCATATGAGTTCCGATTATTATAAATTGCTTGCCTTGCTGATACAATAAATACTAACAGGAAACCTTCTGATTTTTGCATAGAAAACGACATTCAGCAGAATCTATTGACATGTATGCAGTCCAGTGTTGTGATGCCATAAATGGCGTACTGTTCCAACGAAATATGAATTTTAGACACTTCGTGTGAACTGCACTGATGACCCATGGTTCTGCAGTAAAAGACCTGACTGCTCAATGCTCATGTGAAGACCCTGCAGACATTGAGTATGGCAGCAGCCGCACCTGGGTCATCGACAAGCCCAGCATACCGAAGCTTCCACCCAAGACTGAGAGACCAGTGACTAATGAGAGGTGATTTCTCTAAAATGGATAGCTACCATGTCCTGCCAAATTGGAAGCGTGCAAGGACCATACGGGATGTGCAGAAGTTTCTCAACACAAATGCAGAGTCCAAGACAGCTTATCAGCTGAAAGCTTCAGTTTTACAGTACCCAAGATTGTTGAGGAGGCTGTTTAGCATAGCTCTGTGTGGAAGGCTAAAAAGCAAGACAAGAAGCAGCAAATACAAAGTAGTTCATATGCCTGCTTGGATGATCCTACCTCATCTATCTTGAAGTTAGTCTAGGCGTTTTTTTTCTCTGTGATGCTACTCTGAGCACCTTATTGCACTAAATCTCTTGTTTCTTCTGCATCAACTTCTGGTAAAATTATCAGATGCTTGAAGACGGCTGTAGTTTCTTCCATAACTAAATATATCGCAGATATATACTTCAGTTATCAGCCTGTGATACATTATCTTCCAGGTTGTTTTTCACTAAATAGGCATGCATGGAGATTTCATTAGAAAGCAGACTAGTAGGTCAATTCTGTCCAAGCCAGGGTATTAATTCAGTGCCATTCGATTTCATTTCCATTTAATGTTTCAAAGCCTCTAGATGACGCTACCTATTGGCAAGAAAAATGCAGAGTCATCTTAGATGCATAAAATCTGTACCATGACTTGGCCACCCCAAGTTCACCTAGATGACTCTAAATTTTCTAGCCAATATTGTCCAAATTAAGAACAAGCAATATTTGTTGACTCTGTAATCATGTCGTTGATAGGGTTTAGGGTTTTATTTCAGTGTGGTCTGTTTCGTCAGTGTTAGGTGTTAAAACCTTAAGGTTCAGAGTTAGCTGCTTTGATTCAGTCAAGACGATGACGCGGGTTGTGCGTTCACGTCCGCGTCTATAGGATCGTCGTGGGCTCGTTCCGGTCGTGGGATGGCGCGATCTTGTAGGGAGCGTAGCGAAAGCCACGGCACGATTTGTTTCCGTTCAGAATAAGAGGAAGAGAAAACAGAAAAGCCGTACTTCAGTACGCGGCACCAAAACCTTTGTGTTCAACTCTCTCTAAAACTGTTCTTCGTGAGCTGAGTGTGAGAGACGAAAACCATCATTTGGTATCAGAGCCCGTACACGATCCAGTGATCATGTCGAACGGGCGGCAGCGCACGCCGTCGGTGCCTCCCAACGGAGCGGGAGGAAACGGCACGGCTGCAGCGGCGCCAGGGGCGGCGGCGGCCGCCGCTGCCACGCCGGCGCAACCGCGGGCACGAAGCCGCGGACGGAGCGTCCTCAGGAGGGGCGGCAACGAGGTCGTTGTCCACGAGCGTGTCGTGCAGGAGCGCACGAACTACGGCGGCAACATCGTCTACACCACGCTGACGGCGACGAACTACATCGAGTGGGTACTGGTAATGAAAATTAACCTCCGTGCACAGGATCTTTGGGAGGCGGTGTCTGGCATGGGAGTTCCAGGCGATCGCGAAGACATGGCGGCGCTCTCGGCGCTGATCCGCGCGGCGCCGCGAGAGATGGTGCCGGTCCTTGCCGTCAAGGACACGGCGCACGAGGCTTGGGAGGCGATCCGGATGATGCGCGTGGGCGTGAACCACGTGCGGGAGGCGATGGCACAACGACTGCGTAGGGAGTTCGAGCAGATCACGTTCAAGGACGGCGAGTCGCTCGACGCGTTCGGCATGCGCATCACCGGCGTCGTCAACAACCTACGCGAGCTCGGTGACACCGTGGAGGAAATCAAGGTGGTCCAGAAATTCCAGCGGGAAGTCCCGAGCCAGTACGCACAGATCGCCTGCTCGATCGAGACTCTCCTCGATCTAGACGGCATGTCCGTTGAAGAGCTCATCGGGCGGCTGCGATCGGCCGCTGAACGTTGTTCCATCGGCGCCATGGAGAGCGCCGGGAGCCAGCTTCTGCTCACGGAGCAGGAGTGGCTCGCTCGCGACAAGCAGCGCGAGCAAGGAGGAGGATCCGGCTCGAGCAACGCGGGAAAGGGCAAGCCCAAGCCAAAGGGGAAGCCGCCGGGCAACGGACGCGACGGCGCCCAACGCGTGCAAGGCGGTGACCGCGACTGGACGAAGATCAAGTGTTACAATTGTAACAAGTACGCCGGGCACATCTCCAGGAACTGCCCCGAGCCACGGCGTGAGTGCAAGGAACGTGCAAACCTTGCGCACGAGGAGGAGGAAGATCCAGCGCTGTACGTAGCGCATCTGCACTCGCTCACCGTGGTGAGTCAGAGCGTGGCAGCGCCCACAGATCGCGTTCTCCTCAACGAAGAGCGATCTCAGGCAAGATCGGCAAAGGATGGAGGTGACTGCGAGACCGTCTGGTTCCTGGACTCCGGCGCGAGCAACCACATGTGCGGCAGGCGCGAGTTCTTCTCCGAGCTGGACATGAGCGTACATGGCTTCGTCAAGCTCGGAGATGATTCTTCGGTGCAGATCCAGGGGCGCAGCACGATCGTCTTCACGGGCAAAAGTGGTGAGCATCTCACGCTGACAGAGGTGTATTTCATCCCACGACTCTGCAGCAGCATCGTGTCGCTGGGACAGCTGGACGAGATCGGCTACGACACCCACATCCGGCACGGCGAGCTACGCCTGCGTGACCCCGACGGCCGCCTGCTCGCCCGCGTGCCGCAAAGCTGCGGGCGCCTCTACATCCTTCACCTCGCCCTGACGCGGCCCGTGATCCTTGCAGTGCGCGGCGGCGAGGACAACTGGCGCTGGCACGCACGCTACGGCCACATGCACTTCGAGGCGCTCCGGCGGCTCGCACGTGACGACATGGTGCATGGACTGCCTCTGATCAACGAGATCGAGCGCGTCTGCGACACGTGCCTCGCCGAGAAGCACAAACGCGCGTCGTTCCCACGTCAAGCCTGGAACCGCGCGGACGAACAGCTCGGACTGGTGCACGCAGATCTCTGCGGCCCAATCGATCCACCGACGCCTGGAGGTAAACGATACTTCCTCCTCTTGGTGGATGATCATAGCCGGTATATGTGGATCTACTTGCTCGCCTCCAAGGACCAGGCATCGGCGGCGATCAAGAAGTTCCAGGCGGCGGCCGAGCTACAGAGCGGGCGTAAACTCAAGATGCTGCGCACCGATCGGGGGGGGGGGGGGGGGGGGGGGGAGTTCACTTCCAAGGAACTCGACGAGTACTTCGCTGATCAAGGTGTGCAACGGCAACTGACAGCACCATACACGCTGCAGCAGAACGGTGTGGTTGAACGCTGATAATCCCCAAGAGCAAGGAATCACTGTAGCACAATTCGATAAGTATTTGGGTGTCGAACCCACGAGGAGCTGAAGGTAAACTATCTATTCCCCAAGAGCAAGTTTCAAACGCAAGTTCCTTAGAGCAAGTTTCTCTCAGCAGTTTTCTCAAGCAAGTTTCTCAAAGTAGCAAGTATCAAATATCTCAAGTAGCAAATATCTCAAGGGAGCAAATGTTCTAGCAATTATTATTTCATTTGTGTGGTTGTCACAATTAGTGAAGCACATGTTTCAGTCTTAATTGTTTCTTCTAGGAAGGAGCCATAAATAGGTGTAGCCAAGTAAATGAGCAAATTACACAACTCTTATGATGGATCTCATGGCCAAGTAAATGTGCAGCACAAGAATTATTAAGACATAATTGTCCCACCATAGCCTTAAGTTCTAGGGTCCCCCATAAATATCCCCCATAATGTAACTTCAATTCTCAGACCACGGTTTCTGTCTTAGTACTCCGACCCATCCTACTCAATCCATTACACTACGGTGATCACCTTACATGCATTCCCCAATATATGCGTGCACTCATACATTGTACATCAAGACAATCATAAAAGATAACAAAACTTGTATGCAACCAATCAACGAACTATTTCACTATTGCCATGAACAAATCACTTCTCAAACATAGATGGGGAGACACAATAGATCAAGGGAATAGTATATTGCATCATATATCATGTTTCCAAGAGTTTACAGTGGAGAGATGCAGATGATCTTGATGTAGATGTTGATGATGAACACGCCGGAGGGGGGTGGAGCCCTCCGGAGGTGATTCTGGCGGCGTTTCCCCCCTTCGATCTTCTCGGCGGCAGCCTTCTGACTCTCTGTTTCATGGTTTTGTGTTTCTCCGCCCCTCCTCACGAAACTTCTCGGGGGACTATTTTTATAGTCGGTTTTAGATCAAGACAAAGCCACGGAGACGAAAACGGATGGCATCGGAGCCACGAGGGGGAAAAGGAGGTGCCTCACGCGGCCAGGGAATCTGGCCGCATGGGACCCACCAAAATCCACCTCGGGACTTCCTTTCGTGCGCTTCCTTGGCTCCTACACTTTTTTCCTTCCAAATATTGATGCTCGTAAAATATTAGGTCATTTGGACGTCGTTTCAGTCCTTGAAACATCAAAAATATAGAAAATAGGGTTTTCTGCCTGTGCAGGGTTAATTCCATAAAAATAGGAAAACTATGAAATATTCCCAAAATCATTATAAAACATTGATATAACCCTTATATGATGCAAATATGACTGGAATATAAGTAATATAATGCAAAGTTCATGTATGCATTTTACATGCATCAAACGCCGCAACCAAACCGTGGTCGGCATGGCGCGCTGCTTGCTCAAGGCGAAGGGTGCGCCCGTCAAGTTCTGGGGGGAGGCCGTCACGACGGCGGTTTATCTCCTGAACCGCGGCACGACAAAGAGCGTCAGTGGCAAAACTCCGTACGAGGCGTGGCATGGACGGAGGCCGAGCGTGCAGCACCTACGCGTGTTCGGCTGCGTGGTTCACGTCAAGACCACGCGCCCGAACCTGAAGAAGCTGGAGGACAGAAGCACGCCGATGGTTCTGTTCGGATACGAGGCTGGCTCCATCGCCTATCGTGTCTACGATCCCGCCACGGACCACGTCCACGTCTCCCGCGATGTCTTCTTCGACGAGGATGCTGGCTGGATCTGGACGGCGGTGCAGCCTTCAGACGAGTCGCGCGGCGAACCCGAGAGCTTCGCCATCGAGCACTTCTGCTTCCCATCGTCGGGGAGCAGCACAGCGAGCTCAGAACCGCACACGGTGGCGCGGTCAGCTCCCACTCCCTCGCATGGCAGTGCGGCGCGTACCTCGAGCACACTGCTCCGCTCGAGCTCTGCACCTGTCTCTGAATGTTCAGACAGAAACGCTGCCACGACAGAAGAAAATCAAGAAGCTCCTGTCGCGGTAGAAAACGGCCATCCGATGCGCACCCGATCCAAGAGTGGCATTGTACAGCCCAACACGCAGTTGGCTGATTACGTGCTGCTTGGCGAAGAAGAAGAGCTGGCCTCGCCCCTGATGTATACAGAGGAGCCGGCATCGTTCGACAAGGCAAAGGGGGAGCAAGGATGGCGCAACGCCATGAACGAGGAGATGGCGAGCATCGAGGCAAAACAGACCTGGCGGTTCAGCGAGCTGCCGCCGAGGCACCGTGCAATTGGGCTAAAATGGATTTACAAGCTCAAACGAGACGCTGATGGGCAAGTGATCAAGCACAAGGCTCGCCTCGTTGCAAAGGGGTACGTGCAGCGACAGGGGATAGATTTCGAGGAAGTCTTTGCTCCTGTCGCCAGGATGGAGACAGTGCGTGTGCTGATCGCACTGGCTGCGCATCACGGGTGGCCGATCCACCACATGGACGTGAAGACGGCATTTCTTAACGGCGAGCTGCTCGAGGAGGTCTACGTCGAGCAACCTCCTGGGTTCGTCGTGGAGGGGCAGGAGCACAAGGTGCTCCAACTGCAGAGAGCTCTATATGGACTGCGGCAAGCACCCAGAGCGTGGAACGCCAAGCTCGACACGAGCCTCCATGATCTTGGGTTCAAGCGCAGTAAAGCTGAACATGCCGTGTATCGTCGCGGCAACGGCGACGAGATGCTCATGGCCGGAGTATACGTGGACGACCTTTTGATTGCTGGATCAAGCATCAACGAGGTGACCAGGTTCAAGCAAGAAATGATGAACCTGTTCAAGATGAGTGATCTCGGTGAGCTCAGCTACTACTTGGGAATAGAAGTGCAGCAGCAGGACGGTCAGATCACGCTCCGGCAAGCATCGTATGCGAAGAAGCTGCTGCAAAGAGCCAACATGGAGGACTGCAACCCATGTGCTGTTCCAATGGAAGCAAGACTGAAGCTGAGCAAAATGGGCGACGGCAAGCCTGTGGATGCGACGTTCTACCGCAGCATTGTGGGAAGCTTGAGGTACCTGGTGCATACACATCCTGATATTACATATGCAGTTGGGTATGTCAGCAGATTTATGGAGAAGCCCACATCTGAGCATTTGGCTGCGGTGAAGCACCTGCTCCGTTATATAGCAGGAACTCTGAATTTTGGTGTCACCTACGAGAGGACAAGAGGTGCACTGAAACTACAGGGATACAGTGATGATGATCTGGCTGGCGATGTCGACGATCGGAAAAGTACAACAGGCATGATCTTCTTCCTAGGACACAACCCGATCAGTTGGCAATCACAGAAACAACGGGTGGTGGCAGTCTCTTCGTGTGAGTCTGGATATATTGCAGCAGCCACCACAGCTTGTCAGGGCATCTGGCTAAGCAGGTTACTTGGAGAATTTCTGAATGAAGAATCGAGAGCGCCGAAGCTGTTAGTGGACAACAAGTCGGCGATCTCACTCAGCAAGAACCCCGTGTTCCATGATCGTAGCAAGCATATCGACACTCGTTATCATCTGATCCGTGATTATGTTGAGAAGGGTGTTCTCGAGATCGATTACGTCAGCACGGAGGCGCAGCTAGCTGACATCCTGACCAAGGCTCTCGGGAAGGTTCAGTTCCAGAGGCTAAGGAGCAGAATCGGCGTTGCTGAAATAAAGTAGAGGACGACAAGATTAGGGGGAGATTTGTTGACTCTGTAATCATGTCGTTGATAGGGTTTAGGGTTTTATTTCAGTGTTGTCTGTTTCGTCAGTGTTAGGTGTTAGGTGTTAAAACCTTCAGGTTCAGAGTTAGCTGCTTTGATTCAGTCAAGACGATGGCGCGGGTTGTGCGTTCACGTCCGCATCTGTAGGATCGTCGTGGGCTCGTTCCGGTCGTGGGATGGCGCGATCTTGTAGGGAGCGTAGCGAAAGCCACGGCACGATTTGTTTCCGTTCAGAATAAGAGGAAGAGAAAACAGAAAAGCAGTACTTCAGTACGCGGCACCAAAACCTTTGTGTTCAACTCTCTCTAAAACTGTTCTTCGTGAGCTGTGTGAGAGATGAAAACCATCAATATTTTCTCCAAAAGCTTAGATAACCAAATTCTTGGTACGGTGAACATGCGCTCAAACCAAATAAGTTTGAGGCTATTTCATAGCTTTGCATATACATATAAGTCACCATCATTGTAAGAAAACCTGAGTCACATGACCTGCTATTCTTGTACATAGATGTTCTCATCGTCCTCCTTTTGATGGTAGGATGTGTCTTATCATTTATATGCCATTTTTGGCTGGACTCGTGATTTCATCCAAGATGTTTTATTAATCGTCCTTGAGAGATATTCTTGTCTCCTGGCTCTTGTAAGAATAGTTGGTTATAGGGTTGCTAACATGCAAATGCCATTGTAGTCAACTTTCTTTGACTGCACACGAAAACTTCTACCTTATAATTCTTGAGTTAATGTATCCTGATACGAGTTTCATGTTTGTCCAGTCTTTTTGTGGTATATTAATTGACATGTTTCATGGAAACGAATATCATAGCATGGATAGGCAATTCACATACAACATAAGTTACAGACTACTCTTATTTGAAAGGTGATCCAGAATACAGTTGTCACACAGAGCCATTTTGAGCATCGATGTTTGCATTTCAGGCCTCCTGGTGACTATTCGGCTCTCAGATTATGTTTCTTGCTCCACGTTCTGGTTGGTTGATATGATCGAAACTCTGAAGATTAGCACTAGCCTTGCGCCATTTATCGCATTTAACATCTTGATATGGAACAGCTTTGCCAGGATCCCGATCGCTAGGCTAGCTGCAGCCCAGGTGCTCAGCTGAGTGGTTACGCCGCCGCATGGTTAACCGGATCGCCTGCTGTTGGCGCCTCTGGATGGTGAAGAGAAAAATAATACGTAGCCATGGACTGGTGGAAACTATGCTGCCTGACGAAGGCTGTTGTACATAATGTAGCGTATGCGCATGTAAGCCTGAAATGGGTGGTTCTATGCATTTCCAAAATGGGTGGTTCTATGCATTTCCCTTGAACTGTCATGGTAATGTAACCAAACAGCGATGATGAGGACGAATATAGATCGAATAAAAAGTGAGTATTACCTGTGCTAGTTTTTTATGTCTTTCCTTGATCGGTGGCTGCTATGAGCTGTGATTGAAAGTGCATCATTTTATTCATACCAGACACAATTCTTTTTGCCCTCCTCCGCCACCACAAGAGAACCTAGCTGCCGCCATGACTTCTGCCTTCTTCATACCTCGGTCCCCCCTCCTCTGGCCGGCCTCATTGGCGTCCGGAGGGGTGGAGAACCCTATCTATGAGTGGACTTTCTAATAAAAGTAGAGTTTCTTTTAGATTAGGTTACAATTTTGGTAGCCATCTTTTTCATTAATGAAGATGGCATCGTCAACAATAAGTGATCTATGCAACGATGAGCTCTCCTTCCAGTTGTCAATGGTGGTGTTTGAAGATTAAATTTGTCTACGTATGGTCCTTCAGATTTTGATTCAGAATGATTTTGGATATTTTCTCATGATTGTTGTGTGGAGGTTTGTCCTTGAGATATCTGTCTCGACTGCTGCATACTCGATAATGGTGATTCGTACTCTCGCCTCCTAAGTGACGTCGATCGGGTTGTTCGGTTGCTTTTCCCTGAAATGCCGATGTTGGTTCTCTTGCCCTTGTTGGTTGATTACTTTAATGGTTGTGTTGCGCGTGTAGCCCTGGTATTGTGGCTCAAAACTAAAATCATAGAAGAACTCTCGTTGGTATTTGCAGGTCTATGGTTTGATATCTATGTCATTTTTGTACGACTTTAGAAAATTTCATGATTGCGTCATCGAAGAAGAAAGAGCTTGAAGATGTCAAATCTTTTAAACTTTATTTTGTAATCGCTGCTGTCTGCTCATGTATCGCTATCATGTACTCTTCGCTACTATAAATATATCATTGTATTAATTGTCAAAGAAAAGTCCAACATTTTATTCAGTAAGACATGTCTAAACTAGACATCTTTTCATTGCGCTGGAATACTAAACACCAAAATGTAACATCGTAGTATCTAGCATTTATTTGCTAAATGGTCTGTAGACCAATGATCTGTCTATCTATTGAATGCGCACATTGTGAAAGTTTGGTTTTCTTTACAATCCAAGGCTGAATTAAGTAGCGCGGTGTGTTAGGTCAGTTCCCTACGTATGGCAAGTCTGAGCGTATTGTAACTCCGAAAATTTTCAGATTTAGAATTTTGAGCAGCAGGGCCATTGCAATTTTGGACCTCGGCGAGATAGATAAATATAATTACACTAATTTGTTTTAGTTTTTTCCACCATACTATGGTTTTACAAAAATATAATGTATACTTTGTGAGCATTGTTAGACATTCAATATATTTTTAATAGTTTTCCATTATATAGTTGTAAGATTTGTCATCAAAACTAGTTTTGAGTTACACAATTTGTTTCCCCGAGACATTGTCCTTAAAAATGCAAAATCATCTTAAATTAAAACAAACAAAAATAGAAAAGCGCACAACTCCTTCATGTTCTACAATTGATGAATTATATGTGTATATGTATATTTGTTTTGTGGATCTTCTTATCTATTTTAGTATTATTAATATTCTGGTAGAGATTTGAATGCATAAAACCTAGCAAATATCTTAACACATGTATTTAACACAGGTATGTAGTGTATGGTTATGTAACAAAATAGAAACTTCTGGAAATATAAATTGAATAGTTGGCATCGTCATTATTTTACTGGTAAAATGTGTATTAATAGTCATCATGGATTCAGTAATAAGTTGATAACACGTTGGTGATTTATACTAGTTACCGAAATAACATCGCTTATAGTAATCACCTACGCGGGTTCTCCTATTGCACACACAATTCAATTTTTATATATGCTCAGTACAATTCCTCATAAGCATGGTGACATCCAAGGTTCAAAAAAGCGGTAATAAGCGTACGCTTAAGCTTAGATTAGAGCGAAGCGGAGCCCTTCCACTCAGCTTTCGGCCTGAGCGAGAGGAAAAGCGAGGAGGAGCTGTGCAGGCTGGCAAAGAAGCACATATACGGGTAAATCTGCCGAACTGCCGTCCTGATATGGCCAGATACGGGTATACGGCGCGATACGCGAATCTGCCAAATGCCACGGTCGATGAAAACAATGCAGTTTCATGTGACATTGTCACCCTCGTAGGGCATGAACTCATGAAAATATATTGTATTGCAAATTTGCGATCATTTCCTCGATTCTTTGGAGATGAAACATGAGCATGTGGAGAAAATTGGCAGGAGCTGCAGGCGGGAGGGGGAATATGTGGAGAAATATAGAGGGAAAAAGGAAAATAAATGGAGGGAAAGTCGCCTAGTCTCGCCGACAGAGCGGACCCACGTCGTCTTTTTGCTTCCGCCGGCCCGAGATGCCCCCAGCGCACTATGTTCGGTTTGGGTGCGTCGGATAAAACTTAGGCTAAATCCGACGGAAAACAAGACTTTGAGGAGCGACTGGGTGAAATTTTTCGTGACAGCCTCTCGAGGCTCTAGGGGACGGCTGGATATGCCCTTGCGGCCCACGTTAGCGGGTGAGGTCGGCCCCCTAAACCTGAGAGTACTGGAACTCCGATCTCGTTCAGTTTTGGAATTTCAAGCAGAGAACCACGCGCATCGCCAGCTTCGACACGTTAAATTTGGACACCTCTCCTTGCCTCTCGAGATCTCAGAAATCTCGCCCCTTTCCAAACTTCTCAGCTCTCTCTCTCTCCCGCCACAACCCGATCCGCGCCAATCCCAAATCCAGAGCTCCTGCACATCCCCACGCCCATGGAACCCCCAGCTCGCCCTCCCGGCGCCTCCTTCGCTCCGGAAGACGGCGACCTGCTCACGCTCTACCTCGGCCCCAAGATCGCGGGCGAGCCGCTCCCCTCCATCACGGCGCCCTACATCCACGACCGCGACGTGTACGCCGCCGAGCCCACCGCGCTCGTCTCCGGCCTCCTCCACGCGCTCGTACCGGCGAGGAACGGCGCGGACACCCAGGAGTGGTACTTCTTCACCGCCGTGCAGGCCAAGAGCGGCCGCGACAGCCGCAGGTGCCGCGCCGTCGCGGGAGGCGCCGGGACCTGGCATTCGGAGAAGGCGCGGCAACAGATCGTGAACCAAGAAGAAGATCGCGTCATCGGGTACCGTCAGAGCTTCACCTATGAGCCGAAGAATGGCTGGCTGATGACGGAGTACACCCTCGTCGGCCAAGAAGGGGGGCGCGGCGAGGCCATGCCGGTCCTCTGCAAGATCTACCGCTCGCCTCATGCCGCTGCTGCCGGCCAATCCGCCTCGAAATCGAAGAAGAGGAAGGCTGCGGTGGAGGAGCGCTCTGGTGCTGGTTCGTCGGGCCGCGTGAGGCGGCGGCTGCAGTTTCCTTTCCCCCCTCCCGCACCGAGTCCTTGCGCCGTGGTTGCTCCTGCTGCGTCGGAGTTCTTGCTTCCCATCGAAGCACCAGCAGACAAGAAAGCAGAGGACGAGTTCTTGGTTCCCATGGAAGCACCAGCACCAGCAGACAAGAAAGCAGAGGACGAGTTCTTGGTTCCCTTCGAGTCGCAGACAGAGAAGAAAGCAGAGGACGAGTTCTTGGTTCCCATCGAGGCCCAGGCAGAACAAGAAACAGAGGAATCGCGAGGATTTGAGACGCAACAGCAAGCGCTGGCACGGGCAGAAGAGGAGTCGCAAGGCGAGTTTTTGGTTCCCATCGAGTCCCATGCAGAACAAGAAGCAGAGCAATTGCGAGGATTTGAGCCGCAGCAAGAACCGCTGGCATCTATGGCTTCATCGAGGGCATCGTTGATTTCCAGATTGCCCATGGCCGTTCGTTATGCTCTTGCCGGCGCTCTAGCCTCCATTGGCCACCCCTTCGAGGATTGGGCTACTGAAGATGAAATTAATTCACATTACGGTGACGCTTCGCCATTAATGGGCGGCTTCATCCCACCCTACGATTCCACTTGGGAGCTGAACTACTCCCACGTTTCGAGCTTCCCGCCTTCCGCCCTGACCTCCTACAGCCCCACGCTCTCACCCTCTGCCCAATATTAGGACACGCCAGAGAATTCGCATGGAGTTGATGCATCCACGCGTACGCTACTCTCAGCTGATCAAGCTTATCTTGGGATGAGCTGCTACGGGGCCACGTCATTACGGAGTAACGGCGCCGGCGCTTGGGCCACTCCGCCATCAGCGAGCGAGCTACTTCCAGGTTCTTGGACAGGGGGACACCTCTGCTTTTGAGTTGCGAAAAGTAGCTCTGACTGGCTTTTCAGTCAAAAACAATTGAGATGTTTACTTGATGGAAATCTGAAACATTTGCAACTCAGTTGGAACAGTAACCGGAAGCAATTGAGTGAGACTTTTAGCTGATCTTGCTGCGTCAATGTAACTAGGAGGTGCGAGATAAAATGATGGCATGTACTGCTTTGCTGATCAGGGAGCAGGAGGCAGATCTAGTTAGCCTAGCTAAATTTAATTGTAAAAATCATTTCATTATTCTCTATGGTTTGATTTGTGTGCCTCTGTTTCCTGCTACGATATGGTCCGATGCGTTGCTATGGACTACAATATGTGTTTATAAATAATGATGTACTATGTCGACGCCTAATCTCAATTGGTGCTTGGTGGTAGCTTGAAGGTGAACGACACTAATTTAAAGCTTTACAGGTCTAAAGATATAGCGATCATCTGTGGTATGTAATTGGCATATCTTGAGGGTTTTCTTACATCACGTTAATGTAACTTATACAGTTATACTATAGCTTATTCGCAAGAAAAAACCAGTTATAAAGTTTGATACTAAAGTTCTGAACCTAAACTTGTTCCTGTCACAGTTATGAACTGCAATGCTAATCCTTTTTTTTACGGGACTGCAATGCTAATCCTACTGTAAGGAAAGTTTTCTGTAACAGTTTTGAACCAAAACTTGCTCCTGTCACAGTTTCTGAGATGTACTGGTAATCCTACTGTATGACCAACAAGCTAGTCGATACCAGATTCTCAGTGCATCGCAAAAAAAAAAACTAATCGATGCCAGATGCATTATCATTCATCATATGGATCATTAGACTCTCAGTGCATCACATACAAGTGGATATGATCGTGGTTTGTCTCACTCCTAGTGTGCGCAATGACCCTGCAGTGCCTTGCAATGCTCCAGACAGAATGGCTTGGATTGTGCGCATCCCCGACGCCACGACGCGCCACGTCCCAGGGGCATTTCTTCATCAATCTCTAGCTTCAGCGTGCTCTGTCCCGGGGAAGCCCTGGCTGGCCTCAAGCTGCGGCATGCTCTGGCTTGGGAGGCCCTCGCCAGCCTCTACCTGAAGTGTGCTCTTGCTTAGGAAGGTCTTGTCACCCTCTAGCTGCGGCCTGTTCTGGCCCGATTCTGACTGCAGCGAGCTCCGGCTACGGAATCCCTCCATCACCTTCTGGTCTGCCTCGAATGTCGCCCTCGGATCGCCGTCCCTCATCTTCAGATTGGTTAGAATTTGTTCAGGTTTCAGGCTTCAGGCTTCTTGTCAGAAAATGTAGATTGTGTTGCAACATACTTACTCAAACGAAAGAATACTGAAGAATGCTCGTCTTTAGGTTTAATGTTCTCTGGTCCTCCTCTCGTCGCCCCCGCGTGGCGGCGGAAGGGGTGCAGGGGGAACCCTGACCACCCCACCCAACCCTCCCTCCCTCATCCCTCCTCCGTCCCTCGCCGCCGCCCAAGGGTGTGGCCGGGCAAAGCCTAGCCTATGCCAGCGGCGGCGGGTTTTTTGTCCCTCGCGCGCACTAGTAGGGAAAAGCCTATAGATGCAACGCTTCTACTGACGGCAAAACAACCGTGCGTCACTGCTATTTAGCACTGACGTGGAAAATAAAGGCGCGTCAGCAGTGTCCAGATAGCACTGACCCACAGCCTAAATGCCTCGTCAGTGGTACGTGGGGCCCGCTGCGGTAGCCGGGGGAGGCGTACCGCTGACGCGCGGAATTACCGTGCGTCAGTGGTGTGAAGGGTACCACTGACGCACGTTATATTCACCACGTCAGCGGTACGCCTCCCCTGGCTACCCACAGCGGGCCCCACTTACCATTGACGTGCGCCGACTGCGTGCGTCAGTGCTGTGATTCGTACCACTGACCCGCATGGGTCCCGCACGTCAGTGGTAAGTGGGTCCCGACGACTAGTCATGCACGTTTATATATGGTTTAATTAGGTTTAGGGTTTTTAGGGATTTAATTAGGGTTAGTGTTTAATTAATTAGGGGTTTAATTAGGGTTTAGGGTTTTTAGGGGTTTAATTAATTAGGGTAATTAAGTGCGGGTCCTGGTCGTGATGACCACCGTACGTACCTCGCGATTATATATGGGGCCGGGAGCTTTAATTAGGGTAATCAAAACTCAGAGGTACACCGGTGACGTGAAGTTAAGATACTACGGAAGGATCGAGGAGATTATATCGGGCCGGCCAACTTTAATTATACGTTAGAGGGTGTGTACGTACTGCCGATGTTTCGTGTCAGATGGGTTAAGATCGAGCATCATTGAAGAAGACCGATACTTTACCACCATGGTTAATTATACCCGAAGCCGGCACTTCAACAAGCGTGAAACAACGTCACCGCACAAAATGAGCATGAGTATTGGCTAAGCATGTGTTCCAATATATATGCTTTCTCTCCATAATTAACCGACCCGTCATGGCCTAGCAGGACCACACTACCGAGGTCAGGTCGTCCGATCAAAAGAACAAGTCATGATGTGGGGCTAAATTATTCAACGGCGACAAAAAAAGGCAAGAAGATTGTTAAATGCTGAGAAACTATATGCATGTATCTCTCTTTTTTGTATAATTATGGACTTGTATCGATCAACACATATTTGTGTATAATTATGTGCTTGTTTGTATCGATCAACTAATATTCGATGTGTGCGGCAAAACTATTCATGTATCGTCTCTCTTTTGTACAATTACGCTCAACTTGTATAGATCGATCAACTAATATTTAATGTGCATGCGGTGTTAACTATGCATGTATAGGCCCTCTTTTGTACAAATACGGATTTGAATCGATCAAATAATACTCGCGATAACACACTTATTATGTGTATGTTTCAATTTAATAATAGATGACACACTTAATATTGGAAAAAACAAAAGAATTGGCAAAAGCAAATTAAAACAAGAAAAAGAAGAAAAAAAGTACAACTGACGCGCGCCCATGGCTGCCGTTAGTGGTAGGCGTAGTGCTGACGCGCGCCGCTAAGAGCCGTCAGTGGTACTCTGTACCATTGACGCGCCCGGCCAGAGGGTCGCCAGTGGTGCAAAACGTACCACTGACGCGCGTCCTGGGTCACACGTCAGTGGTAAGTGGGGTAGCTAGTTACCCCTTGGCCTCGCGCGCGCGCCGAGTCTAAATTTCCCCCAAATCCATTTCAACCGCGCTCTCTCTCCCGAGCACACCGCCGCCGCACTCTCTTCCCCCTCGCCACCGGCCGCCACGGCCGGCTCCCAGAAGCCTCCGCCGTCCACGACACCTCTCTCCCCCCTCTCCCTCCTCTCGCGCCCCCCTCTCTGCCCCAAGCCTCCGCCGTCCACATCCCCGACGCCTCCGCCGTCCACGACACCTCTCTCCCCCTCTCCCTCCTCTCGCGCGCCCCCTCTCCCCGAGCACCTCCATCGTCCAGGGCGCGAGCGCCATCGCCACCATGCCCTCCTCTTCCTCGGCGCCTCTCCCTTCTGCAGGTTCGTTCGGTTCTCCACCTCCTCTCCCTTCTGCAGCCAAGGTGTTTGTGAAAATGCCACTAAGGATTTTGTGTAGTAAAATTTGTCAAATTCATGTTCAGCCACTAAGTAAAATTTGTGAAAATTGCTATATTAGTTCTGCATTTTAGTTATTTTAGGTACTGTTTAGGTTTAGTTTTCAATTTACGTTAATTTAGGTTAGGTTCAATTCTAGCAAAAAAAAACAACTAAGGAAAATTTGTAAAAATTGCAACAAAAATGGATATTTGTTCTGCCATTTTAGATTCTAGTTTTGTGATCATTTTGATATTTTATTTGTAATTTCCGAGCAATAATCAAATGTTTATGATCCAGTTTCAGGTGAGATTTGTCGATGATGTTGTGGTGGTGAACTGGTGATGATGATGCTCTTGTGATTTGTGTATGCTGCCGGTCGGAGATGCCGGCCAGGGTTTGAATTTTTGAAAATGATTTGTGGTTGGTGTCGATGATGTGGTGGTGGTGGAATGAGTCCCATGATTTGTGGTGGTGAGATGATGATGTTGTGGTGATTTGTGTATGTTTGCAGGTACCCATGAGGCCCTGAGATTGCCGGAATGTCGATTAACTTCCGTTCTGGCAAATTTCGGGTACTCCATATATCATATTTTTAGCAAAGGTTATGCCGAAATTTTTCGTGAATTTTGGCATGACTTTTGCAAAGAAAAAATATATGGAGTACCCGAGATTTGCCGGAATGAAAGTTAAATAACATTCCGGCAATCTCAAGGACCTCAGATGCTCAGCACAGGATATTGTGGTGGTGGTGATGGTGCATGCTGTTGCATGTGATTTGTGTGTATGCTGCCGGCCGGATGCGGCCGGGGTTTGAATTTTTGTGGTGTCCATGATGTTGTGGTGGTGGAATGATTTGTGTATATTTGCAGGTACCCATGAGGCCCTTGAGATTGCCGGAATGTCGATTAACTTCCGTTCCGGCAAATTTCGGGTACTCCATATATCATATTTTTAGCAAAGTCATGCGTTTCGGCATGACCTTTGCAAAAATATGATATATGGAGTACCCGAGATTTGCCGGAACGGAAGTTAATCGACATTCCGACAATCTCAAGGGCCTCGTGGATTTTTACTTAGTGAATTTTAAATGCTTTAGTGGTTTTTAAAATGCTTTAGTGAATATTTAATACTTTAGTGAAATTTACTTACATTTGTTTTACTAACTACGAGGTTTTATTGTTAGCGCAGACATGGCTCAAAACGATGAAGCCGGGGTTCAGGGCTAGGAGAAGCCGGGGTTCAGGTCAAGGAGGCGATGGCGAGTATGATCCTTTAATGGAGCACTACTTGTCGATGCAAGGGAACTGCAGTGAGGACGACATGGACGAGATGCCAAGGAAGCGTACTCATGCCGAGCGGGAGGATGCCGAGGGCAATAAGGGGACCGCCGATGATGCCACATACTATAGCACTGACGACCCCAGGGATGGCAACGAGACCACTACGAGTGGCGCCGCGGATGGTCACGAGACCACTGATGGTGGCAGTGCCAAGCGTCGCCGGAAGGACAGAAAACCAAACAAGCTCCCGCCACCAGATCCACATTTACGGAAGTGGACCCAACTGGTGTGCCTATGCTGCCGCGTAAACTTGCGGGTGGGTTCGGCAACAACTGCGGATGCATCCTTCGAGACACCGCCAAGATCTACGAGCAGAACATAAGGGACAAAGACCATGAAGAACTGGCGGGCTCCTTATTCAGAAGCTGCACGCACGATACAAGTTCCCCCGGACTACTCTAGCTTGGATCTCTACACAAATCCGGTAAACTCATTCGCCCTCGGCAAGATGAGCAGAGCTCTGAGCACTTGGAAAAATAGGGTGAGGGCCAAGATTGATGAAGGTGCCAGTTTCGAAGACATCCACCGCGTTTTCCCTCCATTAAGCAGGAGGATTTAAATCTCTTCATTGAGATGGAAAAACATCCTTCGAAGGTAAATATGAGGCAGTGGGGGAAGAATATGCGGGAGAAGAACTTAGGTGACCACAATCTCGGAAGCGGTGGTTACCTCGGCAAGCAACCAATTTGGGACAAGCAGGACGAAGAGTACATAAAACAGAAGAAAGAAAACCCGTACGCCAAGTTCAAAGACCCGCTGGCAAGACGATATATCAGGTCCCGATACAACGAAGATCCCAAGAACGGGAAACTTCTTTTGAACAAGAAGGTCAAGGATCTCCAGGAGCGTTATCTGGTAAGGAAGTTTACCAGCTAAATTATTAGCTTCTACTCGTATTCAAGTCGATGAAATGCTAGTAGCAACATTTCTAAATGGTTCACACGTTCCTTCTACAGGAGGAACAAGAACTTGCGCGGACCCAGGCTTCATCCCAGGAGTCGTCGGTGGTGAAGGCCCCTTGGGACAACCCTTTGAACAGGGCGTTGAACAGGGTAAAGGAGTTGCCGGTGTCACGGAAGCCTCATCGTGGGCTGTGATCGGCGCCGGCTCCGGTAGAAAATATTCAGACTATTTCTCTGAGGACAAGGAGGTGCGAAAGGAGAGGAGGAGGCTCGAGAGGGATAATACCCAAAGGGAAATTGTCCAAGATGAAGTGGCAAAGCAGCTCCAATCCCTCCTTCCTTCCATCACGCAGTCGGTCATAAATTGGATTGCCAGTGGCCAAGAAGGGAGTGGCCCGACTCTTGCCAGCTTAGGCGCCAGCAACTCGAACAACCAGGCGCCGTTGCAAGTCCCAGAACCCTAATCCTATCTTGGCGGATGCGTCGGCGGCCGAAACAATGCACAACATGCTGCGCCGGCCGCCAACGATGCACAAGATACGGCCGCAAACAGTGCGTAACATACGCCGGCCGCCAACATTGCACATATTAGGGAGGATTCGCCGGCCTTCACCGCGCCTCGTAGCAGCCCTTCCGTTGTCTCTTGCACGCCGACGGCTGCCCGCGGTCCGTCGACGTTAGACGAGATCAACGCCCTCACGGTAAATAAGCGTCGCAAAAGGCTCAACTAGTTTTACTTTATCCTTCGTGGCCCTCTCAAACGCCTTGCGTATGTGTTTTCGCAGGCCGACGAGGTGGAATGCACAATGCTGCTTCATTTGAACAACGAGTTTAAAGACGTGGCTAAAGGAGTCATCATGGCACCACTCAACCGCATCTTCCACTGTGGGACTATGCCCGAGAACATGGCTCGGGTTACCTTTCATCGGGTGTTACCGGGTTGCGCTAACTTGGATCCTCCGACTCAACCCCCGAAACCGATAAAGAGTTGAACCTCGGGGAATGCGTTAGTATGCCCATGCTATGGCCAAAAGCATTGATTCATCTGGACCCCGCTACCAACACCCCACAGCCAACACCGGCCGCAGCGGCGCCAGAACAAGACAGGACCACTCCATCTGCCGAGCCCTCGGAAGAGCCCCCAGCTAATTTTTTGGATGATCCCGACAACTTCCTCAATGAGTTCAGCTATGACGAAGACATGGGTCCTCCTGAACAGCTCAACCGTGTTCCCGATAATCCCGCGGCCGATATCCCTCAATGCTCGAAGCGTCTATTCGGTTCTCAGGAAACGCCTGAAGCGGCCCCCTTCTTCACCGAGAACCAAACAGCCCCACAAGGTGTTCTCAGCCAGGGCAAACTCTACGAGGGTATCAAAAATGCGCTAGCATCTCCCGCGGTCGAGAAGAAGCAGCCGAAACCGGGGAAAAGATCCAAGAAATGTGCCAATGCCTCCTTCAGCCAGCCGGCGCCTACGAATCAGTCGGCTCCTACGAAGCGTCGGCGCCTAAAGTACATCAATTGGGTGTACCGATACTGCCGACGGAAGCCCGGCGTCTCCTGATTGGGGATATGAGGAGCGTACATGAGGGGTTCTGTATTTGGAGTGTAGTTACCTCCGAATGCCAAATCCACCGTACCCACTTTACCTGGGAAGGGTGCCAAACGGCATGGGCTTTGTCGACACTTACCCCGGGGACGTGTTCTTCATCAGATTTGAAGAGATCTTCGACCTCTTCCACATGAAACAGCTCCCGACAGTTATGGTCCGCCTAGTTGCTATGAAGTTGGCGCACCAACTCAAGACCGCGGAGATATCCCGAACGTGGCGATAATGGACCCCTACTACATGCATGAGAGGACCCTTAAGAACCCTGCGGTTCGGCTAATCGCGACGCAGTTCGTTGAACGTTTCTTCCTAGAGAATAAGGGCAAGGGGACTCTCCTCGTGCCTTACTTTCCCGGGTAAGTCATTCAATTCGATCGCTAGCCACCATAAAATAATCTCGTACATTTTGTAGAATACCGATAGTCTCTTTTTGGCAGGGACGAGCACTGCACCCTCATCATGTTGGACCTGAAAGATTCGTCAGCCACATACTTGGACTCGAGGAGGGGTAAGAAAAAGACTACACCAATATCAAGAGTGTTCTGAATGATGCTCTAACCGGCTACGCCTTCAAAGGGGGATAGTTAAAAAGAAAAATCTCAAGCAAGGCAACCTGATATTCGGCCAGAAGGCAGACTTCCTATGCGCCACACAGTCGGAGGACAGTACGAGGGACGCCTACTACGCCATAATGCACATGAGGGAGTTGGTAAGGGACGAGAACAATCTTGCGTTGCCATCTGATCTCAAACAAGAGTTTGGTCGCATCCAGCGCATGATCACGCGAGTCATCCATGAGGAAGTTGCACTAGCGAGGGGCTATTCTACCACGGCTTACCAATACCACCTAACCGCGAGATAGAAAGCCGCTTGGAAGCGCAAGGTGATGACAGGCCTTTCAACTCGTTAGAGGGCTTCCGCCCCTTCCCGCCGAAGCCGAAGCTGAAACCGAGCAAGAAGCAGTGATCGACGGTTCATCCCTTAGTCCGTTACTGTTTCTAGTGATCGATGTGAACTTATATGTCTTGTAGAAGTTATTCGTAAACTTGGTGTTGTTGTTTTTTGCTTTCTTCGAACATGCTATCTAGGTTTGTGTATGATACAATTTGATCACTTTGCGTGGTATATTTGTCGGTTTCTAATGCATATATGTGTGATCGGTGAACACCTACCAATTTGGTCACTTGTCTATTTGTACTACTTGATTATTCATACTGTGCATTTATACTGTATTTGCCAACTACATACGCGTATAATTCAGAAATCATAGCGCTGACGGATGGCTTGGGTTACTGCTGACGGACGGCTTTAATTCGGGATGGACAACTTCTGGCGTGCAGGATTGAGATACCACTGATGGACGGGGAGCGCGTCAGTGGTAGCGCTGATACCACTGACGTGCGCGTATCCCGCACGTCAGTGGTAACTGAGCTACCGCTGACACGCGCGCCGCCCGTCATGGTACGAGTTACCACTGACGAAATAGCGCTGACGCGCGCCCGTCCGTCAGCAGTAGAGCTTTTCCGTGCATCACTGGTAGGCTTTTCTGTACTAGTGGCGGGAGGTCTGCGCGGGCGGCGATCTCAAGCTAGGGCGGGGCTCGGCCGCCGGAGCCTCGTTATGGTGGCGATCTAGCGCCTCGGAGCCCGGGAGACGCGACGCACGACGGCGGGAGAGGTGGCACCGGCAAGGATTTTTTCCTGGTCGGCCGGCGGCGGTTTGCATCCATGGCCGGAGGGACAGCGGGGATTTCGGTCCTCTGTGCTCTCCGGCGAGGGTGGCAGCCGTAGATCGGATCCCTGCTCCGATCTGTCGTGGGTTGATCCTTGGCCGGCCGGCGGCGCGTGGAGAGGGGTCAGTGAGGGGCGCATGGATGTACCCTGGCGAGGTCCCGGCGGTGGTGTGAGTCTCGCAATGCGGCACCGTGCAGATCCAGCCAGCTGCAGGGTCGGGTAGGCATCGTTATTGCAGTTCGCGTAATGTCGCTCGGGCTGCTTCGGGGGAAACCCTAAATCTGGGTCTCCCGGATTGGATGATGGTGGCACCTTTGGTGTCGCTCTCCCTCCCGAGGACATCATTTTGGAGCAATACCTGGAGGGACCTGAAGATGAGGCGGTGTTTCATCTACTTCATCGACGACGGCGGGTCTCGGCGGCATGGCGCCGTGGTCTCGGCGATGGACGCGCGCAGGGCGGTGGTGCTGTTTGGGGACGTGGTGGCGTCGACGGCGGCCTGGCAAGGTCATTGCATTTGATCACGCCTGAACATGGATCAGTGGAAGACGGCGGAGGAGGAGTATCAACAAGCACATGTGGCACGCGTTGTGTGTCTGCTGGACCGGTCTGAGCCTAGGGCTAGCCATTGGGCAGATTGGTTGAGGCCTCGGGATTTAAATGGTGTGCGTGCGTGTGTGAACCACTTGGCTCCGATCAGCCTCCCCCCTAAACCCTAAAAACCCTAAAACCCTAAACCCTAAAGATTGACGGTGGCTTCTGGCTGATCGATGTATCTCTTTGTAAAGCTTGGTGATTTCTGCATTCTCATTTTATTAATAAAATCGGTTGTGTGCATCCTTTGGATGCATAGTCTGGGGGTACACCCTCCATTTCGAGAAAAAAAAGATATTGAACAATCAAACAAATTCAGTTTGAAATTAAATGTGATACACCAATTTAGTCCACTGTTCCCTAGGATTGAGTGTACCAGTGATCCTTTGTTGAACTTCCACTGTATCAAAAGTAAGCAAACAATAAACCACTATCTTTGATCATTTTTCAGGTTTCTTGTCAGAGAAGGAAAATTGTGTTCCAGCTGCACTAATCAAACCAAAGACTACTGAAAAAATTCTTAAGCAGAGTCAGTTTAATAAAACGGAAAGACACCAAGTCAAACCATTGTTCCATCAAGATTCAGCACAGCACTGCTTCACTCTTGAACTTTTCACCATGTCAGACAACCCAAACTTAAGCAGTAGTGCACAGGCATTTGCAGATACAAAAAATCCAGTTTGTTGATCGAAATTACACCACAAAACAGCCTATTAGAACATATATATGATTCAATACACTCAATGTATATTACCAATACAAATACCATCTCATGACTGTGAACCTTTAATGTGCGCTTCTACCACAAATCAAATTGAGCTAACGTAGAACTGATCTACAGTATACATGTAAAATGCAGAGTAAAGTGCTGGCATACGCTAACCTTGATGGCCCAGTTCACCATGACAGCACGCTGCTCCACGACTGCACGGCCATAGTTTGCTGACACGGAGGCGTATACTTTGGTGTAGTCGCATCGCACGCCGAAACTGCTCGTAGCTCTCCTTGCCGTCCAAGTCCTCGAACCGCTTCGTCTGACACAAACAAACCTCGTAATGGGATCAAACACCACGCTGACACTTACAGAGAGATGCAATTTCCAACAAATTTAAGGGGAACTATGTGGAACTCGCTCACCTCTGGAATGGCGATGTCCGCAACGGCGTGTGCTTTTGGGTGTGCACAGGGGACTAATTTCTTGGCGAAGTCGAGGAAGAAGAAGATGATGAGGCAGAGGAAGGTGTCCTCCTCCTCGTCTTCAGACAAGGCGGGGGAGGAGAGGTCGAGCAGGGGCTGAGTGATTATTCGGCGCAGGGGCTGGGAGCACCGAGAACCTCCTCCTCTGCATTGAAATGCGTCAGCTCCCCGCAGGCCGAACAGTAGTACGTCCACGTCTCGGCATCCTCGGCGAGCTGCTCGGGCAGGCGATGTCACATGACAATGCCAAAGGAAAATACATAAACCCTGTATCCATGGCAGCAATAGGAGGCGGTACCCTTAAAAGGAGTTTATACAACTAAATCGATGTATAAGTGGCTAAGATTTAACTGGTGCTAATTACAAGTGGATTTGGGAGACAAAGATCCCCTGAAAATCAAAATCTTTATGTGGCAACTTTTTCAGAATGCTATATTTTATTTTTTTTGAGAAAGAGTTGCGTGCTAACAAACTGAAAGAAGAACAGAAGAACACACGCACGCAAGCTCACAGCCCGAGCTAGAGCAACAGAAAAACAGAGAGGAAGAACAACCAAACACGCTTCCAAACCCCACCGCCGGCGAGCCAACGGACAAGCAGGAAGCCGGCCACCGCCCATCCTGGGAAAGAGAGCACCGAATGCCTTTTAAAAGCAGTTGTCGTCCGACGTCCGACGCCGAAGCTTGAAGCTTTGAACGCACCACGGCCATGGCGCTCCCACCTGCAGGTCCGGCCGCAGTCGCCACAGGCAACCACAGCACACCGCACCAACCACCACCCAAAACTTCTCCTCTGAACTGAGCCGAGCTCCGAACCTCCTTCCCAACCTCTTCCATCCTCGAGAGAGCCGCTGGAGGAGGCAGCTCGACGACGATGCGCAGATGGAAGAAACCGAACCCCACAAAGGAAGGACGACAGCAACGCCTCGCCATCCTCCCGTGGTAAGCACCCACTCCATCGATCCATAGATCGAGGAGTACCAAAACACCAGACCCGCAGGCCGGTGGACCGAGCACGCCCCTCACCCGCTGTCGCCGGCCAGGAAGAGGAAGGGGGGCGGAGTTATTCCTCGAAGACGGCGCCGAAATCCTCTCAAATCCGCCGCCGTGGAGCCCTAAAACTACCCTATCTACACGCCTAGGAACCGAGAACAAGACCCCCACTCCCCCCCGCCGCCGCAGCGGCGAGAGGGAGTGAGGATCCGCTCCGGCGCCGGCGGAAGGAGGGGAAAAGCTCTTCACCGCCCTGGTCGCCTGCTCTAGTACTGTAGAGGGAGAGAAGGGAAAGCGAAACCGCAGAATGCTATATTGACTAGAGAGAATTTGAAGAAAAGGAAGTGGCAGGGATCCCCTATCTGTTGTTACTGTAGGGAAGTTGAAACTGATATCCATCTATTCTTTACCTGCAACACTGCTCGAGTGTTATGGGGTGTGGTGGGTAAAACCTTGGGTACAAACTTCTGCCCCAATTCCCTTTATATGCATTTCTTCCTGGTGAAAAAGTGATTTATATGGTTTTCATATCGGCAATTTGCTGGGCTATATGGGTAACTAGAAACAGAGTAACCTTCGATGGTCATAAATTGAGGAACCCTTGTGAAATAATGCCTCGTCCTTTTTGATCTGCTGGGCAGGTCTCTACAAGGAAAATAATGCAAGCAGCAACTGATCTGATGAAGCTACAGGAGATGACAAACACTGGACGCGAGCTGATGGTCTATGGCGCATGAGATGGACCCAACGTCATGAAGCTGAGTCCTTGCTGCTACGCATCGACTGCTGGCGAGCTGCCTTTCTGCTGTTGGTGTCTTGGATCCCTGGGATCTCAAACTTGTTTAGATGTTGGTTTTGGTTTCTGCAAAACTTATGTGAAAAAGTCTGTAATATCTGACAAAATGGTGACCAGTTGGGCGTTCTACAACCTAGCCGGATGGCAGGTTTTTAATAGACTTAATGATGCATAAGTGTCTCGTACTTTTATTTTTTCGTTGGCTAGTGTTTGTCGCCACACTTTGTGATCCTTGAGATGTAAACTTTAAATAAGTTCGAACCTGGTACTTCAAAATTTAATAAAACAGTTGTGTGCATCCTCGTGATGCAGAGGCTGGGACGTTTGCTCCTTTTCTAAAAAAAATCTGGCAAAATGGTGATCAGTTGAGTGTTGTCAGGTTTTCGCCCCATAGTCCCTCTCGAGATCGAGGGGTGTACAGTGGGTTTCCTGCGATGCACCAACTCACTTCTGCTCCCTACCCCTTTCTTTTACTTTCTGTTGTCTGTAATAACTGAAGACTGCGGTATTTCCGTTTAATAAAAATGGAAAGGGTGAAGCTCGGTTGGAAAAATGGCAACAATAGGAAAAATGGCAGCAATGTTCAGGGGTGTTCCGCAAACATACACCGCCAAGTGTCATCCCCAGAGACTACTTGGACCAGTTTTGTATCAGTGACACAAGTTTTAGGATCACACTTTCACCATTTACAAGTTGTGGGACTAGTTTGCACGTAGCGGGCAAGTTGCGTGATGTCTAGTGTATTTAGCTCTTAATATGACTCCTTACACAGAAAACTGAAACATTTTTTATTTAATGCCATTAAAATTAAATGGACATAAATCATATGAAACATTAAGACTTGCCACATAAATACATTTTTTTGTTCTTACCTTCTCCGACACCTTATTGAGTAATTCCGGGGCCATCATGGGAAAGTCCCCCTCACACCACCTGAAACCAGGGTGTTTCCTTTTATTTTGGATAAACCGAAGTCACCAACCTGAACAGAAACGGCAAACTTCAGAGTGAGCCGGAAGCAAATCAATCATTTAATTAAAACTATGTGCAAAACCCTGAGATACTACAAACTGAACTGCATCTCACTTTACATATATCACGCGGTTGATCTTTAAGATCCAAGTTATCATACTTCAAATCAAAGTACAAAAAAAAAATCGAGTGCAAATACTCCAGTCCAAATGCTGCATCATCGCAGCCTGATGAAGACTGTTGTATATAATGTAGCGTATGCGCATGTAAGCCCGAAATGGGTGGTTCTATGCATTTCCCTTGAACTGTCATGGTAATGTAATCAAACAGCGATGATGACGACGAATAGAGATCGAATAAAAAGTGGTGTTTACCTGTGCTATCTACTCATCCTCTTTTTTTCTTCTTTTGCTGTGATTGCAAGTGATTTCATTTAGGAGAGGCGGCGTAAACTGACATCTTTTCAATTTTGCTGAAATATTAATAAACACCAAAATACAACATCATCTGCCCAATGGTCTGCAAAACATCTGCCACTAGCATGGGGAAAACCATTGTCGACATTTTATTTACAGCCCAAGCCTGAATTATTACAGTAGCACATGAGGTCGGTTCGCTGAATTACAGCAAATTTTTTAAGACTTTTCTGAATTACAGTAGCCCGAGATACCGAGACCCAGATGTTTCAGATTTTGAGAGCCATGCCCACACGCATCGGCCGCTTTGGCCCGCGTACGAGCCACGCGCATCGACACGAAGTTAAATTTGGTCACCCCCTCCTCTGCCTCGTGCCCCACTCTGAATCTCAGAAATATCTGAAGAAGAATGCCCCGGAAGCAAATCAATCATTTGAATTAAAACTATGTGAAAAACTCCGAGATACTACAAACTCAACTGCATCTCACTTTACATATAGCACGCGATTGATCTTTAAGATCCACGAGCAAGTTATCACACTTCAAATCAAAGTGCACAATATTTTTCGAGCCCAAATACTCCAATCCAAATGCTGCACCATTGCTATGATGAACTGCTGAGGTAGAAGCCAGGCACAAAAATACTTCGTTACACACAATAAGAGAACAAGTGTATGGCTGCCTCCACCCGTACCTTGTTCCTGTATTTGAGCCCTCTACAATTTATGTAATCTATCTATATGATCAAATGTATGCATATTTTATCTATTTTATGAAATGTTTGAATTTCAAATTTATAAATTTGTTCAAATGGTTGAAATTTATGACAGCAGACCATGACTGCTCACGTGAAGACCCTGCAGACATTGAGTATGACAGCAGCTGCATCTGGGCCATCGACAAGCCCAACATATTGAAGCCTCCACCCATTACACAGACTAGTGATTATGAGAGGTGATCTCACTAAAACAGATAACTACTATGTCCTGCCAAATGGGAAGCGTAACCACAGGAGATGTGCATAAGTTTCTCAACATAATCCAGAGTACAAAGACAACTTATCAGCTGAAAAGCTTTAGTTTTACAATACCCAAGATTTCCGGGGAGTGTTTTCAGCATAGCTCTGGTAGAAGGCTAAAAAAAGACAGGACAATTTCTTCAAGTAACAAGAATTAATATACAGAATATAGACCTATAGTTCATGTGCCTCCTTGGCCAGCTTGGATGATCCTACCTCATCTACCTTGAAGGTAATCAAGGCGTTTTTTCTCTATAATGTTACTCTGAGCACCGTATTGCAGAAGTTTAACTTGGTTGCTATTCTCACTTGTCATTACACATGCTATATTCAATGTTTTGCTTGATATATTTGCAATATTTAATTTCATGCATAACTTCTTATTTGAAAAATAACAAAAGCATTTGCGTACACAGATACATTGCAATGAGCATATATAAAAATTTAATTGTGTGTCTAATAGTAGAACCCGTAATATTTTATGTTCGTCAGTTATTACAATAAGATATGTTATTTCAGTAACAAGTATAAATCACCAACATATTATCAACTTATTACTAAATCAACGGTAACTTGTAGGACACATTTGACCAAGTAAAAAAAGATCATGTCAACTGTTCAATTTATATTCCATAAGTTTCTATATATTTTACTTAGATAACCATACACTACACACTTGTGTTAAGATATTTGCTAGGTTTTACACATTCGAATCTCTACCAAAATATTTAATAATACTAAAAACAGATAAGAACATCCACACTAGGGCTGGACATAAAGCTCAAATTTCGTTAAGCTTATTGAGCGCTCGGTAACTCGGCTCGTTTATGCTCGACTCGTTATCTTAACGAACCGAGCCGAGCAGCAATTTTAGCTCGTTAATACTAACGAGCTTAACAATCAAACTAACGAGTTTCGTGAGCTACTCGTTAAGATCGTTAGCGTCGTGGCAGCATGGCTACAAATCTATATGTTGTAGCCCATCCAACGATTAACAAGTTAGCAATATTTATTTTCATTTGAGTGTGTGAAACTATTATGAGTTTGTGAACTATTTGTTGTCGATTTGTCATTTTTAAACTACTTTTATATGTTTTATGGCTGAAATCTTTTCAGATGCATTTTAAGATTT
This sequence comes from Poa pratensis, assembly GCA_947311845.1. Lineage (NCBI taxonomy): Eukaryota > Viridiplantae > Streptophyta > Magnoliopsida > Poales > Poaceae > Poa > Poa pratensis. The sequence goes on along the minus strand of CAMZMU010000059.1, from coordinate 27,539,387 downwards.
TTTACATTTTCTTAACGAGTCTTAACGAGCTGCTCGTGAGCGCTCGTGAACGTCTAACGAACCGAGCCGAGCTTTAGTTTCAGCTCGTTATTCTTAACAAGCTTAACGATCTGAGCCTTAACGATCTCGATCCTTAACGATCTCGATCCTTAACGAGCCGAGCCTTAACGATCCGAGCAGCTTGTTAGTCCAGCCCTAATCCACACCATAATATAAATATATGCTATATAATGCGTCAATTCTAAGAACATCAAGGAGCCATGTGCTTTCCCTTTTTTTCACATTTAATATGATTTTGTACCTTGTTAAGAACAATAACTCGCAAAGCCAAAAAAAACTTTTGCGTAACTCAAATATATTTTTAATGATAAATATTACAACTATATATGGAAACAATTAAAATATATATTGTATGGTTAACAATGCTACATATATTTGTTAGCACCGTAATATGGTGGAAAAACTAAAAACATATACAAATTCAGTGTAATTATATTTATTTAACTCGTCCGGGATAAAAAAATTAGAATCATCACCCTCTCGTGGTTTGTCGAATAATTTGTAGGAACATGTCGTGAGCTCTCCTTTTGAGGTTGTTTTAACCATGTGCTCCTTGTTATATTGGCAGGTTGGTGGTGATAAAGATATCAGTACAAAAAAAAAATATGAAGTTGGCATCTGATCTGGTCCGGGAAGCTCAGAGGCAAGCAGGAATTCCACCTGCGGAGGTTGCTGATTGATCATGTGGATGCTAGTTGCCAGTATAGCTATTGAGGGACTGCTCGATGCTGATCGTGTTAGGTTGTCACGTTTGTGTTCTAGGTCTCTAGGACATCTAGGAATCGTGTTGTTGCCCCTATTTGTTGTCGTAGAATATGCATTAGAGATTCACGCGATAATGATTTGATGATCGAAGTAACCGACAGTAAACTGTGGATTTGTGGTAGTTTGGTTCTATACTCTTCATGGTACTAGCCCCAATGGAGAATGTGAACTACTGACTGCTCTAAATAGTAAGAATTTTCATACAACACTACTTATTTAAATATCAGAGGTCTACCTCACATTTTTGCATAAAGTTTTAAAATGTTCATGTTGTTGCACTGGCTCATATGAGTGTCAGTTATTTAAATTGCTTGCCCTGCCTGAGAATATAGTGTTCTATGTGATAATGGAAAACTGTAAGGCATGTTTCTTGATGCCAATCCGGTTGTAATTGTGGGATTTTCTGTTGCCTTTTAACTTCATTTTGGCATATATGAACTAGTTTGTCTCTTGTTTAGTCGTGGTCAAATTTCGTGTAGCTAAGGAAATAACAAATAGAGCATCTAGAGGACATAGAGCATTCATCAATCATGAACCCGATAATGTTGACTTGTGGCGAAACTGATGGTTTCAATTTTCAGTTAGGTAGATTCAAGTGAGAATAATCTTCATAATCTTGGTAAAAAAATTAGAACCTGACAAGCAACTAGTTAGCAGAAGAGAATCGGGTGCCCGCATCGCCCAACCCTAGGCGACACGGGAGCGCCGCCGCCGCCAGCTCCCTAGCCTCCTCCTCTCTCACCCGTTCCTCCGCCGCCGTTGGAGGACCTGCGGGGCGCGGCCCTGGCGGCGACAGCGGCGGCGGGAATACTCCCTCGTGCGACGGCGGTGCTCTTCTCATTCGGCGGCGGCGCATGGTGCGACAACGGCTCGGCGGCGAGGTGCCGTGGAGTCCTGGCGTGGGCGCGGCTCGACGACGACGACGGAGGAGGCGGCCTTCCCACGGCGGAGGTGCCTCTGCTGCGGCGGCCACGACTCCGTGCCCACTCGTGGCCCATCTGGGTCCTGCGGGCTGAGGTGGTGGTTGTAGTGTCAGGCGGCGCCGGAAGCCTGGTGACGCGATTGCTTGGCACCGTGGCGGTGCCGGTGGTCGGTCAGGCGGCGGCGGGCTGGATCCACACCGGCCATCTCGTCGGCTCGGATTGAATAAAGGTGGCAGTCCTGGATCTCTCTAAACACCAAGACGAAGATTTACTTGATGCAGCTCTTCATTGATTTGGCCGGATTGTCGAGTTTCGGAAGGCTCCGCCGACGAACTCCATTGGGCAAATCTAGCCTGGAGATTGACGGATCGGGTGGAATTCGGTCGCGCAGCCATGTTTTTTCTGACCGTTTGGTTTCAGAGGTAGCGGTGCGAAGCTTTGCAGTCTGTTGCCATCATGGATTTGTCTTTTGTTCCATGATGAAGTCAGAGTGCGGAGAATGGCATGGAAGCCGAGATTTGAGGACTTGCAATGGTGTTCCAGTCCTGGTGGGATGAGGGATTGGCTAGGTGATTCGTAACCTGGAACAGCAGCAACGGCAAGAGGGGCGATAGCACAGGAGAAGTTCAGGGTCTATACTTTCAGGCTGAAAACCCAAGGTCTGGACTTAATTGGTTGTGCCTGGCAATTGCCTTGGTGAAGGCATTATTTTTGCGAGTGTGGACTTTCTTCGGGGTGAAAACCTATGATCTATGATCAGGGCGACGACGGCGCTTGAGCACTGTTCCCTTCTTAGAGGCGTCGCTTTTGGAGAAGTTGGACTTCTGGTACTGTTTTGGTGAGGTTAGGTCTGCTGTAACAAGGAATGGATCACTGTAGCGGGACTTTTTTTTTTGTAATTCTTCTTTTTATTCTGGGCTGTGTGCATCCGTGGGTCCGCTAGGGCACGCGTTGTTGCAGAGGCTGGGTGTAATTGGTATCATCGCGATATTAATATATGCTCTTTATCTAAAAAAAAGCAACTTGTTCTATGACTGTATCAGGAAAAAAATATAATTGGAACTGAAAATATTTGTGTTATTGCTCAGTGTTAGGCAATACATGAAAATGCCAAGCAAACATGGAGTATATGTCTGGTTATGTTTGTATTTTAACAAAATCCTAAAGTGCTATTGATACTTTTGAAATGCATCGATACAAAATGCAAGCAAACATGGAAGCAATTTTTCGGTTGTTTGGTGAGTTATAGACTTGATCCTACTGTTTCGGATCAACGCCTCTTGCATGCCGAATTGGTCCTTCACACGCGGGCTAGCCTCCCAGCCGTGTCTATGACAAACAACTTGCTCCAGTCCGTACCGACTCCACTTTGGTCTCTGAGCTCCTGCTTTTGGCCTTCACTGGATTTGTGTCGGCTGGCACTGTCGAATTGCATTTTATGATTCTTCAAGTCATGCTTGCCTTGCCGTATTCACGCATTTTTTTTTTTTGCTAATCAACATACTTGTATTCAACCAGGAAGAAGAACAGAGCTCGAACAAGTACACTTGAACAAAAGAAAGCAAAGGAAACAGAGGACGACGAAGCTCGCGCAAACCATCTTCAGCCTCAAGATCGACTGGGGAACGAGCCCTGCACCGCCGGAGACGACGAAGGGAGCGGCCACCAAGCACGACCACCAAAGGAGCAGCAGAGCCCCTAGCCCAGAGGCGTTGACGAGCCGCAGGAGAATCCACCTCCGAGGAGCTGGAAGAGACGACGAAGAACGAGCATCGCCGGGGCAGCCCCCGAGCTCCAACTGCACCGGATCTGAGGCCGACGCCGCAGATCCCCGCCTTGAAACCACAAACCTGCGAGGCCGCCGTCTTGAATCCCGCTTTCCAGCAGCACCACCACTCGCGATACCCGGGACGGACGAGGCCAGCGGATCCGCGATCCCCGACCTCCAGAAGTCGCACGCGCGACGCCGAAGACCCGAAGAGCTCCGTCGCCGGTGAAGGAGCACGCCGACACCCAAAACCTCGCCGACAACGTCGCCCACACCACAACGCCGCCGGGAGGAACCCTACCCAAACCTACACTATGTACAAGCCGAGATCCGGGGTTCCCCCATCCTCCCGCCGCTGAAGCGGCCGGCGGAGGAAGAGGGAACCCGCGGCTCGCCGGCGAGCGAGGTGGATTGGCAAGGAGGAGCCCAAAAATCGCCTATTTTCCCTGTAGCAGAGAGGGAACGGCGTGCGAGCGGTATTCACGCATTACCTCCTACTGGTTCCTCTTGTCTCCGGCTTCAAGTTGAACGCGTCTACTCGAGTCTCTGTCCATCTTCAGAATCTCACCATACATTTAGCAGTTGACAAAAAGTGCTGACATGTCGTATTATACTAGACATGTACTCATATACTCTTTTTTGTAGAACTTCCTGAGATTTTATAAAAGGGCTCTAGAGAGCTCGGGACCTGATAGCAATTTTCAGTCATGCCACCATCAGTGGCGGAGCCACGTTAGAGGCTATGTAGTCAGCAGACTACACAGTTTTGTGGCAATACAAGCAAAAATAAATAAAAAATTTACAAATACATGTATTTGACTATACAATTTCGATTGACTACACAGAGTTGAAATCATGGCCCGTCACTGGCCACCCTATATATTTAAACAAACAAAGGTGTGGGATGGTCATTTTGGCACCGATGGCGATTTTAAAATGTGTTATAAACATATGTTCGGATGCCAAATAAAATTGGTAAGACAAAATTCGGTGCAAGAAACCAATATTTTTTCTCTCATGTAATAAAGATAAAATTCGGTGCTATAAAGGCTTTTCACGAGCTGAAATCCACTTTGGGCCATGGGAGTATATGGTCCCATAGCCCAAAAACGCATTTCAGAGTGTCAAAAATGTCCAAAAAAAATCCAGTGTACATCCTAGATTTTATGTTCACACACAAAATTTCACAAAAAATGATTTTTTTTGTCTTGTGTGTTAAAAACACAAAAAAAAGTGTCATGAAAATTCAGTTTGGAATACTGAAATTCGTCTTTTTTACACAAGTCACACAAAATATATTTTCCTAGTGAAACGTTGTGCGTGAGCATAAAATATCTGGATGTACACCCGAAATTTTTCGGACATTTTGAAATGTTTCTAAAATATGTTTTTCATAATGGAAGTATCTAGTCATATAAGTCAAAACAGCAACTCCTTTCACGAGACTTTTTTTTACTTTTTTACACAGAACACAAACTATATTGGTTTCCCCTAAACTTGGTGTGCTCGCATAGAATATCCATTTGCTCGAACTTTTTGACATTTCGAAATGTCAAAGCTAATTTCACTCACTGTCCATTGGTAAACCCCCTACCGTCCCTACCCTCGAGATCCACTCACCCCGGTCCCCAGGGACGACCGACCGACCCTGATTTCCGTCCGTCCCCCCCCCCCCCCCCCCCCCCCCCCCCCCACTACAGTACCGGCGAGCCGCCTCCGAGTTTCCGACGCCGTGCACCACACTGTCGAGCATGTCCTCACCGGCGCCGGTTCCGGCCTCGCCGGGGTCCTCCTCTCAGGTCCGCTTCCCCTTCTTCGACCTTCGGCATCCATGTTCGGTTGATTAATGTCTCCGCGGCTTTAATTCCTTCCCCTATCTGCCTGATTTAATCGTTGATTCCGGTTGGGTTTGTGCTGGTGATGGCTAGTTTGGTTGCATCTGGTTGTTCTGTTTGGTAGGAATGGGTGGATAGTGAGCGTTATTTGGTTGGTAATATCCACATGCTCGATCCTTGAACAAAAAAATGGTCTTTTTCTAGAACATCAGAAATGTTGGCTGCCATAGGGGTTTAGATGGCTTCAGAGTAGAATCCTTTTTTTTTTTTTGCAGGGATTCAGAGTAGAATCCTTGACACGGGCCTTTTACAGATACTAGCTTAATGCCCGTGCGTTGCTACGGAATAATAAATAAATTATATATGAAGTTATTATCTAACCTGGTTTGCAATTTTATGGATAACCATGTGAATTGTAGTTTTGAACATATTCAGAACCGTACAAATTCACCATAAGTTTATTCTTATCTCATCCACCACATATCTCACCATTTTTCTCTTTTCTTGTCTTTTTTTACACAAAATATAGTAGGGATTGCCCCTACTGTGTCATTTCCATTTATATAAAAAGGAGATTTACAAAGGAATCATATGGGGAACTTACTACTAAAAATTACAAGGTATCTAGCCATTGCTGCATGCGCTCTTTGAGACTGGGTTTTGCTCTATGTATAACAAGAGCAAATGTATCCTAAAAAATCTAAAACATTTTCTGTTCATGTTATTCTAGAGGCTCCAACAACCATTAATAATACTTTCTTGAAGTATACATACCTTAATCAAGAGTTGCCATCCATCAAGATCTCCATATGAGGGAGAACATTGTTCCATTCCAGATTTAATTTCCACCAGAAAAGTCGATTGAATTCACACGAGAAAAAGGTGTGCATAGTATTATTAGAACAATCTTGGCAAAGGACATATGTAGTGGTTTCAACATGGAAATTTTTCCTCGTCAACAGATTTCCGGTATTAAGTCTGTCCAATAATAAGAGTGAGAAAAAGAATTTCTGCTTGTGAAGTGCCCTAGACTTCCATATTCATTGGAAATATACTGGTTCATTCGAGGCCAGAGCATCATATGTTTTCCTACGTGAATTTCCTTCATTCCAATTGAACATCCATTGATCATCCATTCCGTGCTCTTCCTGGGATGCAGTAATGGATAGTGGAAGGTGACATGATCATAAATTTCATATTCAGCAATGACATGAGCTTCATCAGAGTGATACCCTGATCTTTAGAAAATGAGAATAGATGAGGAAATTCGTCCATAGACCATCCATGTATCTTATCAGGATCTGAGTGTTTTTTTCATTACCAGCCTTGACGGAAGTAAGATCCATAAATTGATCCCACTGAGATAAGTAATCCTTCCACCAAAAAAATGTCCACAAGGATTATTAACTTGAGTAAGTTTATAATTCATGTATTGGGCTATCCAAATGAGTTGAACCCAAGGGGTATCATATTGGTTCATAAAGGTGTGAAGATTCTTAATGAGTAATGAAGTATTTTGGATTCTCGGATTTTTGACATCTAGTCCACCAGCTTCCTTGGGTATGCAAACTTTATTCCATACAAGGCAATTGCCTTCCTTATCAATATCCTTTCCTCTCCTTAAAAACCCTCTTTTCTTAACAATTCATATGCTTGAAAACAGGAAAAAAAGGCATTTTTTTGTAATTGTATGCCTATCCCTGATACATTGCATATATGTAATTTATTTTCTTCTGGTGCCCGTGGTAGCAAATGTATACATTTATTTTACTACGGCAAGAATACAGAACAAACGCAAATATGGAAGATGCAGATACGGAATAAGAAGGGTCGAAATGACCTCGTGTTCGGAGATCGACCGGTAGTCTCATACAAATTAGAGATAAAGTTGCAAAATAAAATGATAGAATTTATTCGGCATGACATGAGCTTGAAATTTATAATCATAGAATAATACATAACAAAATCACAAGTCTACAATTTGAGCTAATTTTCTTTGGGTTTCAATTTAATCGTCTAATTGTTATCTCATATGAAAATAATCTGTTATTCTTCACAATAGAAAATTAGTTACATGATTTTTGCCAAAAATAAAAATATACTTACTTATGGACACATGTACTACCTTACATATACACACCTATGAACTGGCCAGCGCTCTGAGCCGCTGACACAATAGCCAGCACAAACGCATGTGCCCGTCCTCAGAAGTAGTGTGCTACCTAGAAAAAAAACTCGGTTGGTTGTCAAGCCCATCTAAATCCCTTTATGTACCCTCAAACCCTAGCAACCTCGATGTCGCCGTCCCTCCGATTCATGAGCCATGGACACCTCCTATCAGTGTCGCCCTAGATTTCATGACTAATACATGGCCGAAAAAATATATCTACACCATTCGACTCACGATTCGTTTGTCCTCTCTCCCGGGGTGGATCCAGAATTTGACTGAGGGAAGGGGGGGGCGAAGGCGAGAGAAATGTTCGCAGAAATGATATACCTAAAAACAATTCAGCTCTTAAACGTAGTATCATCATGAAAATCTTTAGAATTTATTTTCCAATTCAAATTATATTCATATTTATACTATTTGTGATGTAGCTCTACGTCTACCGAACCCTTCGAACAAGTTACTGATCTTATCAAAATTGAGTTATTCACTTATTCTTTTTCGAATATGACAAAACTGAAAAAGTAGATTTTCGGTAATCCTCGCCCTATGCAATTCTATGTTAGCAAAAAAAAAATCTGGACCCAATCAATTAACTGATTGTGAAAAGAAGGGATCTGCCTGACAACGTGACGCATTTTCCATTGCCAGCCACAAACTTAAGTTCGCAGTCTTGATGACCGGGGAGCGATTCTTGTCGCCATGCTGCCGTTCACTGTGATCTCAAAATGCCGAGGCCCAGCCATTTCTTGCACCGCCACAGACACTCCGAGAAGACGAACCGGATAGCGTCGCCTCTATGACGCAGTCGAACGCGGAGACGAATCCGTTCTCGGTAGGCCCGGGGCGAGTGCCTATTGGTCCTTGCCGAACGCCATGCTGTAGATGGCGTTGAACGTAGGTGAGCCACGAGAGAAGGCCCTGGAGGTCAACGTGAGTCATCCCACGATGGCACGGATGAGCAGGAGCCACGCCGGTGAATGGAGCGCGATGAACATCACCGGACACCGGTCGCAGCGTGGGGGCGATGAACTCAATCGAGCTCGACCTTACGTTGTGCGACTCACATCTCCGCATCACGAGCCATGCAAGCGGCGCAAATAAAGCAACAGATCTTGTACGAACCAGAAAAACAAGGACCACCTGATTTTCACGATTCACTCGGAGAGAGTTTCTTGGGATTATAACTGAAATATGACGTGTATAAACAAACACTTCGGAACCGATAAAGGACAGAGCGTCTAACAAACTCTCCGTAAAAATGCGTAACAAACGCCACATGCGGATCAGAGAAGTTAGCGCGCATTTTTATAGGGGATGCGAGAGATTTATGTGGAGAACTTTGAGGGCGGTGGTATTTTTGCTGTGAATGTTTAGACGTGTGACACCAGGCATTCACCAACTGAGCTTTAATAGTAAAGATCAGTGAAGTGATCCCGGAACTTTGTAAATCGTTAATATTTTATATCATTTTGTTGAATATCGCAAATGGAACGGATACATGAATTTATTTTTGGCCCTCAATACATCTGTTAGGCTGAATGTATGTGCATTACATTTACAATTACTAGTTTAGTACCAAAAGTATAGTCATTTAGCTTTGGAATATTATCTATATGATAACTGCAAGCTCCGAAGGGATGTTAGGAGCGATTTTGGGTTATTCTCGAAATTCATAGTTGGGATCAAACAGAATATGTAATTATGTATGACAGAATGAAAAATTGTGATTTTTTTCCAATTACTACTGGGGCTGCACAGTTCGCATCACTTGTCAAACAAGTTAACTGATATAGAATCTAGATCAGTATAGGCTTTTACTGATCCATATGTACGTAAAAATTGCTATTGCGGCAGTGTGTAGGCTTTAGCCTATTTGTAGTTCTTAAGATATTATGACTATATATACATAACCTACACCATTATGTAACTAACAATAGTGAGTAATGGGTCCAAATTAAAAATAGTTTTAGTGTTTTCTTCTCTCTTCTCAACAGAATAATGGAACAAAGGTAATGACAACACTATCCACCAAAACAATTGACTAGACTAACCGCCTCTTTAAGCTCTGCTGAGAACAACAGTGTAAGAAATGGCTGTGTTATGACATTGTTCAGCCAAATACAACTGCCGGCATGGAAAGCAAATGTATCTGTGCAACAAATTCCTCTCCACTAGATCTTTACTTTGTCTTATATGTTATAATTTGGGCGTAGTTTTGCTTAAATTATAGGAATGGCTATGCAAATAAATTGCTTGCCTTGCCTGATATTATAAAATACTAACAAGTAACCTTCTGATTTTGGCAGAGAAAACGAAGTTCAACAGAGTCTATTGGCATGTATGCAGTCCAGTGTTGTGAATGTCACAAATGGCGTACTGTTCCAACGAAAGATGAATTTGAGACCCTTCGTGCGAACTTCGTTGATGACCCATGGCTCTGCAGTAAAAGACCTGACTGCTCATGTGAAGACCCTGCAGACATTGAGTATGACAGCAGCCGCATCTGGGTCATCGACAAGCCCAACATACCAAAGCCTCCACCCAAGACTGAGCGGCTAGTGATCATGAGAGGTGATCTCACTAAAATGGATATCTACTATGTCCTGCCAAATGGGAAGCGTGCAAAGGGCACAGGGGATGTGCAGAGGTTTCTCGACACAAATCCAGAGTACAAAGACAGCTTATCACTTGATAACTTCAGTTTTACAGTACCCAAAATTGTTGAGAAGACTGTTTCGCACAGCTCTGCGTGGAAGACTAAAAAGGCCAAAAAGCAGGACAAGACATATGCTTCAAGCAGCAAGAACTAACTATGACAGAAATACGAAACTGTTCATGTGCCTGCTTGGATGATCCTGCCCCATCTACCTTGAAGGTAGTTAAGTCAGTTTTCTCTGTGATACTACGCTGGGCACTCTAATGCAATAAATCTTTTGATTTTTATGCACTTCTGATAAAATTCTCAGATGTTTGAAGTTGGATGTAGGTTTTTTCATAACTAAATCTAGTTACAGATATATCCTTCAGTTATCAGCCTGTGATACATTATCTTCCAGGTAGGTTTCATGCACGGGCATTTCACTAGAAAACAGCCTAATAGGTCAACTCTGTCCAAACTAGGGTATTGAGTCACTGCCTTTTGATTTTATTTTGATTTTGTACTACAAAACTCCAGATGATGCTACCCATCAGGCATCAACGCATTCTAACAAGATAGTGTTCCACGTAGACGAAACTAGCGCCAGATCAGGAACATTGAGTGACATAATAATACTATAACATGTGAGCACTAGCTAAGTATGCTGGGTACCTGATGCCCACATTCCGTAGGGTTAGGGCATCTCCAGTCGTAAGCCCCCCAGGCCACGTTCCCAGCCCCCCCCCCCCCCCCCCCCCCCCCAAAAAAACAAAATTTTCTCACATAGTTCAACACACAAATAAACACAAATAGTTCAACGTACAAATTATACAAATAGTTCAACAAAGCAAGCTCATAAATTTAACAACTTTTTAAACACAACACATCAAACTAGGCGTTGTTGTTGCCTTTGCGAATCCACAAGTGATTCACCAGATCGTTCTGCAGTTTTTGATGTCCATGTGGGTCTCGAATCTCTTGACGTATAGCGAGGAAGGCAGCCCATGTTGCCGGCACCTAGTGATCAACATCTGCAAGAGGACCCTGTCTATAGTATGGTTCAGTGTCAACTACTGGAGCATCTCTCTCGCTCTCAATGATCATGTTGTGCAAGATCACACAACAGTTCATCACCTCCCACATCTTGGCTTTTGACCAAGTCAGAGCGGGGTACCGGACAACAACAAATCGATATTGAAGCGCACCAAATATCCTCTCGACATCCTTCATGCAAGCCTCCTGGCATTGAGAGAACCAAGCTTTCGCGCTTCCTGGCACGGGGTTTGAGATAGTCTTCACAAATGTTGACCATCTTGGATAGATGTCATCTGCCAGGTAGTAGCCCTTGTTGTACTGGTTCTCATTGATCTCGTAGTTCACCGGGGAGCATGACCTTCAACAAGCTTGCCGAAAACGTTCGAGCACTGCAGAACGTTGATGTCATTGTGAGATCCTGTCATGCCAAAGAATGAATGCCAAATCCATCTTGTGTAGCCACTGCCTCAAGTATCACACTGCAAGCTCCTTTGTGGCCTTTGTACATCCCCGCCAAGTAAATGGGCAGTTCTTCCATGTCCAATGCATGCAGTCGATGCTTCCAAGCATCCTAGGAAATCCTCTTACTTCATTCACGGCTAGAATCCGTGCAGTGTCTTCCGCATTGTGTGATCGCAAATAAGTTGGCCCAAACACTGTCACCACCGCCCTGCAGAACCTGTTCAAACCATCAATAGCGGTGGACTCGGCCATGTGTAGATAATCATCATGTGCATCACCAGGAGCACCATATGCAAGCATTCTCATCGCCACTGTGCACTTCTGAAGTGCGGTAAACCCTACCGTGCCGACGCAATCCTTCTTGCATTCGAAGTAAGGGTCGAACACCTGGATGGCATGCATGATATCGAGGAAGAGCTTCCGGTTCATCCTGAAGCGGCGCCGAAATGCTGCCTCGCCTTGAATGGGATCATCGGAGAAGTAGTCGGCGTACAGCATGCAGTACGCTTCCATCCGCTGCCTCGGCTTGCTCTTGCAGCGCCCTGGCGCCGAGCCACCGCGCTTCGGCTTCGCCTGCTTTGCGAGCAGGCCGGCAAAACGGGCGAGGACCAGCAAGTGCTCTTCATCGTCGACCTCGGCTTCGGCTTCCTCTTCAAGCAGAACGGTGAGCAGCTCCTCGTCGTCGGAGTTCATGGCGGGGCGGACAAAACGTCGAACACCTCACCGGCGTGGTGGGCACGATTCAACCCGAGGGGCTTCTTTGCGGCTAGATCACGACGAAGGTGGGCAGGGCGTCGCCGGCGGCGTGGATGAGTGGGGTGGTGGCCTTCCTAGATCCTTAGTCGCGGCGGACGGACGAGGGGTGGTGCCGGCGGCGACATGGCGGCGAGGGGAATGGGGAGAGGGAGGGTGAGTCTTATATTTAGGTACGTAGTGAGCAAGGCATTTCGCAGTTTGACAGTTTGCTTTCACCCCATCCACATGTGTATGGATGAGCTTCTTTGTATCCACGAAGGTTCTCCATATTAATTGTACTCTCTGTGTTCAGAATTGCATTGTTTTCTGGATTTAGTCAAAGCACAATTTGTAAATTTTGATTAAATGTATATAAAAATAATGACACCTATAATATAGATTTAATATTATTAAAATTATCATATTTTTTTTGTTCCTATAGAGGCATTGACGAAGTACCGGGACGAACCACGGAAATTCAAATGGCTCCGCATATTGTGCAGTTTCTTAACGAGTATTTACGAGTTTGTCAAGCTTATTGAGTAGTGTACCCCTTCCGTTCACATGCACACAAATGGAATTCATATTTATTTTTTAGAACGGAGGGATTTTTTTTTTACTAGAACGGAGGGAGTATTTACGAGTCGAGCTGGCTCGGTATCGCGCCAGTGACAAGTAAAGCTAACGGGTGTTCGCGTGGCGGCCACGGCCAGAAGGTGAAGGCGGGAGGACCTCCCGTTCCCCATCCCTTCGCCTCTCCCGCCCCTCCTTCCCAGCGAAAAATACCTCAGCAACGATGCATCCCGTGCTAAACAACCCGCTCAGCGGCGGCTGCGCCTTCCCGCCGGTCGCAGCCGCGCTGCGGTTGCCGGCCGCGTCTCTTCCCTATCGAACCACCGGCAGCAGCAGGAGACGGCAGCCCTGTTTACCTCGCGCAGGCTCCGATGGCTCCGAAGGTGGTGTCACTAGCACAGCAACGGAAGGGGACGGAGGTGCCGTCGCCGGCGAAGTCCAGCGCGCCGGTTCGTCGGCCGACTCATCAGTGGAGAAGCCGCCGCCGGTCGTTAACCCCAGGATCGAGAAGGAGCTCAAGAAGGTCGGTGTCGCTTCGGCGCTGGACCCCGTTTGCAGCAAGAAATTTCTCAGCTTTTGTCCTCCTTGAGCAGGCGGTGCAGAAGACCGCGGCGACGTTTGCGCCGAGGGCGTCCACCGCCAGCAAGAACCCCGCCGTGCCTGGGTCCACCCTGTACACCATCTTCGAGGTCCAGGCGTACGCGTCCATGCTTGCCGGCGGAGCACTTTCCTTCAACCTCGTCTTCCCCTCCAGCGAGCCAGACATTTGGAGGCTCCTGGGGATGTGGTCCATCTGGATGTTCAGTAAGTAAGACATGCGTTTTTCAGCAACCCAATGCTTAGTTAGTGCATCATTGGTACTTGTTGCTGACTCACTCTTCTCTTGGTATTGGTAATGATATTTTTTTTGCCATCAACAGTGAGAACTGTGATTTATATGATTATTCATGACCATGCTAGCCTGGGGTACTGTAAGAATAACTAGTAGTCTAGTACTAACAAAACGGCGGATGATCTGATAAAGGGAATATGGAGTTTCAGTAGTTATATATTTCATTGTTGCAGCTCATCCAGCTAGTTTTTGGCCAGCAATTGGCAATTGGCATTACCAGATGACAAAGGTTGCGTTCCATTCTTAAAACGAAGAAGTTAAAATGCAACCGGTGTTTATACCATAATGTTTGTGTATTGTGTTCTACACATACATATATGCAGACCAGAAAAATGAACTGCAGTGGGCTTCCCTTTCCGTTGTAATCTTTCACTATAGCCACCAAGTATCTAAACTGAATATGATTTATCATAAGAACTTCTGACGAATTCTTACAGTTGGGATATCAGGCTTACCCTACCTTGAAATTAAACAAAAACTGATGGCAGTACACAGATGTTATTCTGCAATAAAAGAAATAAAACACTTTTGAAAGTTAAGTATTTTTGTTTCTCTATCTCAGTTTGCAACTTGAATTTCTCTCTTTTTCTTGAAACTCAGGCTTGTATAAAATTGCATAAACATGTTGGGATTACAGTCAAGCTTGGTCTGCTCTGTTATAAATGATAGCAAATAAAACGACGAAGTAGCGGAAAAATCAACCAACGGGGACACGAGATTTAACGTGGAAAACCCCTCCGACAATGGAGGAGAAAAAACCACGGGCGCCAGCCAGCAATACTTCACTATATTGGGTGAGGTTACAAACGCTGGGATTTACACAATGCGACTTATCCCATGACGGCGGCTTACAAGATGTATTTATAGGTGCCCTGACCTAATCTAGGTCGGTAACATGACCTCCAAATCGAGTACAACTCGTACCGTACCGCGGGGGCTTTCCGGGACGCTCCGCTCTCCTCATCACAAGTCGGCCTTTATCAGTATATACGAATTTGGATCACCACAAAATAACATGCTCAACCACACAGTGAGGGGACTGATCCAAGTAACACAAGCCCACGCAACTCGCTACGAACTAGAAACGCTAACTTGTGTGCCACACGATTACCCGAACGATTCACTTTAGACAACATAAAACCTGGGAAAGATTTAAGCAGCTCCTTTGTCTCCTTCACTATACCCGAACTTGAATTTTAATCTGGATGCATATATTGCATAAGCCACCAAATTCATACAAGAAGCATAAATAAGATACAAACCTCTCTGATTTTTCAACGATGCGAAACTGTAATCTAAATATTGTAAATACTTCACTTGATGCCCCAAGAAAATAAATCTGCAATGCAATACTGATCATTATCTACTTCTGCAGCTATACCTTCTCTCCGCGCCCGTGACTGCTCAAACAAGGAGAAAGAGGCTCTCAACTATTTGTTTATCCTGGTCCCTCTGATCAACGTTATCATCCCATTCTTCGTGAAATCATTCGCAGTTGTCTGGTCAGCAGATACGGTTGCTTTCTTCCTGATGTATGCGTGGAAGGTACCTCCTCATGTTAATGGTGTCTGGTCACTCAGGATTCCGTTCTTGTAACATACTTGCTATGTAACCTGCGTGTTGCTACTGTCAAAAATTAGATCGCCCTGTTAGGTCGACTAATTCTTGCCAGGTTTTCATATATGTGTCTGATCAGATTCTTTTTTTGTGCAGCTGGGGTGGCTGCAGAAGACCGAGTGAAAAAAATTTCCCTATGAGGCGCACTTCAGCTGCAAATTTTGCTGGGTTCGTGTGGAAGGCACGTATTGATGAAATTATTTCAAGATATAGTGTCTCTGAACTTTGTGCATACCCATGAAAATGGGATTTTGACATCAAATTGCTAAATAGATGTACCTGGAGGCTAAACTGCAACTTTTATGTTAACTCTCCTCCGTTTCAAAATATAAGTCTTTTCACCTACTTTCCACACACATGTATGTAGACATATTTTAGTGCAATCTTGCACTAAAACATGTCTAGATTCATGTGTGTAGAAAGTAGGTGGTGCGACTTATATTTTGAAACGGAGGGAGTAGGAAATAGGCAGCTCTGTTAGTTAATATGTGTGCTTATTCTAAAAAATGTACCTGCTGTAATAAGATGCAGCAGGCCGGTGCAGCAACTTCCGAACACATGTATGGTGACTTGATGTGCATATTTGCATGAAAGAAAGACCAAATGCAGATATCTCTGTGTATTTTGTTCTCTTGCAAGCTGAAGTTGGCCAATGCCTAAAGATCAGTTTGTTCCATTTTCTTTATAGTCATGCAAATACCTACTCCCTCCGTTCGGAATTACTTGTATCTGAAATGAGTGACCTACACACTAATAAGTGTCTAGATACATCCAACTTTAAGACAACTAATTTCGAACGGAGGGGGTACCTAGGACTTTCAGACTAGATTCACAAAAACCAACACACTGATTCACGGTAAAACGTTTTGTTTAAGGGAAGGACTACGTAGCAGGCGCCCTCGATTTGACAAATCTGTAAGCACTCCTTCAAGATTAGGGAAAACTCAATTAGTCATCTCACGTGTGTGCGTGTGTGAGAAATATTCATGGTTTGCATGCATGCACTAAAAGACGAAACAGCTGACATCGTCGCGTATTAAATGCGAAATTAGAAAATTCAAAATGTTTTGTAGGTTAAACCGTTTATCCGATTTATGATCCGTTTTCACCGTTAGACTAGTCGCGCCGAGATCTTCGAAACTAGATCCCATTGTGATATGTTCCGACAAAATATTTTTTGGACCCAAAAGTTACCCACCCATTAACATATTAGTTACCAGTCTGTAGTATGTAAGTTACCCATCCAAGTTACGATTAATTTTTCGTTTGAAACTATATTCTATTTTTGGTTGTTCTTTTTGATTTTTTTGCGTTTTGAAGTTCCACTTTAGGGCGATAAAATTATCATTAACTCAATCAGTGAAGCGAAGGTAACTCTATATATACTAAGTGGGAAACTATATCATTAACACATGTGTAAATTTATCAGTACTAGGTGGGTAACTCTATCAGTACTGGGTGGGTAACGTTATCAGTACTAGGTTGATAACTTTATCAGTACTAGGTGGGTAACTATCACCAATAGAGTCTTTTTTATGGTGTAATTGTCACTATGAAATCGAGAGTTATCATTCTAATACTTATGAAGTTGAACGGGTGTTTTAGTGTATAGTTATCAACTTATGCATAATACATTTACCATCCCAACGTGACATTCACTTATGAAAAACTAGGTGTGATAATTTCAAAACTCAAAAAAATCGAAAAGAACAACAAAAATGGTTTTATTTCAATCCGAAGACTAATTGTTAATATGGTGGGGTAACTTACATAATACAGACTGGGTAATTTATATGCTACGTGGTGGGTAACTTTTGGGTCCGAAAAAAAGTTGTCGGAATATGTCAACATGGGATCTAGTTTCGAAGATGTCGTCGCGACTAGCTCAGCGGTGAAAACGGATTCTAAATCGGATAAACGGTTTGGGGTACAAAACTTTTTGAATTTTCGGATTTTACATTAAATGCGGGATGACATCAGCTTTTTGGCTTTTTTTGCATGCATGCATGCGGATGAGGCAATTTCTCTAACTCGCCCGTGCGCATGGAGAGTCTGAACGATTCCGCACCGTACGATCGAAAAAAATCAACGTGCCACGTTCTGTCTCGCGTTAAGCTAACCATAAGGCGCCTTACGATTAGATTTTCCCTTTGTTTAATCTGTAAACGTACTTGATGTTGATGTTTTTAGGGCAATCAAAAGTTCGAAACCGAACAGAATTGGCTTGCCCGTCAGACTCAAAGCCGACCTCCGACCGAACCTAGCTATAAACACGGAAGCCAGAGCTGTTGATGAGGAATCACTGGTTCCCCGAATCAACTACGCCATCCGCCGCCTCCCCCTGCCAGATGAGATCCATGTCTTGGTCGGCGCCGTCCCTCTATCCCGCCACGCCGGACCTCCCTTCCCGGCATGGTCGCCATCCCGAGATCCTCCTGGATCAGAACTGATGTATCGGCCACTGTGAAAACTCAACTGCCGCCAAAACCAAGAACAGCGAGGGCCTCTCCGTCGAGGTGTCCTTCGAAATCTGCGATCCGCCGGCGCTCTCGCTTTGCTTCGCCCAATGCTACAATATGAACGGGCGCCAACGTCTGGCCGGAGAGCCTAGCATCCTCGGTGCGGCAGGAGGTTTCGTCCTTCTGGCCATCGCCTTCTCCTACGACGGCGTCAACCCGTTGTACACTGACTATTTTGTCTACAGAGCAGGGCCAGGCACTCCATCCCTCCACCTACTCCCGAGGCCCTACCCACCTCGTTCTTCGATGAATATGGTTGCCGTCTTGCCCATCGGCGACGACGGCGAGCACTACGCCGTGGTGTTCCCTGCCGTAGAGTACCTCGTGCTCGAGTCTCGCCACTACTACACTCTGCACATCTACAGGTCCGATAGGAGAGCGTGGTGCACTCAGGTGGCACAGATCGCCGGCGACGCGGAAACACAGAACACTACGGTCAAGGTGGCACTTCACTATCCCACGAGCGTGGTGTACGCTGGATCCGGGCTAATAGGCTGGGTGGACCTCTGGTGGGGGGTTCTCCACTTCTCCTATGCAATGTCCTGGACGAGATGCCCATTATCCGCTTCCTGGCGGTGCCCGTGCCGGCACCGTGCGAAACGCCCACCTAGTTCTTCCTGGAGTCTGAATATCACAACCCCCGGCCGTATCGTCAGATCACGGTACACAATGGCGTGATGAAGTTTATCGAGCTAAAGTTTCACTTTCACGGAGAGGCTGCCTGCTTCGACGCTAAGCGACGAGACGACCAAGGTTGAATGGCCACCACATGGACCAGACACATCTCTTCAGATGTCTGGCATGAGGGCTTGTCGTATGATACGTCCAACATATTGGTCACCGACTCGAGTTTCCTGCATCTGTTACCTGAGATCTTGGATGAGAACAAGAAGCTGACCTGGGAGAAGTTCATTAGCGGTGCCCCAGCCCTGAGCTTGTATGACGACGATGTTGTTTACATCATGGTGAAGATGAGCTTGTGCCATCCAACGGCGTTTGTACTTACTGTTAACACCAGGGGCTTGACGCTTGAAACTTGTGCGCAGTGTTCTGGTGATAGGATGGCAGGGTTTGAACCCACTTATGTTCCTTCTCTTCTCTCTAGGTACTTACGCTCCGTTCGAATGTTCGCATTGGGAGCCTCGATATTATATTGGGTTGAATATCAATATCATGGGATATTGATATTGAGTTTGAATGTCAATATTTTCTGTTTGGATGTGTTAGATATTCAGACATAGACAAGATATTTAGTTTGAATATCAAATGATGTTTGGATGTTATAAAAGCAGTTTTTCGAGACATTGATCATTGTACTGTTATATTCATGACAAAATGTGCAAAACAACCACATATTATGGTACACAAACAAGAGAGTTGTTGCAATTGTATTGACGAGGGGTACACTCATCAAATCTCATGGTTAAGGACCTAGGGTTGAGATTATGGAGAGATAACGTGGTAGTACTATCAGTTTCGTCGGCTGACAAGCAGAGGAAAGATTTACCCAGGTTCAGGCCCCTCATGTGGAGGTAAAGACCCTACTTCCTGCTTGTCTGGTATTGATCGTGTGAGATTATGCGGTTACAAGGTGGCTCTGGCGAGATGTCGATCTCGCTAGAGCTTTGGTGGTTCGAGTATGGCTTGGTCCTAGATTGGCACCCCTCCCAGTCCTTAAATAGGCTGGGTCTCGGGAGTACGTAACCGACCTGATTTACACATAAGGAAAGTCCTAACCGACTTTGCCTATGACTAATCTTGGAGGGTACTCCATCTTCTTGGGCCTCTGGTCTTGGGCTTCGAATAGCTCTTCGCTATTGGGTCTTAGTCGTCACGTGCACCAGGTACCCTCATGGTAGGGTACCCGAGATGTATACCCATGTCAGTAGACCGAGTACTTGTCTGACTCGAAGAATCGGGCATGAACTCTTTCGTAAGTGCACGTCATATGCTTTGTATTATAATTGGAATTCCTGTATGAATAGCACATGTTGGCTATGTCGAGTATCTCATCGACTGTGGTTTTTGCTTATGATGATCAATGGATAATAGCTTAGCAGGCCCAGTACACTCGACGGATCGGGACTGGTTAACTACTCATTCGGGTAAAATCTTACTAGCTTTCAATCAAACTCGAGTCCCTGGACTCGAATCTGGAACAAACTGGACAGATTCGACTAGGCCGCGGAGGCCTTACTGAGTCGATCTGCAGTATAGATTTGAATTTTACCCAACGCGTCCGTCAGGATTTTCATCATGTCTGCTGACACGGAAAGTATAAGGATTTACGTTGCTGGAACGGTCCTTAGCCCAGCTTGAAAGTTCGGCGGGTTTACCTTTGCACTATGCGTGCAACATCCGAGGTATTTGCGGCGGACGCAACTCGGGAATGTTTCGAGTATGATTTTGTATATAAACTGAGTCGAGACATTTATCGACTGACACTTCGTTGTTATTCTATCGGGTGCACGACAGCGCTCCCGATGGGAGTAGCCCCCGAGATTGTGCTTTATTGCTCGCAATGGAGGATAATCTCAGATCCTCTCACCTTGCATATGTTAATCGAAAAAAATTGCCGTAATTCTATCGGGTGCACGACAGTGCTCCCGATGGGAGTAGCCCCCGAGATTATGCTGTATTGCTTGTAATGGAGGATAATCTCAAAATCATTTTATCTTGAGCATCTCGAGTCGAAGATTTTTGAATGTGCTCCCGATGGGAGTAATATGCCTTAGTCGAAGGAACGGTCGAGTGACCAATTTTGCTTTAACATTGCTTTTTCACACCCGAACCAAACAAAGCAGTCGAATGACCAATATGCGTTGGGCAGACTCGATTGTATTTCTGAACAGATGCTTGCAATGACGTCAGGATGACGTTTCTGGCGACTGCGCTTCCTGACACGCGGTGGCGTGCGTTATGCTGTGATGGATGGGACGTGACACATAGGTGGGCCCATTTGTGCAGCGCTGACCGAACGACGGTGCCGTTTGGACTTTGATTTGACCACTCTGGCCCACTTTTTACGGAGGCGTGATGATGGCTCCTATTTTTGCGTGCGTAGTGGGCGGAGTGGCCTGCGACGGTTGCCCTCTGCGCCTGCCACGTGTACGGTGGGATTGCGTGCGGAGCGCACGATTGCGATTTTAACGGCTGTGATCGATTTTGATCTGTGGTAAATAGGAGGGACGCGCTGGCATTATTTTTACTTGCCATTGCTCTGCGCGCCGCCCCTGTTCCATCGTCTTCCTCTTGCTCCACCTCCATTGTTATTGCGTTCCGAGCTCCGTATTCACTCCCTAGCCACCACAACCATGGCGCCCAAGAGGAAAGCTGCCGCCGACGCGCCCGCGACCGACGACCGCTTTGAAGGGGAAGAAGACTGCGGCAAGCGCATCTGCGTCCGCCGTCGACCTCAAGAAGAGCGACGGCGACTGGATGAAGTCCACGATCAAGGGGCACATCTCGAGAAGTTCCGCGAGGACGGACTGCTGCCGCCGGTGGACCAGCTTACTGTCCGTGCGCCATCGAAAGAGGTACTCCCCGAGCCTCGCGCAAATGAGCGTATGTTTTGCGGAGTTTTTGCCTAGGGGTCTGTCTTTTCCCCTCCACGACTTTGTTCGTGGCTTGCTGTTTGCCTACGGGGTGCAGATCCATGATCTCACCCCGAACGGCATTATGCACATTGCCTGTTTTATGGTATTGTGCGAGTGCTTCCTGGGAGTTGCTCCCAGCTGGGCCCTTTGGAAGTCTATCTTCATGGTCCGGCCCAACAACCGAGGCGGCCGAACCTATCCAGTTGGAGGCCTTCAGATCCAAGTGCGCAGCGACACCCGATACTTTGCCCTGAAGCCAGTCGACTCGGCGCAAGGGTGGAGGAAAAGGTGGTTTTATGTGCGCGTCGACCAGGAAGGGGTCCCAGCATTTTCGACTGCTGGTATAGCCGCTAGGACGAAGGCCTGGGACCATGAGCTTTCGACTGAAGAAATGGCGGAAGCGGCGCCTCTGCTGGAGACGATTGGAGGACTGCTAAAGCGTCACTGGTGTGCATCTTCTTGCCACCTTTGTGAAGATGCGGGTGTGGCCGCTCCGCGCGCGAGCTCACCCTATGTGGCAGTATGAAGGTCCTCTCGACTCCACTCGAATGAACAAGGAGGAGCTGTCAAAGAGCGAGCTGGTGTCACATGTGCGGTCCATCACCAGCACAAAAGCCAGCGAGCCCTGCAACGTCGACTGCCCTGTCACTCCTTATGGGGCTGAAAATCCTTTGCCAGAGGTTAGTGAATCTATCGAGTTTTGTTGTCTCTTTGCGTTGCCATTTTGCTGGTTTGTCTGACTTTCGTTTCCTGTTTATGACATACAGGGCCACTCGACTGCGTCTACTCTGCCTCCCCTTCCAGAGAACGGCCCGACTGAAGAGACAGAGGTGCAGGAGGTGCAAGATGTGCCATCAAAGGGAGCCGATGAGTCGCCCCTTCCATCGGCTACCACTTCTCCTACAGAAAATGCTGAAGAGGAAGAGGTGGACGAGGCACTCGCTGAAGCTTCGCCTGCACCCGATGTGGCCAAGGCTCGGACTCGCAAGCGCCTCCGTGTTCAAGACGTGTCCTCGTCTATGAGCTCACCCGCGAAGGAGAAGGATCTGAGGGACGATGGCGACTCGGGCTCACCTCACGCTGCCCAAACCGCTCCATTAGCAGCGTGCCCAGTGAGCTCGATGCCTCCTCCCCAGTCGAGTGGCGCCGTGCAGTTTGGAGGTCCAAGCTTCGACGATTATGACAGCGAGGAAGAGGAAGAACAGAGGTTTGTTCCTTCTGCCTTTTGCATATGTAAAGTTATGTATGATAGTTTGGCTCATATCTCTTCTCCCTTTATGCTTTATAGTGCTGAGCACGATCGAGTAGCGACTCCTCCTGTCGTCGAGGCTTCGACTCCTGATCACCCAGGTGCTTCTCCTGTGACCCCGGAGGTTGCGCAGCCAGCAGTCGCAGCTGCTGCTCTTGTGACCACCAAGGTTGCAGATACCCCGGCGGCTGAAGTCGGGACTTCTACTTCCAAGTCTGAGACTTGGATGGACCACGTAAGTGTCCTATGACCACCCGCATATGTTGCGTCTGATATATGTGCTGATTTATGCTAATTGCATTTGCTTGTAGCCTTACTACCTCAATCTGGTAGAATCGGGGAAAGCTTTTGTTCAGATGGAGCAGGAGAGGGACAGGCTGCGTGTTAACTTGGAGCAGCTCACTCGTAAGTGAAATTTGATTCTGTACCCGAAGGTCTTTTTGCACTGTCTTTGTTTTGTCGAATGCTGATTTACCGCTTTGCTTTCCAAACTCAGGTGACAAGGCAGCGGCTGAAACCCGAGTAAAGGAGCTAGAAGAAGCTCTTGCCACTCAAGCTGCCGAGTCGAAGAAAGCCGCGGATACCGCCCAGCGTTCTGCCGCTGCGCGCGAGAAGGAGTATGCTGAGCGACTGGCTGGCCTCGCACAGAACGTGAGAGGTAAGGAACCATCTTTTTGTATGCCTCCCGTGTACCCGTTGGGTAGTATGTAGTAATCTTACTTTTTCTGGTTCATGTTACAGAGGCGATTGGTGTGCCAACACCTACTGACGTGGTCAGTGATGAGTTATCACTCGACCAGGTTATAGGTGACCTTGGTGCTTCCTTTGTCCAGGCGAAGGACTCCCTTGCCAAGTCTGCCAGCACCTCGGCGCTGTGTACAAGGAGGTGCTCCCACTAGGCGAGGTGCCGTCGACTGCTGATGGCTTTGCTGGCGTGCTTGGACCGGGGACTTCAACCATGGCGAGCTTTGCTCGCGCTCTCACGGTACGCGGC
Source organism: Poa pratensis (assembly GCA_947311845.1). Classification (NCBI taxonomy): domain Eukaryota; kingdom Viridiplantae; phylum Streptophyta; class Magnoliopsida; order Poales; family Poaceae; genus Poa; species Poa pratensis. Next base: position 27,515,556 of record CAMZMU010000059.1, on the reverse strand, counting down.
TCGGAGTCTACCCTCAAGCTCATTTTGGGTCACGGAATAAAGGGTGACTTTGAAGCGGCCATGTCTGACTTTCCTCGAAGGCCTGGCGGGAAGCCTATGTCTCTGAAATCCGTTAGTGAGCCAGCCGCTCGACTGGCCAACATGTTCATAGCCACTATGGAGCGCCGAGCGGCGGAGGTTGCCACTCGCGAGAGTAGGGCTAGGTCAGAGTCAGTGTCTGAGAAATAGGGTAGTCGAACCCATATTTATGTTGTGTAATTAAACCTTATGATCACGCGAGTATGCGTGCGCTTTTGCTACCTTTGTTATGAATTTAATTCCTTCGTGCTTTTGCCTGAAAGGCTATGTGCTATTACTCGACTGAGCTGTGTGATGAATCTCCCATGTCTGATTGAAGATTTTTATGATGTTTGGAACAGCCACGGGCAGCCGCCACTTCGGCTGGTTCGTCGCGGCATCGCGCCCCTACTCGATCTCGAGCTCAGGTGGCAAACGATGCCGCAGTAATGCGTTATATGAAGGCTCGAGTCGCAAAACTGGAGCAAGAGTTGGGGAGTGCCCGGAGTGAGCTGGATAGGATGAGAGAGAGGCCTGCTTTACCCACTCAGCGGGAGGAGTATGTGCTTGGCGAGATGGAGATCGTGAACAGACAACTCGAGTGTAAGCATGACTGCTCTTATCTCAAGAGTTCATAGTCTGTCCTTTTTGTTCACCCAACGTGTTGTTGCAGGTTTTGTTCCAGATTTCCAGGCGGAGCAGGCTCGTGTAGATGAGCAGTTGAACAATGCGACTGACGAACCCACGACTGGCCGTCAGCACTTTCGCTTGGATAAGCACCGAGCACGCATACTCGCGACTCTGCAGGATCGAGTGTGGCGGAGCACTATGCTGCTAGAATTATGCAGGTCGGCCTTCAGTCGCATCAACCAAGTTCTTTTTCCGACAGGGCCGCAACCTCAAGGAATCCACGCATTGCTCGGGCTTTTCCGGAGTGCCGGTCCCATTCGAGACTTTATCACCCAGAAGCTTGTGGATGGAGCCAACGCAACGATGGCATATATCCGAAGCCAGCGTCCTCATATGCAGCTACGTCCACCCGTTCCTGGATCGACTTTGTCGTCTTGACGATACAGTCGATTATGCGAGGGTGTTGGTTGATTGCTATCACGCTCAACTTATGGGCCCTGTTCTTCCAGTCAAAGACGAACCGGAAGATTAGGGTTTTTCTGTATGGGGACAGCCCCCGAGTGTAAATTTTGCCACTTGTACTTAGTATATATTCGTTTACTTGTATGTATGCAGCCCCCGAGTGTATCGAGTGGGGTTTATGAAAAACACTTTATATAGAACATGAATTCTACAGCCCCCGAGTGTTCGAGTGAGGCTGTGAATTTTTGCGATGTTTGAAGCTTCAACTCATGTTATTGAGCAACTTTTTTGTTTATGTATGATTTTTTATGACCCAGCCCCCGAGTATTCGAGTGCGGCTGGGTATTATGTTTGAAGAAGGAGCGAGAGCTCACGTTTTGAAGTAGCGCAGCCCCCGAGTATCGGGTGAGGCTAAGGTTGTGCGACTAGTTTGTGCGAGTAGTAAACAGGAGAAATATGAGGAATCATTGACTATATTCCATTTTTGAATGTTAAGCTGCAGGCCGCCTCATTAAAAACCTTCCAGTCCCCTTAGGTACCCTGGTAAGGAAAAGAGCGCGTCTGAAACCTGCAGCCATCCGACATATGTGCCTATTACATTATGCGACTGAGCAATCTAAGCATAGAAACGGCGCAGCTGCGCAACGTTCCAAGGATTATGCGAGAGTTCGCCTGTCTTCGCGTGCTTCAGTCTGTATGCTCCACCACCAATGACCTCGGTGATGATGAAGGGTCCTTCCCATGGAGAAGCAAGTTTATGCACCTTCTTTTGCTTCAGTCGAAGTACCAAGTCGCCAACCTCGAAGGATCTGGTACGCAGTCGACGGCTGTGATAGTTGCGGAGGTCTTGCTGGTAGACAGCTGTGCGTGCTAGCGCCGTGTTGCGTGCTTCTTCGAGCAAGTCGACTGCATCTTCGAGTGCTTCATCTGCATCTTCTTCGTTGTATGCTTCGACTCTTGGTGCATTGAATTACGTCTGATGGCAGGATTGCCTCTGCGCCGTAGACCATGAAGAATGGGGTAAATTGCGTTGAGGCATTGGGTGTGTGCGTAGGCTCCATAGCACAGATGGAGTTCTTCGACCCAAGCACCCGCGGCCCTTTTGAGTGGCACCAGGAGGCGTTTCTTGATTCCGCTCGTCACAAGTCCATTGGCCTTTTCGACTTGGCCATTGGATTGCGGGTGTGCCACAGATGCATAATTGAGCGTAATCTTGCTCTTTGCAGAAGGATCGGAATTCCTCAGCCGTGAAGTTTGTACCGTTATCAGTGATGATGCTACTTGGCACACCAAAGCGGTATATGATGGATTTTATGAAATTGACTGCTGTAGTGGCAGTCGAACTTGTGATAGGGACTGCTTCAATCCACTTGGTGAACTTGTCGACCGCCACCAGAAGGTGAGTATGCCCTCCATGGGAGGATTTTTTGAGTGGCCCAACCATATCGAGCCCCCACTGGGCGAAGGGCCAGGCCAATGGTATTGTCTTCAACGCCGATGCGGGTGCGTGCGGCTTTGTGGCGAATTTTTGACAGCCGATGCACCTTTTGACTATGTCCTCCGCGTCTTTGAGTGCTGTGGGCCAGTAGAAGCCTGCGCGAAAGGCTTTGGCTACGAGTGATCGACTGCTGGCATGATGCCCGCAGGTACCTGCATGAATATCACGAAGGATGGCTTGGCCATCTTCAAATGCTATGCAACGTTGGAACATACCTGATATGCTGCGTTTGTATAGTTCACCGTTGATGACAGTGTATGCTTTAGATCGTCGAGTGACGTCTTGACTCTGTTATGTCTTCAGGTACCTCGCCGCGGAGTATGTATGCGAGGAAAGGTTGAGTCCAAGTTGGCTCGATGAGGAGTACCTCGACTGGCGGGTCCTCTGTGCTAGGTGCTTTGCTCTTGGCTGGTGCGGCTGATGTAGGAGATGCTCGCTTTTTCTTGATGGATCTGTGCTCGATGCGCTCGAAGAAGACACCAGGTGGAACTGGTGCTTTGGTCGCGCCAATGTTGGCTAACTTATCTGCTTCTTCATTGCTCTCACGCCCTATGTGCCGCAACTCGCAGCCTTCGAAGCTGCCCTCCATGATGTTGTACAGGTCACGGTAGGCGATCATGTTATCTGCGATTGCATCGCAGGCCTTCATTGTTTGCTGCACCACAAGATTCGAGTCACCGTAGATCATCAGTCGAGTGCACCCGAGGGCTTTGGCCATCCTCATGCCATGGATCAGGGCCTCGTACTCTGCTTCGTTATTGGATGGGAACTCGAATCCCATCTGCAGGATATAGCGAAGCTTGTCGCCTTTTGGTGATATGAGGATGACACCCGCGCCTGCGCCTTCGTTTTTCTTCGAGCCGTCAAAGTACATAGTCCATGAGTTGGACACATCTGGCTCCTGGCAGCTGAGCTTCGATCCACTCGGTGTGGAAGTCAGGTAAGACTTGTGCTTTGATGGCCTTCGGGTAATCATACTTGATGTCTCGTGGTGCTAGCTCGATGAGCCATTTTGCGACTCGCCCAGTTGCGTTGGGGTTTGTGAGGATGTCCCCGATCCCTGAGGTGCTGATTACAGTGATCGGGTGCTCGGAGAAGTAATGCGTCAGCTTCCTTGAGGACATGAACACGGCGTAGGCCAGCTTTTGATAGTGCGGGTACCGCTGCTTTGATATGGAGAGCACTTCACTCAAGTAATAGACTGGACGTTGTATGCTTTGGGTGTGTCCCTCCTCCCTTCGTTCGACTACCAGTACGGTGCTCACCACCCTGTTAGTTGCGGAGACATATAGGTATAGTGGCTCGCGTTCCCTTGGTGCGACGAGGATTGGAGGGCTTGTGAGGACTCGCTTGAGGTCCGTGAAGGCTGCTTCGGCTTCTTGCGTCCACTCGAATTTGTCTGCTTTCTTCATCAGTCGATAGAACGGGAGTGCTTTTTCACCCAGCTTGCTGATGAATCGACTGAGTGCTGCTACTCGACCCGCCAACTTTTGCACGTCATGGAGCTTTGAAGGCCTTTGCATCGTCAAGATGGCCTGTATTTTCTCCGGGTCTGCCTCGATTCCTCGAGCCGAGACTAGATACCCGAGGAGTTGCCCGGCTGGCACGCCGAACGTGCACTTCTTCGGGTTGAGCTTGATGTGGAAGCGTTTGAGGTTTGCGAACGTCTCTCGCAAGTCATCGAGTAGTGTGTTTTCCTCCCTTGTGTGATGACGATGTCATCTACGTAGACCTGGACGTTTCGCCCAATTTGCTTCTTGAGGCAGTCTTGCATCATGCGCTGGTAGGTTGCGCCTGCGTTCTTGAGCCCGAAAGGCATTGTTGTGTAGCAGTAGACCCCGAGTGGGGTTATGAACGCCGTTTTCTCTTCATCCTCTTCCTTCATCCTTATCTGGTGGTAACCCGAGTAAGCATCCAGGAAGGACAAGCGAGCGCACCCGGCGGTGGAGTCGACGATCTGGTCGATTCGAGGTAGTGGAAAGTGATCCTTTGGACAGCATTTATTGAGTGCTGTAAAATCTACGCACATCCGAAGGATATCTGTGTGCTTCTTCTCTACGAGTACGGGGTTGGCCACCCATTGTGATTTCTTGATCTTCTGATGAAACCTGCTGCGAGTAGCCTGTCGACTTCGGCTTCGACTGCGGTTCTTTTTGGGCCGGATATGCGGCGCATTGTTTGCTTGACTGGTTTAGCATCTGGAAATAATTGGAGAGAGTGCTCGGCGAATTCCCTGGGAATACCTGGCATGTCGGCTGGACACCATGCAAATATATCCCAGTTCTCACGGAGGAATTCGACGAGCGCGCTTTCCTATGCGATAGGCAGACTCGACGAGACATTGACTGTCTTGGTCGGGTCAGTCGGGTGCACCTGATGCGATCTTGTGTCATTGGTGGCATTGAATGCTCTGTCGACTGCCACCTTTTTGTGCTCCGGCATAAGTGTTCGATCGTTGGAGACCGCTAGATCGCGAGTGTTGCTTCCATGCCAAACATCTCAGAGATTTTGCTAAATTCTCGGTCGCAAGAGTCAGACTTTTGGAAGTTCCCTTGACTGTGATTACTCCTTTTGGTCCAGGCATCTTCAGCTGGAGGTATGCGTAGTGTGGCACCGCCATGAATCGAGCGAACGTCGGGCGTCCAAGTATAGCATGGTATTGTGACTTCCAGTCGACAACTTCGAACTCAATCGACTCTGTCCTGAAGTGGTTCTTGTCCCCGAACGTTACGTCGAGTTGTATGGTGCCTTCTGGGCTTATTGCTTTGCCTGGGACGATACCGTGAAAGGTATTTGAAGATCTTGGCAGGTTTTCGACTGACCTGTTCATTTTGCGGAGCGTATCTGCGAAGATGATGTTTATGCCGCTGCCACCATCCATGAAGACCTTGGACATGGCGTAGCCTCCAATTTGTGCGTCGAGTACCAGAGCAGAGTGCCCTGGACGAACACCGATGGAGGGTGGTCCTCTCTGCTGAAGCTTATTGCGGTTTCAGAACCCTTCAAGAATTCAGTTACAGCGGGAGGTGACATGACCGCCATGTTTACTTGTCGAGTGCGAAGTTTTTGCTCCCTGTTGGAAGGGCGACCTTTCTGTATCATGTACATCTGCCCTTGGGGCGGAGGGTACTGGTTCGTCCACCCGAGGTACGGGCTGTATGGCACCCGCGAGATTTCCGCCTGCGGCAGGCTGTGGTGGTGGAGGTGGTGCCATCAGAACAGGCACATTGTTTGGCTGAGGCACGGGTGCAGGTGCGGGTGTGCTGCTGCCTTTCTGAGATTTATGTAATCAGTCGCCATTTGGTCGAACTCCCTGCAGTTTCTCATCGAGTGATTGGAGCGCAGTTTTCCGTCTTCCCCTTGTACAGGTGGAATCTGCAATCAGCATCCATCTTTTCTTCGAATGATCGCTCGGATTGTGCTCCGGATCGTGACTTGCGCCAGTCTTCCTCTTGTAGCTATCACTGCGTTGGCCGCGGTCTCGACTGTCCCGCGATCATCTCGACTGTCCCGTCGATCTTCTGACCGTCGGTCGCTTCTGTCTTGGTCGTTGCGGGGTGTGGAGAACCCAGCCGCCATGAATTCGGGTCTGTCGTCGTCGTAGTGACGTTTTGAACGCTTGCGCCTTCGGTCGTCTCTGTACGAGTCTCTGCGGCTTCGACTGCCGCTTTCATGATTGTCACGGGGTGAGGACCCGCGTGTGGTGCGCGCCATGTCTTCTCCGTCTGCCCACTCAGTCGCGATCATCAAGAGGTTAGCCACAGAGGTTGGCTTTTTGCGACCAAGTGCTTCTTTGAAGTCCCGCCTGGCGAGTCCCATTATGAAAGCGTCCATGGCCATATCTTCTGAAATTACTCCGACTGAGTTGCGTATCTCAGTCCATCGTCTGATGTATGACCTCAACGTTTCGTCTGACCGTTGAACGCAAGCTCGCAGCTCCTCGAACGTTTTTGGGCGCTCACATAGAGGCTCGAAGTTTTTGATGAAGTCAGTGCGGAAGTGATCCCACGAGTCGTATGTTGATGGAGGTAGGCCTTGAGCCAGTCGCGGGCTGTGCCTTCGAGCATGAGTCGTATGTATTGCATGGCTGTGATGTTTGTGCCTCGCTGGCACGCGACAGCCAGCCTGTAGTCTTCCAGCCACCCGAAGGTTCCTGTCGACCCGTGTACTTGGGCTGTTCAGATGTAAGTTTGAACCCTTTGGGCATCCGTGTCTCGCGGACGCGTCGAGTGAAGCACAGAGCTCCATGTGGCTCAGGCTCTCGATCAGAGTATGAGTCGCTACTGTAAGATCTGCGTGATCTGCTCCTGGACCTGCGCCTACGCGAGCCGCTTCTTTCCTTCGAGTGGTGGCGGCGACCACTGTGATTGTGCTCTTCACGACGCGTGTCAACTAGGGCACGGTCTCGACTCCCCCTGGAGTTTTGGAATTTGGCGTATGGCCTTCGCTGCTAAGGCGAGTGATTTGATCTGTTGGCGATGTAGTTTTGCATTGGGGTCATCAGCTGGAGGCTTGATTGCCTCTAGGTATGCTGCAGCGGTAAAGAGAGCACCCGCAGCTGTTTTGGGTACTGGCACTCCCTCCTCGTCGTATGTCATGAAAGAGTTGCCTAAGTTGCGGGTGAGTGCCGCCCTCTCGTCGCGAGAGGTGTGACAGCCTTGATCTGGGTCTTGTGTCTGCTCGCCCGGTGGAGCTCAGGGAGAGCTGTCTTCTGCGCGCACTCGACAAGCTAGCTGCTTTTTGCGTTCTTCGAGTGTTGCTCTTATCTGCTTCAGTCGAAGTGATTCCTGCCAGTTGAAGTACTGGAAGGTCAGCATCTCCTCCCGTGTTGCGTCTGCTGGCATCATTGTGCACTCCTTGATAACTTTATCTGCTTTTGCTGCCATCTCAGCAGTAATTGTGAGATTTGTGACTCCGTCCGGCATAGTAACGTGCACGGGAACTCTGTAGGCCTGCGACTGGCCGCAGCATCAGATGATTCTGCGGCGAAGGCAACGTAGACCTGCTGGGGTATCACCCGAGGGTATGTGTATGTGTCTTCGAGTCCCATCATGGACTCGACGTCGTCATCAAGGCTCATGTCGGAGTCGATATGCCCATCGAGTGGTCCGTCTGGACGGATCTCGCTGTCGATGCCTTCATCGCCTATGCTCATCTCGGCGTCGGCGAAGTTGTTATGAATCTCGAAGTCGAGGTTGTTGTTGTTGGTGCAGATCTCGGAGTCGACGTGGTTGTCGATATGAGTTTCGGGTTCGTCGAAGTCGCTGAGGGAGATCCCGCAGTCGAAACTATCCTCGAGTGGGAGATCGAGCTCGGGATCGTTTGTGCGGTATGCTGATTCGGCCTCCTCGCCCTGGAGTTCTTCAATGAGCTCGTGCATCTCTCGTGTGGACATGGTTGTTGCAGACGAGCAAGCTTGGAGGATCGACGATGGTATGGACGCAGTTGAGGGATCCGCAGTCGAAGGAGCCGCAACCGATGGAGCCTCGGGTGCGGAAGTCGCGAGTTGGCGTGGATCCGTCAAGTCCTGCACACCAAGCTTGTTGACGAAAAAATTGAACGAACCAACGGTTAAACCCAAACCTGACTCGAGATCGGAGAAGGCCTCCTGGAATTCTGGCGAGTGTGGCTCGAAATCCATCAGAGGATCCGATGCGCTTTTTGCGGGTGAAGCTGGCGTGTTGCCGTTTGTCGAGTGAGTCGGCGAGTTGCCGTGTGCCGCCTGAGTCGGCGAGTTCTGGTTTGTCGATGCAGCCGGCGAGTTGCCGTTTGTAGATCCGATCGGCGAGTCGCCGTTTTCCGATGGAACCGAAGAAACCGTGAGTCCAGCACTATTCTTTCCCACAGACGGCGCCAATTGACGAGGGGTACACTCATCAAATCCCATGGTTAAGGACCTAGGGTTGAGATTATGGGGAGAGAACGTGGTAGTACTGGTAGTTTCGTCGGCTGACAAGCAGAGGCAAAGATTTACCCAGGTTCAGGCCCCTCGGGTGGAGGTAAAGACCCTACTTCCTGCTTGTCTGTATTGATCGTGTGGATTATGCGGTTACAAGGTGGCTCCGAGATGTCGATCTCGCTAGAGCTTTGGTGGTTCAAGTATGGCTTGGTCCTAGATCGGCACGTCTCCCAGTCATTAAATAGGCTGGGTCTCGGGAGTACGTAACCGACCTGATTTACACATAAGGAAAGTACTAACCGACTATTCCTATGACTAATCTTGGAGTGTACTCCATTTTCTTGGGCCTCTGGTCTTGGGCTTCGAATAGGCTCTTCGCTATTGGGACTTAGTCGTCACGTGCACCAGGTACCCTCATGGTAGGGTACCCGAGATGTATACCCATGTCATGTATCAACAATCTCTTGTAAGCATTTACACACACACCTGCAAGGCATGCCATGTAGAGGATGTATCCCTCTCTAACCTAAAATAGATCGATCAAATGGAACCATACTCGCATCACAGCTCAATAACAACGGACGGCCGGCTCAATCTCCTGCTCCATGCGCCTTCTAAATCGAATCTGCAATTATTTGCATCGTAGCTTAAATCGAACCTACAAAGAACTGCAGCAGCTAATTCTAATCTACAAGGAACTGCATCGGAGCAGCTGTAGAGAAGCAACGCCCGTGCTTGCGCGAGACGAGCGACATGAGGAGCGCGTCGATGCAGGGGTGGCGGTCTGCGCGCGGTGAACGACCTCCGGCGCTAGCTCGACCCTGGACCATCGCGAGGGGGAGCCAGGCCAGTGAACGACAGCACGGGGAGGCGCCGGAATCACGTGCGCCGGCCGCCGGAGCTTCTCCAAGCAATCCTTCCCTGCGAGGAGACGAGGACGGCGGAGACGAGTGAGTAGCTGCAGCGCCGGAATCAGGTGCGCCGGCCGCCGGAGCTCCCAATCCGTCCCTGCAATCGAGCAACACCAGCATTAGATCGACGGAAAGGAGGAGGCGGGGCAGGGTCGCCGCCGGGAAGGACGAGGCAGGGCGGGGTTGGCGTGGGGAAGGAGGAGGCGGGGCGGGGTTTGACGCGGGGAAGGAGGAGGTGGGGCGGCGGTGGCCTACCGATGCGCCGCCGCCGATGGGGTTGCGAGGGAGACGAGAGGGACGGGGGAGACGAGGACGCGCACGGGAGCGACCAGCCGAATATCGATCGGCTCGACATTCGTTGGGGTCATTTTTCTACTAGCCACCCAAAACTAGATATCGTGTGCGAATACCACGCTGCAATATCAAATACATCTGAACAGGTCAAAACTAGATATTCGGGTAAGAAAAGCTCCGAATATCCAATATCCAGCCTAAAAAAAAAAAACTCGGGCAGCAGGAGGGAGGAACCCCCTACGCCATATCTTAAAGAAGATGGAGCTCTAGGCGCGCACAGCCGAGCGAGCCGGGGGCTCGAACTCGGGTCGCGGGAGCGCGAACGGACGACCGTGGGCAGCTGCCTAACTGGGCGACGCCCAGTCCCCAAAGGGGTGAGATGCCCGGAAATTCGAGAGAAAGCGCAGCCAAATAGGCGCAGCTAGGACTCGAACCCGGGTTGGCTGGGCGCGCACACGCAGCCACTGCCACTGGGCTAACACCCGGTTCTCCCAATATCCAGCCTCAATATAGACATCCAAACGGAGCATTAGATATGACTACATGGACTATCGAGGCCAACATTTATGTTTACTAGGAACCATGCAGCTATTGTAAGATATCAGTGAGATAATATTGTCTTGACCAGAATTAAGATAATGAACTAAAAGTCAGGGTAGTCTAGGCTGCCTCCTCAGCATTCGTAATTTCTTGCGTGAAAACTTGATATCGTTCATTTTCATTGTGATGTATTTAGAGTGAATTTGACCTTTTGCCCTATGTTAGTAAATTTGCGACATTGTTTGCCCCATTCAAAATTTCTACCATGTTTCGCCCGAAGTTGTTATATTCAAGTTTTACCCTATTTAAGAATCTTTTCTCGATTTTAGTCGAATGGGGACTCAAACTCATAAGAGCATCTCTAGTCTAGCAGATCCATCAAAAAGCCTGAACCGCAAATAAATAGTTTTACAGTTTCGGACGAATAAACGACCCCAATCAGATCCTAATGAACGGCGCGATCGCAGCACGCCACTATGTATTACTACTTAGCATGATTAATCCTTTCAGTGGTCGGCTACCATGAAATTGAAACCTAGTGGTAGGCTACCATGAAATCGAAACCTGTATCAGATGGTCAACCCCCGTCCCCCGGTGACTCCTACACAAATCGTTCCAGAAGTTCTCTGTCAATTCCGTAAGAACAGAATGTTCCTTTGGACGATACCAGCAGTGAGCAACACAATGGTATCTACGATAGGCTGGATGCAACTGAACAATATAGAGAAAAAAAACAGAATTCTAATCAGTATTGCTCTGATACTGCAATTAGCAATTAAATTTTGCTTTGGTACCCCACCCTCCCTACAGTTTTTTGAAAAATTGACAGATCTTCTATATCTAAATAGCAATGACCCACTACAAGGAATTCTCTCAACATGCAAGCTAGACACATCATCAAGTCTCTAATTCGTCCATGTCATCCAGCCATCCACGTAGGTGAGGTCATAAAAATCCAGCCCACATGCAGTGCATGGATCTATAGATTTTTTCAAGCCTTAATTTCTGCATTTCATCTCTTGCTTCTATGGTCACAAACAATACACGCTTCCTCTTCTCCATTAGGTGCATTCGCTTTGTCTCCCACATAAATCAATGAAGGGACTGGGAGATGATAGGTTCCTATAAAATTGTGTTTAAACTTCCCTAAAAAATCGGGGCTGCAAGCATGCAGCCTTTAGCCGTTCCTCCACCCGTCGCCATTGATATACCTTCCCGAGTCTTCCCCACACAATCCCCATATATATGCACTGCCCACCTCCTCCTCACGATGGCAGTAGGACGAATAGCCTGCTCTTTGATTCTCCTCCGCGCCTCACTGCTTACTGGCCGCTATCAGCATTGAAGTATCAACTCCGATGCTGGCTGCTCTTCGATTTAGTCTCTTTCCTTCTACTGCTAATTCTGCTGGTCTATCAATGACTAATCACTTTAGGAATGTATGCTCTCAGTCTCTCTCCGACCTTTTAAAATTGCTTTGATGTGTTTTTCTATTTTGTATTGCAGGTATCATGGATTATTAATCACGATCTGGCATGGACGATGACCTCTATATATGTTCACGCAAACAGCTTTGCATAGGCCATTTTAGTTGTCTTTTCATCGACTTACCCAACAGTATGATTAGAACTACCAATTGTATTATCACATTGATGGACATTCTAGCACAGTGCTCGCACTAATCGTTTCATTTGCTACTATATTTATCATATCAGTTTTTCGCAGGTTGAAACATTGGTCAGTTTTGAGCTTCACCGTCAATCTTCCTGATCTAGAAAACATGCGTCTCGGCTTGATTAACACCATGATTTCTAAACGGAAATGTCAAACACAAGCGTCTCAGTTTTTCATAATTTCATGGATTAAGTAAATAGTTGTGCCGTCGCCTATCCAATGCATGCCTTATATTTGATTTGCTTTCTACTGATGTCATTATTTTCTCTTATTTGTCTGTAGCCCAGCATGTAGTTGTAATAATTTTTCCCCAGGCGCTGTTAAGAGTATTGTTCTTTACTTTCAGCAATTTGGTTCGATCATGGTTTTACATGGAATTAGTGCACTGGAAATGGAGATTTTGGAGAGTGCAAAAGGATTTCCGTGACGCTCAATCTTATTCACATATATTTAAACGTTTTGACTAAGTGTCCCTCAAGATCCTTGAAGATAATATGAATCTCCAGGATACTGGAAGCAGTGTTTTTACAAGTACAAAGATATGTCGAGCTAAAAATCATATCGAGTTATATTTGTATGGACATACGATTGTGGATCCAAACATCACGTGATTTCTTATTTTAAATGTAAAGGAGTAGATTGAAAGATGGATATTACATGATCAGTCATTTTTTATGCTCATAAATTTTGCAAACTTTAACAAAACTAATGATTTTATACAATGGCCCGCAGCAACGCGCGGGGCATCATCTAGTTATATGTAACATTAATGTCGAATAGAAAGGTTAATTAAGTCAACAGTTCATAATTTAGTTTCCTAAGATCAAATCAGGTTACATAATCAAAAAATGTTCTTCGCATTCCAAAGGATCACATGATGCACATTAACAGATGCTCAATCATAGCCTACACGAGTCAGATCAATGTTCTTGTAGGAGCACTGTTGAAGGCTGAGCTTGAAGTCATACTCTTAAGTTTCTCGTTTGATCCTACCCTCGATCAGGTCCAACATTTACTGAACAAAGATGCAATTAAGTATTCCACTGATGCTTTAACGAAGCATTTGGTGATACATATCAAGGCAGAGAAGTTGATAAGCTTTGCGGGTATTCCACGTTTTAATAACTAACCTTCCTATATTTTCCACATAACATGTTTTCTAATGCAGTTGATGCAATGCAACCTAACAGAAATTGATAACCCTGTGTCCACTATGACCATCTGTCTACTTCAAGAGCAAGTGTCATTGTTGAAAAATAGAGATGTCACTCTAGACTAGACGTCTGCAGATGTATAGCTACTGACTGTACATGAACAGATCAACATTTCAAACCAAATAGCAAGACCCAGATAAACCATTTTCTCCACAAAACTACAAGCTTTACAGATGACCTTAACAGATTGTCAGACAGTCAGACCGAGACGCAAAAGTCTGTCGGTACACATTACTCATTAGCATTATATCCAGGGAGAGAGAGAAATTAAGACATGAATGTTCTCAACTTTCGAAAAAGAGATGATTTTATTTATTTTTAAAAATACAAAGAGACTGAAAATTAAAACTGAGTTTAATCCTGTGTGTAAACCATAACGCATATTGGAATAATCATCTAAGATCATTACGATTAAAAGAACCAAGTCAACATAACAGATAAAGGAACTTCAATACCAGCACAATCATATACTACGCTTCTAGATTTCAATAGACCACCTAACAGCTGCTAAACTACAAATTTAGATGATACCGAGTAAACATGGACTATCAATGTGGGAAAATTTTACTCTGAAACATAGTTAGAGTCATGATTCATGAATTGATTTTTAACATTCACACTGGAATCATAAGCCTAATCTGGAGTTATATCATTCTACAAGACCAGCCTATTGAACAAATCATTTGTCACATCCGAATCCTTCAAAGTTAATTTTACCCTCATAAGCCTTGAGAACATCTGGCACATCCCCAGCATGCCTCAATACATATCTGGTTGAGAATCTCCTGGACGTGCAAACCAATGCCGGAAGCAATTTGATATCTCTCTGAATCTTCCCCTCCCTCATCAACACACTCAGCACAGCGCACCTTGGCAGGATGCACTTCTCCAAGCTATACCCCAGAACCACAGGCTGCGCCATTACATCATGTATTCCAAGCTTCAGCTCGTCCAGAAAGAACCGGACCTTCTTTTTGATGCTCCTCGGCAAGAAGCAGTATCGGGGGCTGCGTCTTGAAGGCTTTGAAAACCTCGTTCTCCGACAGCCCAAAGCTCTTGTACAATGCCAGCTTCTGCATCCACGTCTCTCTCTTTACGTTGCACATCACACCGAAGCAAGAGAGGAAGCGCGAGTCCGTGATGCGCATACCGATCCCCTCGAGATCGTCGAAGACTTTGCTTATCCGATCCGGCGAAATCATGAGCACGCCCAGTTGGATGACGAGGAGCTTCGAAATGGCAGCCTCGGTAAGGCCGCCGCGACGGAGGGCTTCCACGGCGGGCCGCATGTAGTTCTCGGGGTCCACCGTGATGGCGCGGGCGTTGCGGGCGAGAGCGATGCAGAGGTCGTTGTCGCAGCCGATGATGTCGCGGATGTACTGGATGGAGGGACGAGGTGGTTGTCGAGGCTGCGCGCGAGGACGAAAGGCGTGGAGGCGAGCTTGCGGGGCTCGAAGCCGATCGAGGCGAAGAAGTCGAGCTTGGGGCGGAGGATCCGTTCGGGGTCGACGGCGAGGAGCATCGGGGCGCTGCGCAACGTCCGGACGATGTCCGCATCGCTGAAGCCATAGTGTCTGAGGAGGGCACGCGCGGCGTCGGCCTTGTCTGTGGAACGGATGCGGATGTGGTGGCTAGTGGTGGCCGCGCCGGTGGCCGCGGCGGGGGAGAGGCCGCAAGAGATGAGGTAGGAAACGGTGCCGGGGCAGGGCTCCGAGTTGGCGACGGCGGACGAGGAGTAGCTCTGGGCGAGAGGTGTGGTGCAAAGGATGGGATGTATGGGATTTGTGCCGCCGCCGCCACGGATTTGATGGATTCGGAAGAGGAGCCGCCGCCGGCAGATGGAGGCGAACATGGTGGATGGGGTGGACTTTTGCAATTTGCCCTGTATTACTTCAGCTCTTTATAATTTGCCACACTTTTCTTGACCTTTTACTATTTGCCACGCATTACTCCAACTCCTCACTAATTTGCCCTGTTTTGTCTTTTTACAGATCTATTAATTGTTTTAACTCGGAAATACATTATAAATACGGTACAAATACAGTCGGGCTGGTGAATCGATTGGATTCGTTCTCTTTACCCTTTGTCCAACGGAGGAGTAGATAGGACGGGAGCGCCGCCGGCGGCAGCAGCGGCCGGACTACCGCCGCAGAGAACTTCCTGGTCGGCGCGCCACCACAGACGGGCCACACGTGGAGAACTCCCGGCGGCGACCACTGGCGGCCGAGGAGGTTCAGAGCTGCCGCCAGCCGGCGACAACGACCGACGACCGGTCCAATTCAAAAATATGTGCGATGTCGAATGCCGACATGCCGGCTCCCACGATGGCCACGCGCTTGAGCAGAGTAGCGGCGTCGGCGTCGGCCATGGCGGCGAGTTCCATGGAGTGGAGCTAGAGCGCCCTCTGAATGCCTCCGGGCCTGAGGAGGCCGCTGGGATGTTGGGCACGCCGCTGAACCTGCCGATGCAGAGGACGAGGAAGCCAAACTCGTGCACCTGTGTCGTCTCGACGCCGTGTTGGCGCACGGTGAGGCACCAGACGTCTGTTCCGTCGCCGAAGGGCTAGCCGTTGCCAGACCAGCGCTCCCACCGGTCCGTCGCGTCCTCCGGCCAGCTCCCAAGTACTTGGCGGCGACGGTAGTGCTTCGGAACCTGACGCGCTCGTCGACGTCGAAGCGGGCAGCGAGGTAGCCGACGACCTGGTCGTGCCGCCGGAACGCGTCTGGAGTATCCAGCCACGGGCGAGTAGCTGTAGCCGGCGACGGGCGACTGGAGCCGGGTGGAGGCGAGTGTGCGCGTCCACTGCCCGCCGACTGAGTCCCTGGCCTCGAACAACACCGGCCGGAACACGCGCGCACGATCGCCACATGTTTCTCCCCCGCTAGACAGAACGAATCCAATCGATCCACCAGCTGACTGTATTTGTACCGTATTCATAATTTATTTCCAAGTTAAAACAATTAATAAATCTGTAAAAAGGGAAACATGGCAAATTAGTGAGGAGTTGGAGTAATGCGTGGCAAATAGTAGAAGGTCAAAAAAAGTGTGGCAAATTATAAAGAGCTGAAGTAATACATGGCAAATTGTAAATTCTCCCGTGGACTCCAGCGTGGTAGCCGGAAGGAGAACTGCGTGTTTGCCTGTTTTTTTTTTTTGGTTTGCGTCAAAACAAATTGACCCTTGGGGGAAGTCTAAAATCAAATCTGCTTTGTGAACCTTTTAAAAATAATTTTCTTATTTTTGCATGGAACCTTTTAAAAATAATTGGACGCAGTGTGAAGAAAGCACACATATAAATGTGTCTAGTACGTTTACACTTTTAAAGATTTGTACATATTTAGGGCATAACGTCCAAACACCTTGATTTTTGTCTGTCAGTTTTTCTCAATTTCATACGTCTAATACGAACAAGAACAAATTCGTTAATCACCTACCATACACTCCCTCCATGTCAAATCAAAATGATTAACGTTCTAGGTTTACCCTAACTCAAACATCTTTACGTTTAACCAAAATTATAAAAAATGTGCCAATATCTGTAACATCAAATCTATATAATATAAAAGTATATTGCATCAGAATCTTATATTGGTATGGTAGCGGATGATTTATTTTCGACAAACTTGATCACACTTAAAATAGTTTGACTTATGATAAATCTATAACTTTAATTATTTTGGAACATAGGGAGTACTACAATAACATTATTACGGCACCACTATTGTTAATTTATCATAGTTACATATGTATTTTTAGATTCTGGTCTAATAGTAGATGCAACCGTTTGTGTTTGTTGATTCTATTTTTTTTATAGCCTTGCAAGATAAACCTTCACGGCGATTTTGCATTTCAACTGAAGGGACTCTTGATATGTCGGGGCATAGTTTTATGGTGGTTTGCTATGAGTGTTGATCATGTGGGTTTAGCAAAAAGAAATTTAAATTAAGCCAAATACTTGTGCATTACATTAAACCAGTGGTGGTGCCAGAACTTGAAACCTGTGATGTCATTTCATAACTGTGATGTCAAATACATGTAATTTTACTAATTTTATAATTTTTTCTTCAGGATTTATGCTTATATACAAAGTATTTACAGAAAAGCTGTGTGGTCTTTACAGAAAAGCTGTGTGGTCAATTGACCACACAGCTCTCTATGGCTTCGCCACTGCATTAAACAGTCTAACTCAAATATGACTTACATGCTCCTCGGGAGAATATCCCGTGATACCACCTCTCACATGCTCCCAACTCAAAAGGTCAATCTAAAAATTTCAAAAAATTCTACTAGAAAATTTGTGATTATTCACGAGGAATGTGTCTACAAGCTCCAAGAGTTTCAGGTCCAAATTAGAAAGACACATAAACACAAAGGAGAATTCTACCATAAAGGGTGTAACAAAAAGACAAAACCCAAATTTACACTATTGAGATATGTATTTTTCCTTTTGTGATTATTCACGAGGAATGTGTCTACAAGCTCCAAGAGTTTCAGGTCCAAATTAGAAAGACACATAAACACAAAGGAGAATTCTACCATAAAGGGTGTAACAAAAAGACAAAACCTAAATTGACACTATTGAGATATGTATTTTTCCTTTTGTTTTTAAATGTGCCTTTTGAATTTGTACCTGGAACTTTTATAAATTGTAGACACATTTCTTGTGAACATTCACTTTTTTTTGGAACTTTTGAACATTTAAATTGATTTTTTAATGGGCAACATTTGAGAGGTGGTATCACCTACTTTCCTGGTTTATCCCTGCTTTTGTTGCAATGAAAACCTGCAGGTCTACCGCTGCTCAGCCCCTCCCCTCCCCTCCCCCGCACGGGATAAGATATCTAGTGCTCTCGTCCATTAGGGTGCTTCCATGCTACCGAAAAAAGGCAGATTTACATGTCTTAAAAAAACAAAAAAATGTGTCTTTCTAATTTGGACCTGAACCTCTTGGAGCTTGTTGACACATTCCTTGTGAACATTCACAAATTTTCTAGAATTTTTTGAAACATTTAAAATTGACTTTTTTAAAAATTGGGAGCATGGGAGATGTGAGAGATGGTATCCCATGTACTCTGCTTCGAAAGAAAAAAAATTGCCCACCTTAGGCCATTTGGCTCAAAACCGACCGACCGATTTCACGACTCGACACATTCGAAGGTGCCACCAAACCACGTTGCCCTGACCTGGCAAACATGGGCTCTTCCTCGAGCAGCGCCCGGGACGCGGCTGCGCCGCCGCCGCCACCACCACCACCACCATCTCCTCCTGCGGCGCCGGCCCCCCTCCACGTGATGGACGCGGAAGAGGACGACGAGAACGTGAAGCAGCTCAACGAGTGCGCCGCCCTCTACCTCTCCCTCCAGGCACCGCCCTCCCCCCGTTCCTGATTTTTTTTTCCTGCTGCTCGCCAATCTCTCATTTGCTCAATCACCAGCCTCTGATTCCGCTGTTCCCTTGTCTCATCTGAAGGACTGCCTCGTTGAGTCCGACCGCAACTGGAAAGCCTGCCAAGCACGTAAGCAATCGCTGCAGAATTTCACTTCCTTTTTCTTCCTTGTAGATGCCAGGTCTGTTGCAACTTATTGTTACAGTTGGAGCTAAGTTTTCTGTCCAGTGGTTTTAATTAGGCAGAACCTGCACTTTAAGTATCATTCTTGAGATTCAGGTTGAACTGCTTAGTGTTACTTATTATTGCCTGATTTGAACCAAAAACCGTAAAGGTTTTATGTATTGCTGATGTAAATTCACTAATCGGTATAATTCTTCATTTGATAAAATTATGTATAGAAGAGAAGCAATGTAATCGAGATTTCGTTAAGCTTCTCTTGCACCATCACATTGCCCAGTTAGTGTTGTTATGGACAATTGGACAGTACTAGCATAAGAAGTGCTGAAATGATACCCAGAACCATCCAAGATAACTCATGTTGTCAGGATAGGTGGGTAGTATATCTTCTATCATTTGTGGTACTGGTTATCACCACATGCAGTGAACTTCATCATGTTTGGTGTTTCTTTACATACATAATCAAATAGCAGATGTAAGATGTGTTCTGAAACACATGGCAAAGCAATCACTGGTTATTGGATAAAACAACTAGCAGGATTTCCAGAACACAATTATTAGTCCCAAGACGCCGCCACACGCCTAGTTTGCCTTGTTGAACGAGAGGAGCTTGCGTGTGTTGGTCCTCTCCTGCTCGTACACCTCCGCCTTATACTTGCCATGTTTTCCAGCGTCATCCGATGCATCAATGATGAGCTCATAGTTCATGCCGGACATGAGTTGTTGGTTGCCGCTGACCACCTCATGGAACCAGAGCCTACAGTTCACGTACCTGCCATGCTCTAACACCGCCCAGCCGCCGAGTTCCTGGATGTGCTGCTCATTGATGTTCTTGATAGGTTCCCATCCATTCTCTACTGTTGTGTGCCACAATTGGTTGCCAAATGGCTCAGCACAGCCTGAGGCAGGGGCACCGATGACGCAGATGATTGCGGCAAGGGCGATGAGGTGAAAGCTGAATGCCCTCATGGATTTATATAAGTTTCGGCCGGTGCCCAGCTTGGATTTGGAGGTTGAGATAAAAGGGTGGTTTATGGGGGACTTTGGTGAATCGGCAATGTATGTGATCCAAAAAAAGTGCTAACCCAAGGCTCTTAAATAGATTTGAGATTTCACTATGCTAGGCAAAAATTAATTGGATGCATATCAAATTCTAGGCATTTAAAAGGACATTGATTGTAACTTTTTATCCGGCGCATCCGTTTATCCAAACATTAGTGGGATGAATGCCCAGATATGCGTTTGAATGAAAGGATTAATTGCAATTTTTTATTAGGCGTGACGGTTACACCTTTTATAATTAATTGGATCCAATAATCAAATAGGAAGTTACAAGGATGTTCCAAACTAACTAGTAGGTGCTCGGCTTCGCGTGAGGCAATTGGATATCCGGTGGCTTACTCGACGTTGTGATTGTTTTGTCGATCGGGCATGGATGGTCTTGAATTTTTAGGCTATGGCAATGCGGCCTATAGTGGCAGTTGAAAGCAAGAACAAATAGATCTCTGCCCAAGTAGATTATTTTTCAAAGGAGGCCATAATCACAGTAAGAAGTAATCGAAATGACAATTGAATATTTCTTGAACATATTACAGGCAGGATCACAAACAATCACATGGTGAGACCAAGTCCAGGGCTTAAAATAGATGTCTAAATATTCTGCCATGACGGGTCTATGCACTCATGTGACTGCACTATGAGCTATCTAACTGTCAGTTTCAGGAAATTTAGGTTATGTAGACATGTTACCACCACCTGAAATCCAGGATCACATATGCATGGCCGCCTAAAGGAATGCGAATGCGACACACATATTATCACATAGTGCAATTTACATAACAACAAATAAAGGGAAACATCTATTTCCATGACTGAGGGTGCACAAACGGCATGGCAAGAACATTATGTAGCACACTCTACATATTACATCATAATGCAGTGTCTACTTTAGGAAGAACTGGAAGAACCTCTTTTGGTCCTTCTTTTGGGTTCCACATACATATATAGAATGGGGAAATGAGTAATAATCATATGCAAGTGAACCAGTAGACCACACCCATAAAACAACACCTGAAAGAGATAATATGCAGCATCCCATATTGATTTTCAAAAGAAGTTGATCATCCATGGGGCTTTTCTCGACGTTCACCAACATCAGGCATTAATATTCAAATTAGTAACAGCGATCTCCTAGCATTGCATTTGTGTTCACACAGTCACATCTTAGATGTTTAAAAAATAACAGTAGTAGTAATAACTTGCAGCCTCACTTGATTTTATTTTGGTAGAAGATTTAATGTCATGAGGTAACGCTCACTTGAGAGATCAGCCCCAAGGAGTAATGTTACGCTTTCAACTACCTTATGTGGTGCTCCAAATTAAATGCATAAATGCCGCATTTCTTTAATGCAAAAGAAATAAATCATGTTTTGATGTTATTACATATTTTTGGCTTTCCTCTACATAAATTGTCATTCATGAAGTGGATTGTTGTTTTCATCGCATAAATTCTTAGATTTGAGCTAACCAGCATTTTTGCCACCTCCGGACAAATGCAGATGTTCAAGCCTTAAAAGCCTGTGAGGCGAGCAGAAGCAAAAATGAAAAGGCATGAAATATTTTCATCTGCCTTCATATCAGGTGAATAACACATATACTAATGATCATAGCTATCTGCACTTTGTTTCGAAATATTATGCTATTGCTTTTGCAATCGGTGTGAATCTGAAACAGTGTATTTTGCTTTCACCAGTCAGGTATTGAAGGCATCTCATATTATCGTGTTGAAGACAACACACACGATGTGCTGGAGTTTACAGGTGTTGACGAAGAAGATTTGTAACACCACAAATTTTAGTGTAGCTTTGACCAGAAACACAAATATGGTCAGTTTGCTTTTGTTGGCAACAATTACTGTACTAGATTGAATGTTTCAGACAATCAGCACTTGCATTTTCTTGAAATGTTGATAAATGGGAGTATCACTAGCATATTCACTCAAAAGACTATACTAACGTGAATCAAGGTATTATTGCTGCACAAGGACTGCCTGTAGGCTCTTTACCTGTCTTGTTTGTATGGACTCAGTTGAATTTACCTGTTAGCGTGGTTTTTTTTTGTCGGGTACAGCTTATCAATCGCAATGATATTATGCTTGGGCACAAAGGGAGACAGCACGAGCTGCATTCTTCAGACAGCTTTATTTATTGTATCCACAGGCTTCTCACTCTCTTAATTCCCATTGGGAAAACTAAAACTGAAATTACAACAACAATTTACTGCCAAAATCAGCAGCAATATTCAGAACTTGGGGGACTTACATTATTGACACAAGTACCGAGTTCTAACATTTTAAGAGAAGGTAATCAGTAGTTGCCATGAGAGTTCTTATTTCCATTTCCCATATCGATGCTCATCCGCTCTCAGTCAACTAGCCTATTCTTCAGAGGCCGGAACAAACTTGAGTGAGATACTGTTGACGCAGTGCCGCTCGTCAGTCGGCGTGTTGAACCCCTCCCCTTTGAAAACATGCCCCAGATGTCCTCCACAAGCTGCACATGTGATCTCAATTCGCCTCCCATCAGGATCCGCCTAACAGCAAGTGAAGAGATGCCACCTCCGTCAGGATCAGGTTACGGAATGAACTTAAGAAAAGGGAATTAACTGTGTGTGGTCCTAGCCAAATCAATAGAAAGAGATGAGAGAATCATACCGTCCGTTTTATGGCTCCAGGGAATCCTTCATAGAATGCTGGCCAACCACAGCCTGAGTTGAACTTTGTAGATGATTTGTACAAGGGGGTTCCGCAGCCAGCACATCCGTAAGTACCTTCGCTAAACAGCTTGTCATATTCACCTGTTCCAGGATACCTGAAACGGATATTATCAAATGAAAATTTACCATTTCATGCTGTTTTTAGTTAAACAGACTACCATATGTAGGATGCAATATACCTAAATTTTTCTTTTCGAAACAGAACCATAGGCCAATAAAAAAATCAAACAGAAAGAACAAACCAGCAAATAGGACAACACAAATGCCTGTAATGGATGTAGCGTAGGAAGTAGATAGAGTCAGCTCACATGTCATTCCATGATCAAACAACTATGCTTATGTATGTATTGGGTTGAATGGCGGGTTCCATAATTATCAACCTTATGGCCTACAAAAAACTAAATGCATAGTAACACTTTATTTACCACAAAGCACCTAGGGATCTTTCTCAAGCTTCATAAGATATTCTGAATTTTGATTGTGAACTAACGAACCTGTTCGTGCTTCAAGGACAGGTAAACTTTTAATTTATTATGCTTGATCTTATTGACAACACATAAACAGAATAACATATCTATTAAGAAAAGTATAATACATATAACAATTTTTTTGAAGTTTTGAAGTTGTTCGTGCTGCCTAGAATGTTAGTAGAATACAATGATTTGAAGTTTCTAAGGGGTTCTTGTAAGTAAACTTAAAAAGGTTAACTTTTTTTACATGCTATTATGGATTTTTTGCAATCATTTATGCATACAGCACTCTAGCTTGTTGGAAAAGAAATTTGAAGTTCATCCTCATATCATTGTCTGGAATAGGATTGTGGTTTTGGAATAAAAGAGCCTCGTGAGAATATGAGATTGGAACAGACAATACTATGTCGTAATTAACTTCATTGTAGCACCTCTTACACTCCCATGTTATGTGGTTCTGCCCAATGCCATGTTGGTTGATACAATGTTTTATTAACTGAGTAACAAAATCATAAGCAATAGCAAGGTACATAGTAGTAAAAACTGAAGACAGTCTCCAAATTGTAGAGACACGAATCTGTCAGTCATGTTTCAACAACAAAATGTAGTACATGACTTTCTTGTGAAAGAACATCATTACGTCAGTATGTGTTGCAATTATATGCAATAGGAAGATACATATTCATGGTGAAGAATGGTAGGAGCTAGGGTTCGACCCGTTCTAGGGCGGAGGTTGTAGGGGAAGGAGGGCGTTGTACGCGGGCGATCTCGCTGCCGGCGACGGCTGGGCGCCGTCGTGCTCGAGGAAGGGGACGGCGCAAGGAGAGGAGGCGGCTAGGGTTTAGGGTTCCGGCTCCACGGGGAGCCGGGCAACATAAATATTCTTATTGCTTAATTTGTCTTTACAACTGCTTATATAACGAAAATAAGATAACTTGTGGGCTAAGCCCCTAACTAGACCTGCCCATTGGGCCTCCTCCGGGTATAAGTAACCCCGGTCATAACATCTCTCCCCGCCTGCGCAAACAGCTCGTCCTCGAGCTGGTAGTCGGGTAGTGTTGGCGGAACTTGTCACGCTGCTCCCAAGTGGCCTCCTCCTCCGGAAGGCCCTCCCACTGAATCAACAAGTACCACACTCCACGACGTAGCTGGGCTCGCAGCACCTTCGCCGGGCTCGGAAGAAGACGCCCGTCGGAGGTCGGAGGAAGCGCTGACGTCGCCGCTGGTGTCTCCCCACGGTAGGGCTTCAGCAACCCCACATGAAAGACGTTGTGGATGCGAGCCCCGGCCGGAAGCTGAAGGCGGTAGGCCAGCTGCCCGATGCGCTCCAAGACGGCGAATGGCCCGGCGTAGCGAGGGCCCAGCTTGCGCTTCGCACGCGGGTCCAGGGACTGAGTAGAGCGGTGAAGAAGGCGCAACCACACCCAATCGCCCACCGCGAACTCCGCCTCGCGATGGTGGCCGTCGTAGTAGTGCTTGGCCAGCTGTTGGGCCTGAATGAGGCGTTGCCGCACCTCCGCAAGCATCTCGTCGCGGCTGCGAAGAAGCTCCCCCGCTGCTTCCGTCCGAGCTGTCACCGCGTCAACCGGCAGTATGGGCGGGGGCGGACGGCCGTAGACCACCTCAAATGGCGTGGCGCGCAGGGCGGAGTGATAGGAGGTGTTGTAGCAGTACTCCGCCCACGTGAGCCAATCCACCCAAGCGCGAGGACGATCACCTGTGACACAACGCAAATACATGGCAATCACCTTGTTGACCACCTCCGATTGGCCGTCCGTCTGAGGGTGGAATGCCGTGCTCAACCGGAGTTTCACCCCCGCCATCCGGAAGAGATCGCGCCAGACATGCCCCGTGAACACCGGGTCCCGATCGCTGACGATCGAAGAGGGAAACCCGTGGAGTCGGACGATGCCGTCGAAGAAGGCACGGGCCACGGACGCGGCAGTGTAAGGATGGCCGAGCGCGATGAAGTGAGCATACTTGGAGAAGCGGTCGACCACCGTGAGGATGACGGACTTGCCGCCCACCTTGGGGAGGCCCTCGATGAAGTCCATGGAGATATCGGCCCAGACCTGAGAAGGCACCTCCAAAGGCTGCAACATACCAGCCGGCCGCAGCGTCTCCGTCTTGTTACGCTGGCACGTCACACAAGACCGCACCCAGTCCCGGACCAGGGCCCGATCACCAGGGATGTAGAAGTCGGCGCGGAGACGATGGAGGGTCTTCTACACACCCTCGTGGCCCGCCGAGTGTGCCATCAGCAGCACCTGGTGACGGAGGTCGGTGTGGTCCGGCACGAAGATACGGTGCCCATGCAGGAGCAAGCCATCTGCTAGGCGCCATGGCTCCTCCAGGTCTCCAGCATCAAGTCGCTGCCGAAGGAGCTGAGCGTCCGGCGCGGCCGCGGTGGCCCGACGGATGTCGGCGAAGAAGGCGAAAGTGGGCCCCGAGCGGATGCAGAGCGCCGCCCCCTCGGAATCGCCAACGGTGCGTCGTGGTCGGCGTCGCGGCGAGACAGGGCGTCGGCCACGGTGTTAAGGCGACCCGGACGGTACTCGACGGTGAAATCGAAGCCAAAGACCTTGCTGATCCACTGATGTTGCGGCACAGTAGACAGCCTCTGGTCCAATAAGAACTTGAGGCTGTAGTGATCTGTGCGAATCCGGAACGACCGGCCCCAAAGATAGGGCCGCCAGTGGCGCACTGCCTGCACCAAGCCAATGAGCTCCTGGTCGTAAGCCGCGAGCTTAAGATGGCGTGCGGCGAAGGGCCTGCTGAAGAAGGCGAGCGACCCGTCGCCCTGATGAAGGACGGCGCCGAACCCCACACCGGAGGCGTCGCAGTCCACGATGAACGGGCGGTCGAAGTCCGGCATCTGAAGAACGGGTCCCGTCGTGAGGGCCCCCTTCAGAGCCTCGAATGCCGCTGTGGCCTCGTCATCCCAGGCAAAGGCGTCGCGACGCAGCAGGCGCGTGAGCGGGGACGCGATGAGGCCGAACTCCCGGATAAATTTCCGGTAGTACCCCGCGAGCCCCAGGAAACCGCGAAGGGCCCGCGACGAGTGCGTCGGCCAAGCAGCGACGGCCGCCACCTTGTCGGCATCCATAGCCACCCCCTCGGCCGAGATGACGTGGCCGAGGTAGGCGACCGAAGGCGTCCCGAACGAGCACTTCGAGCGCTTAAGATGAAGATGATGCGCTCGAAGCTCGTTGAAGACGATGGCGATGTGCTGAAGGTGCTCCGCCCATGAGGTGTTGTAGATAAGAATGTCATCAAAGAAAACGAACACAAACCGTCGCAAGTAGGGGCGGAGGACGTCGTTCATCAAAGCCTGAAAGGTCGCCGGGGCGTTGGAGAGGCCAAAAGGCATCACCAAGAACTCGAAGTGGCCATGATGAGTCTGAAACGCCGTCTTGGCGACATCATCCGGGTGCATCCGCACCTGGTGGTAGCCCGACCGTAGGTCGAGCTTGGTGAAGAAGCGCGCCCCATGTAGCTCGTCGAAGAGCTCGTCGACCACCGGAATAGGAAACTTGTCCTTGAGCGTCATGGCATTAAGGGCGCGGTAGTCGATGCAGAAGCGCCACGTGCCGTCCGACTTGCGGACGAGGAGGACCGGCGCCGAGAACGGCAACGTGGAGATGCGGATGATGCCCGCGGCGAGCATGAGCGCGCACTGCCGCTCCAGCTCGTCCTTTTGCAGCTAGGGATAGCGGTAGGGCCGCACTGCAACCGGCGCCGTGTCCGGCAAGAGATGGATGCGGTGATCATACACCCGGACAGGCGGAAGGCCCTGAGACTCGTCGAAGAGGTCGTCGTGCTGCTGCAGGAGGTGATCCAACAGCGGGTGCTCGGACTCGGTGGCGGTCGCGGCAAGCTGAAGCTACGGTGTCGCCGGAGAAGCGCCCCCGATGCCCTCCCACCGGACGCGGCGACCCAGACGGCAGAAGGTCATCGTCAAGGTGTCGAAGTCCCAGAGGATGGGACCGAGGCTCCGTAAGAAGTCCACGCCGAGGATGAAGTCGAAGCAGCTCAAGTCGATGCCGGCGCACGTGATGGTGAAGTGCTCGTCGCCGATGGTGATGGGCACGTTCTGCGCCAGCCCATGGCACCGGAGGCGGTCGCCATTCGCCACCGTGACCCGAAGGTGCTCCCCGCCCGTCGGCTGAAGCGCTAAGCGACGCATGGTAGCCTCGGGCAGGAAGTTATGCGTGGAGCCCGTGTCCAGGAGGGCCACCCGACGCTGGCCGTGAATCGTCACCGGCAAGAGCATAGTGCGCTCATCACGGATGCTGGCAAGCGCATGGAGCGAAACCACGAACGCTGTCGCATTAGTGGTCGCGGGGGCGGTCTCCGCAGCCGCTGGTGGTGGCAACTCGCCGAGCCCTTCGGCGGGTGTGTCCTCCTCGACGTAGTCGACCGTCTCCAAGTAGAAGAGGCGCGGGCAGACGTGGCCGGGCACGTAGGGCTCGTCGCAGTTAAAGCAAAGCCCTTGGCGACGGCGCTCGAGCTGCTCGGCCGGGGTGAGCCTGCGGAAAGTCCGCGTCACGGCCGGAGCGGTGGCTGCTGGGGTGGCCGGGGCCTGCCGGCCGGGCACAGGTGCGGGCGGGTGTGGCCTGACGGGCTGGCGGCCTCCTCGGCCCGGTGTTCCAAACAGAGGCTCCAGTTTGCAATGGAACAGTGAAAACGCACCAGATTCTAAGAAACAAATTGGGCAGACTGAGTTGTACCTACTCTCTGGAGTTGTCTACAAGAACTCTGAAAGTCCGCAACTTTGTTGTTCAGTTTGAGACAAGATCTTAAATCCTAACATAAATTGCAGATATAAAGCCACATCACTGTGTATCTTTACCAGTTCTTGCAGAACAACAGTCATAATTCTGATGCCAACATCTCTCCAATACATAATCCAGTAAAAGAAACTCAATCAGGAAGAAAGGATGCATATTATATGACAAAGTAACCAAAATAAATATAAATTGGACAGATGGTCTTAAGGGGAGGATCATATCTGATCCGATGCAGTTCTGACCGAAAAAGGCCAGACTTACAGCATCACAATTTGTTCAATATTTGCTCAGGTTTTAGCAAATGCAGTGGGTCAAGAATCTGCGCAGGTTATAATGCAGTATCATATCCAGAAACGTGCAAACAGTTTGCATGATATAAAGTTGTTTATCATATATTAATATATCTATGCACACATGAGAGAGATAGCTGGAAAAATGTGTTCCATATGAAAATGCCAAATATCTCAGTAACAAAGATGAATGCTGCATCATAACCCTGTTAAACAAGCAGTGTTCAAAATATCAGAATATATTGGATCTCTAAGCTACAATCTGATTATATCCAGCATTTGGTTTATCAAGCACATCCTTCAAAAATGACAATCTAGTGGCTACTGCATCATATACAACAGAGCATTCAAGCTGAAGACATAAACGCAAGTTTGTCAGCTAACAGTTGATACTAGGAAGCGAACTATTCAATGTACTCATCATCTGTGTCATCATAATCACTATCCTCATCAACATCTTCATCATACTCATCTTGCGCTTGCCCTGCTAACCTATTTGTGTCAAAGGAATTCTCATCTTCCATTTCCTCGACTCCGATTGTATCATACTTCATGCGCTCATCAAACTTAGCATCAGAACAGTTAAGAAGCCACGCAAGAGAGCATGTGAACCCCTTCTTAGCCACGATCTCGTGCCGATATCTTATAGTCGATTCGAGGCCATATGTAAAGAATGCAGGGAACTCAACCAGCTCCTCCAAATCCCTCTCCATCTCATTCTTAAAGTACTCGAAGTTCATCTTCATTATGTCCATGTTCAGTGCGAGCAACTGGGGGCACGCCACGACCATCTTGCTCACCTGAGACAGCAAGAAGCCACAGCCCGTGAGGAAGTTAACGTGCTTCAGAACCGCAGCTCGCCCAAGGCTAATGGCTTGTGGCATCCTCTCGACCACTCTTCCGAAATCATCACGGCCGACCAAAATGCTCGACTCGAACAAGCTCTGCTGCGCAACCAGCTTCTCTCTGAGCTCAATCCCAAGAACATCAGGGTAGTCTATCACAATAGACGCCAGCGCCTCCTTCCTGACCCCAAACTCAAGAAGCGCCTCGATGTTAGGCTTCACCCTTTCCTCCAACCCGAACCCAAGGACATAGGGCTTATTCTCGATAATCCTCGCTACAGCCAGCCTCCGCAGGCCGATGCCTTCAAGGTGTTCGACGAAAGGTTTAATGATCTTCCCCACCCGCATGCCGAGGATCTCGGGGAAGCGGGTGATGACGCCGCCGATCTGGCGCCTGGCGACGCCGACGGCGACGAGGTAGGCGACGGAGGTGCTCATGGTGCCCTCGAGCTTGAATCCGAGGAGCTCCGGGTATCGCTCGAGCACGCGGGGCACGTCGCCCGGCCTGACGTCCATCCCCTGGAGGTACTTGACGACGGGGGCGAGGTCGACCTCGATGCTGGCGTGGAGCACCTGCGGGTAGCGGCGGAGCAGGCCCGGGAGGTCGTCGCGGCGGACGCCGATCTTGCCGAGGTAGTCGAGGACGGGGACCATGTTCTTGCGGACGCTGCAGCCGAGCGCGAGCGGGTAGGCGGCGAGGTCCTCGGGGCCGAGGCCGAGGGAGTGGAGGAAGTCGACGCGCTCCCGCATGACGGCGACGGTGACGGGTAGCTCGAGGCCGGCGAGCTCGGCCGGGTCGACGCCGAGGGAGGCGAGGAAGGCGTCGACGTCGGCGCGGCGGGCGGCAAGGTCGCGCTCCATGGTGAGGAGGCTGGGGCGGGCGTAGAGGGAGGAGGACTGGGACGGGCGCGGGCGTGGGCGGGCGGGGCCTGGGGAGCGGCGGGCCGGGCGAGGGCGGGAGGAGGTGGAGGAGGAGGAGGCGCGGGGGCAGAGGAGCTGGCGGAGGTTGGAGGAGGGCAGGAGCGGCGGCTGGGGGTGGGCGGAGAAGAGGAAGAGGGACTTCATCATTCTTGGTGGAGGTTTGTGTTTGGGGGACGATGAGATGAAGTTCGGGGTAGGGGATGAACCCCAATGACCGCTATAACCCCGAGTTCACTGGTTTCGTCCGAATATACTTTGAATTTCGAGTGATTTTTACACTCTTCGGTTCCAAATTAAGTCATAGTTTAGTTTAGAGTTTCTAATGTAAATGCACAAATACTTGGCTTAAAGTAAATTTATTTTTGCTAAACCTGCACGAGCAACACTCGTAGCAAACCACCACAAAACCATGTCCCGGCATTTTTATTTTCTTTTCAACTGGGGAGAGGCCCAGAAGGGTCTCGATGCTGCATTAATGGCTTTACACAGAGAACCACAAATAAAAAGAAAATTACAGCTTGATCCTTGCATAGAAGACCCTAGAACAAAGAAATAAAAGGTTCCTCCACCGTAACGACAGAACAGCGCGCATAGCCGGCCTTCTCCCCATCATCGCGGAACCTGCCACTTGGGAGCATAGTTTAAAAAACCGGACCGGTCACTGAACCGGCGAGGCTCTCGGTTCCGGTTTCACCGGTCGAACCGCCGGTTCAATCGGTTCAGTAGCGACAAAAAAGGCAAAAACCGGCAAATTTAATAAATAAGTAAGCTAATTTCGAATTTTTCATCATTTCTAATTTATTTTTCATATATTTCATTATTTTTAATTTATTTTTTTCCGGTTTTTTGATACTCCTGTCTTTTGCGCTTAAAAAACCGGCCGGGCTGTCGGTTCCGGTTTTTTCCGGTCCGACCGGCGGTCCGGTCCGGTTTTTAAAACTAGGCTTGGGAGGATGAGAAGTGAGATGCCAGCACCGATCTGTTGAAGTAGGGCCTCCATAGGAGGTTGAACATGTGCCTTTTCATTCAGTGGCGGAGCCAGAACTTTAGCTATGTGTTATCAATGCAAAGTTGTGTAGTCACATACACGTATAAGTTTCATTTTCTATTATTTTGCACGACTTTTGCTTGTGTTAGTCCAAATACTGTGTGGTCAGTTGACTACACGGATCATACGTGGCTCCGCCACTGTCTTCATTGGCACCGGGGAGAGGCTGCTCTGACAGCCAAAGGTCATGGCAGCGTTTAAGGCCACCATGTAGGAATCTCCAAACTGCATCTTGCAACTACCCCGTCACATAGGAAGAAGCCAAGAGCAACTCCATCTCCGTCACCTCGACATGCGCAACCACCCACCACCAGATCTGGAGGTGGGCAACCGAGCTTATTTGATAGGGAAGAAGGGGCTCCGCCTTCGGCCGCGTTCAGCTCCATCTTCAGGAGCATCACGACCAAGAACAGCTCCCCCAAGCACCACCATGGACCGCTCGCAAGATCCGACGGTGAACCTCCCCGCGGCATGACGACATACAACACAAAGGCACAAAACACACAAGCCCTAAACCTAGCCATACGACACCTACTATGTAAAGGAGGCCGACCTCCTCTCCCCCGTGCCTTCGACCGGCAAGGCTGTCGGAGAAGGGGAAGAGAGGAGCCAGGGATGGGAACACGACTCTCAAGAGAGAAGAGGGAGGAGAGAGAAGGTCAGGGGGTGTGAATGAGCCGGGCTATCCCGACATATCAAGAATCTACCTAGATTTCACTTCAAATGCAAAAATGGATGTGAAGGTTTATGTTGCAAGGCTACAGAAACAGAATCAACAAAAACAAACGATAGAATTTACTATTATACCAGAATATGAAAATATGTATGTAACTATGATAAATTAACAATAGTGGTGCCGCACTCTCTTGATCGAGGTTCTGACATCCCCCGATATAAACCGCTCTGGCCATTGGAGTATATTCTTAGAGGCGAAGACTCAGATCGATCTTCTATCAATGATAAAGTTGAGCAAGATTGCTCGGGTGAGTAACAAAGTGGCGCATGATCTGGCGCAATTAGGCAAGCGTGAGTGTTGTGTGTTGCATGGGGCAGTTGCTTCTTGCGTGTTGGACTCCCTACTGGGAGATTGTAATGCCGTTGTTTCCTGATGAATAAAGCTCACCCATTTTTTAGAAAATGTAGCGCTCGCTTCCAAAATAATTAAAGTTCTAGGTTTATCCTAAGTCAAACAATTTTAAGTTTGACCTTGTTTTTCCACAAATAAATCAACAGATACCACACCAATTTCTATTAGATTTAGATGCAATATACTTTAATATTATATAGATTTGTCGCTATAGATATTGACACATTTTATATAATTTTGGTTAAACGTAAAGGTGTTTGATTTAGGGAAACCTAGAGCTTTAATTATTTTGAAACGGAGGGAGTGTATGGCAGGTGATTAATGGATATGATATTATTTGTAGTAGACGTATGAAGTTCAC
The DNA here is from genome assembly GCA_947311845.1 of Poa pratensis. Classification (NCBI taxonomy): domain Eukaryota; kingdom Viridiplantae; phylum Streptophyta; class Magnoliopsida; order Poales; family Poaceae; genus Poa; species Poa pratensis. Next base: position 27,483,225 of record CAMZMU010000059.1, on the reverse strand, counting down.
AAGAAAAATGACAGAACAAAATCAAGGTCTTTGGACATTATGCCCTAAATATGCTACAAATCTTTTAAAAATGAAAACGTACTAGAAAAATTTATATGTGTGCTTACTTGAACACTGCGTCCAATTATATTTTAAAAAGGTTCATAAAGCAGATTTGATTTTAGACTGATACCAAAGGTCAATTGTAGTACCGAAAGAAAGCAAACCCACAAAATCAGGCAAACTATCAAACACCCAACTCTCCTCCACCATGTTCGCCTCCATCTGCCGGCGGCGCCTCCCCTTCCGGATCCATCAAATCCCTGGCGGCGGCGGCGGCACAAATCCCCTCCACTCCATCCTCGGCACCACCGCTCTCGCCCAGAGCTACTCCTCGTCCGCCGTCGCCAACTCGGAGCCCTGCCCCGACACCGTTTCCTACCTCATCTCTTGCGGCCTCTCCCCCGCCGCCGCCACTGCTAACCCCTACGCCCGCATCCGTTCCACCGACAAGGCCGATGACGCGCGTGCCCTCCTCAGACACTATGGCTTCAGCGACGCGGACATCGTCCGGACGGTGCGCAGCGCCCCGGTACTCCTCGCCGTCGACCCCGAACGGATCCTCCGCCCCAAGCTCGACTTCTTCGCCTCCCTCGGCTTCGAGCCCCGCAAGCTCGCCTCCACGCCTTTCGTCCTCGCACGCAGCCTCGACAACCACCTCGTCCCCTCCATCCAGTTCATCCGCGACATCATCGGCTGCGACAACGACCTCTGCATCGCTCTCGCCCGCAACGCCCGCGCCATCACGGTGGACCCCGAGAACTACATGCGGCCCGCCGTGGAAGCCCTCCGTCGCGGCGGCCTTGCCGAGGCTGCCATTTCGAAGCTCCTCGTCATCCAACTCGGCGTGCTCATGTTGTCGCCGGATCGGATAAGCAAAGTCTTCGAGGATCTCGAGGGGATCGGTATGTGCATCACGGACTCGCGCTTTCTCTATTGCTTCGGTGTGATGTGCCACGTAAAGAGAGAGACGTGGATGCGGAAGCTGGCATTATACAGTAGCTTCGGGCTTTCAGAGGATGAGGTGTTCAAGGCCTTCAAGACGCAGCCCACGATAATACATCACGCCGAGGAGAGCATAAAAAATAAGGTCCGGTTCTTGCTGGACGAGCTGAAGCTTGGAATAAGTGATGTAATTGCACAGCCTGTGATTCTTGGGTATAGCTTGGAGAAGTGCATCCTGCCAAGGTGCGCTGTGCTGAGTGTGTTGATGAGGGAGGGGAAGATTCAGAGAGATATCAAATTTCTTCCGGCTTTGCTTGGCTCTTCCAGGAGATTCTCAACCAGATATGTATTGAGGCATGCTGACGACGTGCCAGATGTTCTCAAGGCATATGAGGGTAAGATTAAATTTGAAGGATTCAGATGTGACAGATGATTTGTTAAATAGGCTGGTCTTGTAGAATGATATAACTCCAAATTAGGCTTATGATTCCAGTGTCAATGTTAAAGATCAAGTCATGATCCATGATTCTAACTCTGCTTCAAAGAACAATTTTCATGTGCAGTAAGTAGTATTACATCTGGAATCTGCAGCGATGTCTCTATTTTTTGAAATTGACACTTACTCTTGAAGTTGACGGATGCTCATAGTTGGACACAAGGTGGTCAATTTCTTTCAGGTAGCACTGCATCAACTACATCAGAAAACAGGTTATGTTGAATATACTCCATAGGAACTTTAGTTATTAAAATCAAGAATACCTGCAATGCTTATCAACTTCTCTGCATTCTATGGATCACCAGAGGAGTGGTTAAACATCAGCAAAAGACTTAATAACAATCTTGGTCTGTAAATTAATGTCGGACCTCATCGAGGGCATGATCAAATGAGAAACGGATAGTATGACTCCAAGCACTCATCTGATGTGTAGGCTATGATTTGGTATGTTTTAATGTATATCATGTGGCCCTTAAGAATGTTTAGAACATTTTTCTCCAAGATAATGTAACCTGAGTTGATCTTAGGTAACTAGATTATGTACTGTGGATTTAATTAACCTTTCTATTCGAGATTAGTGTTACATATAATCAGCAAAAAAAGAGAAAAACACCATTTTTATGTCATTTTTAAAGATCCGTAGGAAAGGCAGGGTGCCGAAGCAAAATTTAAACGATGCTAGTTTCAGTACCAAACCAAGGCTGATTAGAATTCTAGTTCTCAGTTGTGCAATATAAACGTCGATAACCTTAAAAACTGGTTTTTGGTGGTGAATAGGCTTGCTTGCCTTAAAGTTCTTATTTTTGGGTGTGGACTTAGAAACAACCCTGATTATCTTGGCCATTCAAATCTGACATCCCTTGAAAAACTGGACATTTCGTCCAACAATTTCTGCAAGCGTACCACAACACCAACTGGTTTTGGGATTTGACCAACCTTAAGCAACTTGATATCTCTTCGAATCATTTCAGTGGCCCGTTTCCTAATGAGATTGGGAATATGACCTCCATGATAAGCCTTGATTTATCAGAAAATAACCTAGAGGGCATGATACCATCAAAACCTATGTAGCTTGGAAGAATGAATGCATCTGGGAACAACATCAGCGGGATCATAGCAGAATTCTTCAAGCGCTTGCCTAGTTGTTTATGGAAGTAACACGGTTGTCTCTGTTTAACAACAGTTCGACAGCAAGCATACCAACCAAGGTAGGACCATTAAGAGATATGTCTGTGCTTGATCTTAGTGAGAACCATCTCACAGGTCATTTACCGCTGTGGATAGGAGGCCTCACAAAGCTTAAGGAATTGAAATCCGGGGTGTTAACATGCAAGTGGACATCAGAGAGAAGTGTCTAAAGGCAGTCAATCCAAAGTTTATTTGTTGAATCCAAGCATCCTCTTCTTCATGGCCTTCTGTACATTCCATTTCTTGCGGCATGAGGCTTTGTGGATCAGTGGAGCAATGTCAATAGGCCGCCGAGACCGTCAAGCCAGGGGGATTACCAAAAATGGGTTGTCTCACCATTGCTCACCTTTGCCAATTGAAATGACAGTACAAAGCATAGAATAGGTTCATATCAGCGTTATCACATGGGTTTCCCATGCCAACCCAAAACTTTTGTCCTGTCCGTCCACTTGAACCAAGGCCATCGGAGTCGAAGAGCTTGGGCGGCAAACTGTTTTCCAATTTACTTTATATTTTCGTCCCCAAAACACCCACATAGACTTTGTCGTTTGTTTTCATACTGTTTGCACCGTGTTACACAAAATTTGTGTTGCACGCTCACTGTTGGCCTGAAATTAAAATCAGGTGTCTTAACGAGCCTAATATTAGATGATCGGGCAGTGGTTGGCGGGACCAGGCTGCTGGTGTGGTGACGGTCGTTCGATCTTGTTTTTGAATAAGAGTCTGTTTCTTTGCAGGCTATAGATCAGATATTATGGCTGGCAAGGTTTAAGAGTTCGGTACCAGGACCCCAAGAAAAAAATTCAAGAATCAAATTTCAAAATCCTTTCATTTAAAGTTTATTAAATCTGGACCAAATTTAAATCTGGTCAGACTTTTATTTTGACAGTTTCACACTTCCTGAATGTAGTACTCCCTCCGTTCCAAAATAGATGACTTCTATTTGTCCAAAAGTGGATGTATCTATACACGTAATATGTCTAGATACATCCACTTTTAGACAAATAGAACTCATCTATTTTGGAACGGAGGGAGTATTTCTCAAGGCACAAGGGCTCTACATACATAGAACTGGATTGGTTCATACAAAAGTAGATAACAAAGTCCTAATTCCTCAAGAAAAACTTAACAGCTAAATCAGGATCCATTCATACAAAGTTGATTTGCCTCCCATGGGCTACAATCAGCCAAGCACCGGAGTCCGTTGTACCTAGCACTACCACAAGGAACCTTCTACATAAACCTACATTTTTTCATGCCAGTTGTTAAGCATCCTATATAACTAAATAGGTCATCCCCACTATCTATTTCTCTAAACATACAAGCTGTCCACGTCAGCAGCCTGCCACCTCACCAAAAATTGCCGTTTCATTCCACTCTGTTCCGTTCGGGAGTATTCCATTTACTTTTTTTTTTTAGCAACTGGGAGTATTCCATTTACTTCAAGCTAAGCAGCGGTCCAGGTTTTAGCCCATTAATCCAGCCCACGTGTAGCCCATTAGTCTAGCTTTCTTCAGCCTTGGTTATTGTTTTCGTTGCCACGTCTAGGTTTAGTGGAAACAGACGCTTTCTCTTCTACTTCTAAAAAAAAGACGTTGGAGTATTAATAGACAGGGTCACACGGAGTATTAATCTTTTTTTTTTGCGAGGAACACGGATTATTAATCTATGCGACGGCGTATGCTCTTCTCCACCCAGCCGGCCGCCGTGTCCTCTCAGCTCCCATTCCGCATATATTTACCATGCCACTAACACCCCTAGCACACGGACGGCTTTGCTCACCAACCCAGCAAGCAAGGTCATCATCTTCTAATCCTCGACTGCAAGGTAGCCCGTTGTCTCCTTCGCCGTCTCTCCATCTGCTGACGTACAGCAGTCAGCTGAAGCGTCGCCATGGTAATTAGGAAGAGCACCATTCCAGCAGCAACAGGTTTCTCACATCTGCATATTGGTGTGCGGCAATGGGGGGAGCCGGGGAGACATATATATACATCATGGTCTGCTCCCGACGAGGAGAGACAGCGGTGGTCTTGAACTCTGGATGAAAAATACGTTCGCTTCTCCTGTGGGATGCTATTGTTGAATCTGATTTGCTCCATATTGTTTTATCAATTAACCATGGTGTTGAAGCGCTCGAGGAAGTCGATGATATCATCCATTGGAGGTAACCATTTTGATACATTTTCTTTGCATGATTGGATTATTTGGCATGGGTTTGGATCGGCAACTTGCTGCCTAAATCAATGTCACATATTCGCTGCGGATTCCAAATGACCCCTCACTTTAGATTGATATTCTTCTGATTAACATGGGATAATCGACAGGGGATTTCTGTTCTGCAAGACTCTGTTTGTAAGTGAAGTCATCTGCCCCGCCTGCCGCTAATAATGGTCGTCTAAATCAAGCTGAACCAGGTCTCATAGCTCAACCAGTACTAATTATCAGTACACCAATTATCTGATCCTATGAGATTGATATTTCAAGATAAACAGATTAGAGTGGCAGGCAGACTGCAGTCTTAGAGCAACTCGATCAAGGTCTCTTTTTTGGAATGTAAACATCTGATTCTATTTATTGCAGAAGCAGTACTTGAAACATCTTAAAGTTAGCATGGTTGCAACAAAAATGGTACATAATTTTCGGGCAGCTCCTATTGTGGCTCAAAACCATCATGACCTTCCGATCATGTATTTAATCATTTCTCTTCGTTTGATGTTTTACCTCCTGAAGATTGAATTGTTTCATCAGATTACAAAGAAGTAAGAGTCCCAAAGAAGAAGCTGCAACGATCTACACTCCCATAGTCTCATCCCACACTCTACGCCTCGGAGGCAATTGGCGCACCATTAACCTGCAGCTTGGCCGTCTCCAGGGGCAGCTCCCAGCTGGCTACTCGAGTAGTCCCAGCACCTGTGCCATGTCTGCCTAAGATCACTACCATCACCCTCCTATGTACAAATATGGCAGGTCCATTGTGCACCCGTCACCAGTTTAGTGTTCATCTGCACTCCTTCTTAGAGCCGTCACCCTCAAGAAATCAAGGCCTAACAGTGGTTGCCTTGCAGCAACATATTCCTCGATGGCATCTGCACGTCTTCAAGTTTGATCTCTTCTGTCTCATTCTTACAGATAAAATGATCTTTTATATTATATCTGGTGTAGTATGTTCTGGTGACCATTCTAAGTATTGTCGTCATTCAAAATTTGCACTACTCTCACGCTCTTTGTTTTATTTTCTCTGCATGCTATTTCACAACTTGCACAACTATTTTTCTACAGGAAATGACTTGATGCACACCATAATATTCTACACCCATTAAATTATTCACACAAAATTTACTTGGAGGCCACTGAGAAGATCAAGAATACTATGGAACCACCTATGTCTATACCTTTCAAAGGCAACACTACACCTAAGACAACACCCGACAACTATTCAAGGATGATCCATTCAGAACCGCCAAACATATCGTTATGTACTTATGTACATCAGGAAAGGAAGCCCACATGTCCAAATTGTTCTCAATGAAGAAGACACCAAGTCCAACAACTCAAAATAAATTTAGCACGTATTATGCTAACAATATTTAGTAAGATTTTATAATACTATAATAATCAAATAGAAAATATAATACATATTTTTGTTTCATTTCATACTTACGGTTTGACTTATCATGTTATTAACCCGTATATTCCTCTTCCATAGAACTAAATATGATTAAAATATAATGCAATCGATTCCCGCAGCAACGCGCGGGGTATCATCTAGTTCATCTAAACAGGTCGCCCCATATCTACACAGCTGCATTGGCCTCTACTAGCCTGCTGGATTAAACACTTCAGTGGAAAAATCTTCGACGGCACCGTGTGGACCCCATCTCCTCATACTCTGATTTCGTGACGCACATCGACGTGAAGTCAGGGCTGGACGCCAAGATGGATCCTCCTCTCCAGGCACCGAGAATCGGGCTAGCACAAAGCAGCACAACGTTAGCGCTGTCCGTCCATACGTGCATGCACACGAGCAGGAGTGTGAGCAAGAAAGAGGGAGAAGCAGAAAGAGCGGGGGTACATACTTCTCTTGAGGGATTATCTTCACATGGTAGTCCTCAGGCACGAGAGGCCGTAGTTCTCTTTGCCTATCCATACAAACGACATGATGTCAGTGCAGTTGGTGCAATCGGGGAGATAACGATAACAACACCGATCTCTCTTGTGATGAAGAAAGAAACGACTTACAGTCTTTCAACGAATCGAGGGAACAACGTGCTTCCACCTGTCAAGATGATGCTGGAAAACAACCCAACACGTGTGAACATGAGTCACACAATCGAATCAGAGATAAAGATAGGGTCAGGCAGATCACCAAATACCTCTCATAAAGCACAGGTTGAATATATGGATGGCAGGCTTGCACAGCACGAACTATACACTCAGCAAGACCAGCTTGATTCATACCTAAAAAAAAGTACCAGCATTCATATTTCTCACCCTTGCAGAAGAGAAGATGGTTAAAAAACTAAAAATGGCATTCACTAAAGTAGAAGAGAAACTAATGGCTGCTAAGTTAAATCTATTCACACGATCCGAAATACATCCAAGCTTATATTAGGTGGAGAAACTAGAAACCGAAGAACATACAACTATGTCATGTTGGAAATTCAAAGCCAATGGTTGTAAGGTCCCAATGCAATGGAAGCTGTCATCATTTTATACGCATTTTGTCAGCTATTCTGGAACGCCAAAAAATCATATATCCCTATCTAGCATAAGAAAGATAATTATATCTGATAAGTCTGGTACATAAATCATTTTCGTTAAGGATGAGAAATTAAGTAGGTGCTCATCTTTTCAAATAGCCAAAGAGGCTCGCTAGGACACCAGTAGGGGCACGTTCTCACAAATAAGGTTAAGGTCCCGACTGCCGGAATAATTATAGCATCCATCGTTTTCCAACTTATTTAGTGGACAGATGAAGAAAGTATATGGGAATCTAAATGTGACACTAACCGAGATCAATTGGATGAAAAAGCATCTCCGGGACAAGGAACCTTTCGTTGGTCAAGGCAAATTCCTGCAGAATGTTAATTCCTTTAGATTATACAAAGTAACATTTTATATGTAACAAAAGTACAGGCTGTTACATTTTGACTTAATTCAGGCTTCTTTTTATCCTCAAACTTGTTTGTGTCACTATCACCATCCTTTTGATCCAATTCTCCCTCGGCAGGCAGAGAACAGTATCGACGTGCTTCATCCATATCTTTGACAGACCCTTTCTTGGACGTTATGCCATCAGGGAGAATGTAAGAACATCTAAATGGGTTGTCCTTAAATGATAACCTGAAATAATTGTGTATCATGCTGTTCAGAGATTTGAGTAACTAATAGACAACGGTAGTGTTAGAGTAAATGATCAACAAGACAGTGAAAACTGGTTAAAAACACAATGACATTATGCTGTGCACATTTACCTACACTAGATAGGATTAAAAGAGACAGGGTGCGTGTTGCCGAAACAGTGTGATCAAATTATTTGGAATCTCAAACATAGATGGGCAGACATTTTCAGATGATTTCAACGAATCAACCAACTAGTAAATCAATGACGTAAGAACTAATAAAAATATCTCTGTTCAGCTCCAGGGGCCAATTTGAAAGTTTCAAACTCTTCAACGAATTTGACTTCCCCAGATAACAGACCCCCAGCAATCCAGCATTCATTTTTACTCATAGCTCAAAAATGAGACACAACAACCAACTATTCATAGAACAAAGGATCAGTCTTTCCTTGTCATATCTACTCAATAGAACATAACCAAACATCTGACCATTCAACTATACCCTAGTGATATTCAAAATCGAAGTACATGGTGATCTTGTATTTGCTTAATCTTTGTTTTTTTCACAAGGAAATATTAACTTTCCTCTCAAGTGGCAACTGAAACTAACTCATGGTCATAAATTTGTTTAGGTTGAGGAACAATATTTATAACCATACTTTCCTAACATATTTTAAGCTAGTGTATAAGTGTGGGCCTATAGTGTACAGTCAGATATGTTTTCTTTGAAGCTTTTAATAACCAAGAGCATTCTACTGCAAGACCACAACCTATGTAGCCAAGTACCCAGGCATTTGAAGCTAATAAGCAGTTGTTGTTTTGTTTCAAATAGAGTAAACTTGGGGGTTAACCTCCAGCAATAAAAAATATGCAGCGTAAATTTATTTTGAAGATACAGCATTTAGTTCCATAGGTACCAGTCTATCAGAACATCTGGTTACATTGCTTGCTCAAACAACTCATCGACAGTTCAAATTACAAAAGATATTCATAGCTGGTCTTTCCATATGAAGGTCGTCATTTTAAGTTTAAATTTAATTTGACATTTGGTCACACTCCAACTTCAAACAAACAAAGAAAAAGCTATAATTCAATATATCCATATCAGGTGTGGGTGACGAGGAAGGCAGCATACCTGGCAAGGCGGAGATCACGAGGGACATCAAGGGATACAAAGCATAGCTTTTTCTTTGCATCATCAATGAGGAGGGTCTCATCCATGACATTAAGGGAACGGTATGAAACTAGCTCCTTGAGGTAGTTCGTGAGGGCCTTGCCACCAAGGTCCATGCGCCGCACAGCGTAATTCAGCGTAAAGTTCTGAAGGACAGGGGATGCATGGGTGAAAGAGAAGCCGCAGTCAACAACGAGGCTGCACTGGGCACAAAAGAGCGACGGCTGGCGGCTGGCCTCGTAAAGGTGGACAAGGGAAGGCGCGTCGGCAACACAGAGAGACTTGAAGCCAAACTCCTCAAACACGAGCTCGTCAGTAGCATGCCGCAGTCCTGGAGGGTTGAACTGCGGCTCCACCAGCAGCAAGGATGAGTTTGCCGGATCCACCTGGAGCAGGTTGCGAAGGACCCGTTCCCACACCTCCCGCTGCACCTCCGTGTTGATCAGGTAACCGCGATCGATAGGACGCCTCAGCGTCATGCCAGTCACATCGACGTCCTGCGCCTGCAGCTGGTCGGCGGCTAGCCATTTCTTCGAATTTGCACTGGCGCCAGGGGGCTTGGCTATGCAGTTGGGAACAACGGCGATCGGGTCCTTGTTCCCGCCAAAACCAGCCTTAAGAAGACCGCCCCCGTTGTCTATCACCACCACACCTGATCCACCAGTCATTTAAGATCCCTCCGCTTCTCCCTTATTCACGCCTGTCCCTATACAGCTGAGACCCAAGCCACTAGACTTGAATTTGAGAGGGGTCCTGCATAAAGAACATAAGAGGGATCGATTTGGTAAATTGCTCAAAACCGCGGACAGATCTTCCCATGTATACAGCACATGTATTAGCTACAGACATGATAAATCTGACATCTTTCTTGAGCAGACTTGGCTCAAGCGCAACATGACAATAGCAAATCATGCAGACGGTGAGGAAGGGGTCTACCAAAATATAGCAACTAGGAAAAAAAATGAAGTTGTACTCGTGTAACAAGGACAATAGCTACAGCACAAGCAAAAATAGAAAATTTTACCCATGTAAAATGCACACGAATCAGCGATATACATGATAATCTGGCATAGTACTTAAGGCAGACGTGGCTCAAGTTCGACTGTGACAAAAAAACAGTTTAGACACTAGACAACTTCCTATAGCGATACAGCAAATCATCGTCACCGGTGAGAAGCTCTATCAGGGTTCTACCCAACATAGCAACTAGAAAAACAGACCATGAAGCTTTGCTCATGTAAGCACTTGAATATAGCTATATGAACATCTACTATTTATTTTCTAACACCAGTTACACCAAAAGCAAGGAAGAAAACAATCGTGCGCATGCAGTAACAGAGATACTGCCTTCGCAGGCTGATAACCCAATCTTGTTCGAGAGACAGGGTCTACATTTCAGCATCTGGTTCCAAATAAGCCACGGCTATACCAAAGAAGGCTCGGCTTTGATCCAGAATCGTTCACAACACAGGCTACATCCTATATGGTGCAAGAAGTGCTGCAAGCCCGCAATGTGTACCAAGAGCTACAACAGGGGGAAGACACCACAGTGTATGTAGACAGACAGCACCTGTCCAGCATCAATTACCAACAAGGTGGATCTAGGTGGTGTGCCAGGAGCGCGGAAGCCGGCGGGATTCGACTAATCAGTGATGGAACACGAGCTCGTATCTCTAGTCTCAGCAACCGAAGACCGCGGACGGGGCGGGGAGAGGGACGCGACGAGGAAGAAGGGGGTGACGCGCGCGAGAGGCAGAGGGGGCGGCGGGGAATTGAGGCGTCGTTGGCAGTAACGCTGCGCCGTGGCGGTATAGGGGAGAGATGGAGCCGCTGCTGCCACCGCCATTTCACAGTACACTGGTAGTACTATTGCTGTTTGGTTGGGCTTTGCCGAGCTGGCCCGTCTCGCCTACGAGACGCTCGGACTGGCAGTTTCCCGGAAGAAACGGCGAGATTCCTGGAAAAAAGGAGGGAAACCAAAAGAAGCGGCGCGCCATCATTAGTATAACAAGTCCTTGTTTTTTATCCGCTTTTGGTGTAACTGGTGTTAGAAAATATATATTACATGTTCATATAGCTATATTCAAGTGCTTACATGAGCAAAGCTTAATAATCTATTTTTCTAGTTGCTATGTTGGGTAGAACCCTTATAGAGTTTCTCACCGGTGACAATGATTTGCCGTATCGCTATAGAAAGTTGTCTAGTGTCTGAACTTTTTTTTTGTCTCGTCGGACTTGAGCCACGTCTGCCTTAAGTACAATGCCAGATTTATCATGTCTATTGCTGATTCGTGTGCATTTTACATGGGTAAATTTGTCTATCCTTTCATATGAATTGTCCACAATGACTTAACAAAGCGGTTTTCAGCTTGCACGAATGCTTGAGGGCCTCCAACAATCCATAACAACATGGCAAGTGACTCAGTGGATGAAACATTGTTTGTTGACTTCAAACCATATGCTGGAACTTATACTGTCACAACTACATCTAAAATTTACAGAATAAGAATGCATCTTCCACCAAGCATTTTCTCAAACACCTTGTACGCGAAGTCCAAACCATGCAAACAAATCATATATGACAGATCCTCTAACACAATAATCATTGCTATAAATCATAAACACTAATCAGTGCTATATATCACAGATTATTGTAAGAAATAGGAGACAACAAAAATCAGAAAAAAAAACATTACGGGAGTAGGCATGGGAGGGAGAAGGATGGAGATGGGAAGGAGGGAGAGGAGGGTAGACCATACCTTCTGGCGGTACCGTCGATCTCCGTCCGGTCGGCGGTGGAAGTCGACGAGGCGGCGGCGCGATGGACCAGGCTATGGGGCGGCGTCTGGCTGGTGCTGCAGTAGTGCAGTTGCGTCAGGCCAGGCGACGGGCCGGTGCAGGAGAGGAAACGGAGTGGCTTTCTGGGGTGGCTCGACTTCCCGCGGGCGCTCAGCCGGAAGCCGGCGGCGAGGCAGACGGAAATGGCTGGCGGCGGAGGAACCTAGCCAGGGCGCTGTGCGTGTCTATAGGGAAAAGAGTTACCGGGACATGGGGGAGAGAAAGGGTAGATGGAGAGAAAAAGAAATCGAACCAAACAGTTTTTCAAAAATATAGCTTTATATTACATTCGATAGGAAATTTAACATCTACTTAAACCTTTTACAATAAATCCATTGTTCTTCTGCATTGTAATCAAACAAACCAAACTTCGTGCTGATAGGGACATAGACTATTCTTGTTTTCCGTAACCATACGATTCAAAGAGGCCCATTTTGTTAGACTGAAAAGATAGAAATGTTATCTATGAGTTACTCCCTTCGTTCCAAATTAGTTGACATCCATTTGTATAGATATGGATGTATCTACACATTAAAAGATGTTAGATACATCCTCATTTAGACAAATGAAAGTCAAGTAATTTGGAACGGATGGAATAGTTGCATGCATGGAAATTTCCCTATTAGGTTCAACCTAATAGATGTTTTCATTTATTTCGGTGACAACAATTAGACTCACCCATTTTTCGCACAAAATTTTGTGTTTCCCGTGGTGTAACCAAACTATTTCTATTACAGTTTATTGCATTTTGCATTCATGTAGGATTACAGTATATCATGACATCTCAATCCTACGTTTATCCTATCTTAATTTTATTTCAAAGTCCTGCGAAACAAACAGTTCCTTATCAATTTTACCGCGTTTCTTATGCATGGTCGTATGTTATGACTGCCACCACATGACGTGCAACAAATGGGTGATGATACTTGATTATGTTGTTGGGCACAAGCACAACGAGTTTGGTACGCGGTGGTTAGCAAGTTTGGTACAATAGCGGAGCCACGTATGAGCTGTGTAGTCAAATTACTACACAGTATTTTGGCTAATACAAGCAAAATTCATGCAAAAATAAATAAAAACTAAGACAAATACATGTATTTGACCACACAACTTTGCATTGACAGCACATAGTTCAAGATCTGGCTCCTCCACTGTTTGGTGGATGGTTCTAAACCTTTTCTGGTATGTACCAGAACCGCTTCTCATCAAGGCGAGTATTGTTCTGTTAGTTCTTGTGATTGTGTTTCTAGTTTGATTTATTGTGGTAGTGTTGTTAGCACTTATTCTGCAAGGATGTTATGCTGCAAGGTGTTTTGAAGGACAGTACCTAGTTATTAGACCATTTGAGCCATGGGAAATGATTGCTGACCTTGGGCATTTTATTTTTTCCTTGGAGTGTTGCAGATCTTCTACCTCGCAACGTTCAATGCCCATCGGTGCCTGAAATATGTCGCTTCAGTCTAGATGGTAAGAACTCTGATGCTTTCTCAACAAACCCAGACTTCCACTTCACCTGGGCCTGGGTTGCCGGCTCGCCATCGCTACTCACTATTGGAGGATCGAAGATGTCCCCCTGCTGGTACTGGAACTTCCACTGCACAGTCGCCGCCACCTGCCCTAAACAAGCACCATGAATGCCAAACTACCAATTGCCGAGAACAACGAACAAACTGAATCGAAAATAGACGTTTGTTCAAGGATTGAGAGCTCCTATATGCCCGTCTGTACCGGCGCGGCAGTATTTTTTCCCTTTTCTATTTTCGTTTTTCACATAGTTTTTTCTTTTCTTTTTGGTCCTTATTATATATTTTCCATTTTTCAGCAATACTAAATAATTTTTTTGATTTTTATGTTTTTGTTTGTCTTAAAACTTTTTCAAAACCCATTTTGCTTTATATGAACATTTATTAAAATACGAACCAATGTTTCAGACTCATAGAGATTTTTTGAAGCCATGAATATGTTTTTAGTCCTTGTAAATATTTCTTGTAAACCGTTTGAATCCACAAACGTAATTTTAGGAACCATGAACATACTTTTTTTTATCCCATGAACTTTTAAAAAAAATATCATGAACATTTTCTTGAATCGGTGAACATTTTTGTGTCTCATAGAAGTATATTTTAAACCTATAAACATTTTTAACCACCTAAACATTTTGTTTGAACCATGTTGAAGTTTTTTAACATGAATTTTTCCACAATGTTCAAGGGGAAGAAAAAATAAATAGCAAATGGAAATAAAAACGAAAATAGAAATATAAAGAAAAAAGGAACATAAACACATGGTATCAAGGTCGCGAGGTCAGCCCTTTCTTTCACAATTTATCCAAAAATTGTTATTGCCCGCTATGTGTCCATTTATAGGCGTATTGAGATACCTCTGAGATTTCTGTACGTGTATTGGCCTTGCCGAGTCACACGTGAGAATGAGTGTTGAAATGTATATTGGATTATCTAACCTTTTCCATAAATTCCGTTGGATAGTGCATGAAACTTAACAATAAACATTGTGCATTGTGTCTGAATAAAAATATGCATAAAAACGCCAATAAAAGTTTTTTTATTGATCACCAACGTTCTGGCACCAGAGAAATATGTTCCGGTTAATAAAATCTGATTTAAACATATTTCCAAATGATAAAAAATAGGGGAAAATTTTACATGTCAATCTCGACATTTTGTATGCTCACAAAGTCGTTTCATGGAAAACCGACACCTTTTGCGTTGTGTGTAAAAAACACAAAAGTTGTTGCTAAAAACATCTTTTTACCAGACTTTTCTTTTTTCTTTTTATACATGACACAAAAATGTCGTTTTTCGTGAAATTTGGTGTGCATACGACGTCAAGATATACACGCGAAATTTCTGTTCAAAACTTTTTGCCATTTCAAAATGTTCTTTTCCGGTGACAGCCGAAAAAAATCTAAACTTGTTTGCCCTTTTGCTTCGTCGATTTTTGTGCCAAAATGTTCTTCATCTCCATCTACAGAGGAGATGAAAATGAAAATCGAACATATTTTGCGTTAAAATGGTCAAAGGGATCCAAGTACCAAACCCTCTCGTCCACCATCCCTAGCCGTCATGTTCGCCTCCTTCTGCCGGCGGCGGCTCCTCCTCCGCATCCTCGAAATCCCCGGCGGCGGCACAAACCCCCTCCAGCCATCCCTCCCGCCTTCCCTTTCGCCCGCTGTTACTCCCCAACCGTCGTCGCCGGTGTCTCCAACTCCGAGCCCTGCCCCGCCACTCTATCATACCTCATCTCCTGCGGCCTCTCGCCCGCCGCCGCCGCCGCCACTGCTGCCACCACCACCACCGGTAAGAAACGCCGGATCTGTTCCACGGTTAAGGCCGATGGTGTGCGTGCCCTCCTCAGCCAATATGGCTTCACCGACGCGGACATCGTCAAGATTGTGCGCAGCGCCCCGACGGTCCTCCTCGTCGATCCCGAACGGATCCTCCGCCCCAAGCTCGACTTCTTCGCCTCCCTCGGCTTCGAGCCCCGCAAGATCGCCACCGCGCCTTTCCTCCTCAAGCGCAGCCTCGACAAGCACGTTGTCCCTTCCATCCAGTTCATCCGCGACATCATCGGCAGTGATGACGACCTCCGCCTCAGCTTCTCACGCGTCCCCAGAGCCCTCGTGGCTGATGTCGAGAAAAACATGCGCCCCGCCGTGGAAGCCCTCCGCAGCTGTGGCTTGACGGAGGCGGCCATTTCGAGACTCCTCGTCATCCACCTGGGCGTGCTCATGGCGTCGCCAGATCGCATCAGGGAAATCGTCGAGGAACTGAAGGAGATGGGTATGTGCATCTCGGACTCGCGCTTCTTGTACTGCTTCCGTGTGATGTGCAGCGTTAGCTGGGGCACATGGCGGCGGAAGCTGGCATTGTTCCAGAGCTTCGGGCTGTCGGAGGGTGAGGTGCTCAAGGCCTTCAAGACGCAGCCCACGATGCTTCTTTTCGCCGACGAGAACATAAAAAAGAAAGTCCGGTTCTTGCTGGACGAGCTGAAGCTTGGAATAAGTGATGTAATTGCACAGCCCGTGATTCTGGGGTTTAGCTTGGAGAAGTGCATCCTGCCAAGGTGCGCTGTGCTGAGTGTACTCATAAGGGAGGGGAAGATCCAGAGAGATATCAAGTTGGTTCAGGCATTGCTAGGTAATTCCAAGGTTTTCTCGGCCAAATATGTCTTGAGGCATGCTGGTGATGTGCCAGATGTTGTCAAGGCATATGAGGGCAAGATCAAATTTGAAGGATTGATCCAATAGACCGACGGTCTTCAAAATGATACAAGTCTTGAGTTAGGCTTTTGTTTCCGGCGCCGGTAATGTTAAAGATGAAGTCAGGATTCATGTGAACACTGCTTCAGAGGACAATTTTACTTACATATGGGTCCCACGTGTGGTGGGCCCCACATGTCAATGACCCAAAGTTAGGAAAAGTCGGGGTTAGTAAAGTTAGAGGATCTCGTTCCGTGTACTCAGTAGTTGTATCATCTACTTCTATAATTTAGCAGCTGCCAGTATGCCTCCTGTGGCCTACTAAACTCTAGAATTAATCGTAGTATATGCTATATTGTTCTCGAAGTTACTTGATTTGGTAAGTTCAATCGGATCTGCTAATCGTTTATTCTGATATACCGTTTTAGTTACATACATCAGTGTACTGAATCCAGTGTTGATGCTTATATCGTACTCTTTCCACTACCCATCTGAAGTCTTTGTGTTTCTTTGCAAATATAACGTCGTCGTGTTGTCGAGAGTAGAAAACTTATATTTTTTATTTCATCTCCCTAGATGTAATGCCGAGGTGCACCAACTAACTTTTAGGTATATTGGCCAGAGTGCAAGCTTGCAGTTCCGTGAAGTGATATACATTATCCAAATGTTCCTGATGGAGGGCGTGATCAAATGAGAAACGGATAGTATGACTCCAAGCACTCATCTTTTAATGTACATCATGTGGTCCTTAAGAATGTTTAGAACATTTTTTTCCAAGATAATGTAACCTGATTTGATCTTAGGTAACTAGATTATGAACTGTAGACCTAATTAACCTTTCTATTCGAGATTAGTGTTACATATAATCAGCAAAAAGAGAAAAAAACATTTTTATGTCATTTTTTAAAGATCCGTAGGGAGGGCAGGGTGCCAAAGCAAAATTTAATCGATGATGCTAGCTTCAGTACCAAACCAATGCTGATTAGAATTCTAGTTCTCCCCAATTGTTCAATTGCAGCCTGCCTGTCGTAGTGTTGAGCCAGGAATCATTGTGTTGCTCACTGTTGGTATCTTCCGAACGAACATTCTGTTCTTACGGAATGGACAGAGAAACTTGTGGAACGACCTGCATCGGCCTGACCGTCTGATACATGTTTCGATTTCATGGTAGCCCACCATTTGAAAGGATTAATCATGGTAAGTTATATTAATCGATCTTGGCATTGCATAAGAACATGGAACGTGGATTTCAATTCAGCACCACTAAAACAATAATTTCATGCAAACCCGCATGAATTTCTGATCACAATCAGTGCGGAAGTACTTCACTAGTTTAGTCGATCTTACAATGCTAACAGAACTGTAACATATGTGCATTCCACAAGAACATGACCATGGTGCGTGGGCTCCATTTGACCACCACAAGTTCCACACAGTGTGGACGCATCCAAGCCTGCGGAAAAAGTTCCCGCAGCTGCCGAAGTTTCCGATCAACGTCCATACCAGGCATTATTGGGTGACTTGACTGAAGTCTTCGTTGCCACAAAGCTAGATTTGACTATGTAGAACACTAATTGGACTTGACTAGGTACAGCACCTAGAAGACTTCACTAGAGACTTGTTGGCCACAAAGGCTTAAAACCGGAGGTCTTGTTGTTCTATATATATCGGTATATGTACTGTACCCCAACGCAGTTGCCATAGTGAAAGCAAAACAGACTCAAACTGCCAAACACAATGAGTGTCTTTAGATGCATGTACCTTCAAATAGCCATAGCATTATTCTTGATCACACAAACCACCTACACTGAGGCGGGCGGTTGCATCGGGAGTGAGAGGTCCGCCCTTCTCCACTTCAAAGCGGGCCTCTCGGACCCTGCGAACCTCCTTTCGTCATGGGAGGGCGCTGATTGCTGCCGGTGGAAGGGCGTCGGTTGTAGCAATAAAACCGGCCATGTTGTGAAGCTCGACCTCCAAGGGCCTCCTGGGTTCCTCGACACTGGGCTAGGAGGCAACATAAGCTCCTCTTTGCTCGGTCTGCAACGTCTACAGTACCTCGACCTCAGCCGCAACTGGTTTAGCGGCCTACAGGTACCGGACTTCCTGTCTTCTCTCCACAGCTTGAGGTATCTAAGCTTGTCGGGTTCGGACTTTGCGGGAAGGATACCGCCACAGCTGGGCAATCTCTCCAACTTGCGTTACCTGAGTCTTGGTTATAATGATGACGCATACTTCA
This sequence comes from Poa pratensis, assembly GCA_947311845.1. Taxonomy (NCBI): domain Eukaryota; kingdom Viridiplantae; phylum Streptophyta; class Magnoliopsida; order Poales; family Poaceae; genus Poa; species Poa pratensis. The sequence continues at coordinate 27,464,748 of CAMZMU010000059.1, read as the reverse complement.
CGGATATCACCTGGTTGCCAAGGTTATCTTCCCTTGAACACCTCGATATGACCAATATAAACCTCGAGAACCTTACAAACTGGTTTCCTGTGGTGAATAGGCTTGCTTCCCTTAAAGTTCTTCTTATTTCTGGGTGTGGACTTAGAAACATCCGTGATTATCTTGGCCATTCAAATCTGACATCACTTGAAACTCTGGACATTTCGTCCAATAATTTCCGCAAGCCTACCACAAGAACCAACTGGTTTTGGGATTTGACGAACCTTAAGCAACTTGATATCTCTTCGAATCACTTCAGTGGCCCGTTTCCTAATGAGATTGGGAATATGACCTCCATGATAAGCCTTGATTTATCAGAAAATAACCTAGAGGGCATGATACCATCAAACTTGAAGGACCTATGTAGCTTGGAAGAATTGAATGCATCTGGGAACAACATCAGCGGGAACATAGCAGAAATCTTCGAGCGCTTGCCTAGTTGTTCATGGAATAAATTATCACGGTTATCTCTATCTAACAACAGGTTGACAGGAAGCATACCAACCAACCTGGGACCATTAAGAGATTTGTCCGTGCTTGATCTTAGTGAGAACCACCTCACTGGTCATTTGCCGTTGTGGATAGGAGGTCTCACAAAGCTAAAGGAATTGAACCTGCAACAAAACAATCTGGATGGCGTCATTCATGAAGGTCATTTATCAGGATTATCAAGCTTGGAGACAATGTGGTTGTCTGATAATTCTATTGCCATATCAGCGAATTCAACTTGGGTTCCTCCTTCTAGTTTAACAGATATTGTACTCAGATCATGCCTTTTAGGACCTAAATTTCCATTGTGGCTTAGATGGCCAATACATCTATATCGTCTAGATATCTCAAACACAAGCATATCCGACATAGTGCCAGATTGGTTTTGGATAACGGCTTCCTCGGTGGAATTACTAATGATGGGGCATAACCAACTTAGTGGATATCTACCATCCACAATGGAATCTATGATAACACATAAGATGGATCTTAGTGCTAACAATTTTAGTGGCCCAATACCTAAGCTTCCTGTTAATCTAACTGACTTGGATCTTAGCGGAAACAAATTATCTAGCCTGCCGTTTGACTTCGGAGCGCCAAGACTTGCAACATTTCATCTCTATGACAACTCAATATCTGGCACCATTCCGTCAAGTTTGTGTAAGCTGCAATCACTGATGATTTTAGACCTATCAGGAAATAAGCTCACTGGGTCAATACCTGATTGCCTAGTCAATCAATCTACAACAAAGATTACAAGTCTGAGTATTACTCATTTCAGCTTGAGAAACAACAAGTTCTCAGGCGATTTCCCTTCATTTCTCCAGAGCTGCCAGCAACTCATATTCCTTGACCTGGCATATAACCAATTCTCTGGGACTCTGCCATCGTGGATTGGGGAGAAGTTACAATCTTTGGTATTCTTGCGGTTAAAATCCAATATGTTCTATGGTCACATTCCAGTGGAGCTTACTATGCTAACTAATCTTCAGTTTTTGGACCTTTCCTACAACAATATATCAGGACACATACCGAAATCTATTGTTAATTACACAGGGATGATTCAAATGAGAGATCGAGATGATGCATCAGGTCAAGCACTCAGCTTTGTGTTGGCTTCTATGCATTATGACCCTGTTCATTATGGTGAGAATTTTACAGTAGTCACAAAGGGCCAAGAGCGATTATACACAGGAGAAATTGTGTACATGGTAAATCTTGATTTATCATATAACAGTATTACTGGAGAGATTCCTGAGGAGATTGGTACTCTTGTGGCTCTAAAGAGTCTGAACTTATCATGGAATGCCTTCAGTTCAAAAATTCCGGAGAAGATTGGCTTGTTGGTGCAAGTGGAGTCTCTTGACCTCTCACACAATGAGTTTTCCGGCAGAATTCCTACAAGCTTATCGGCTCTCACATCACTGAGTCGCTTGAACCTGTCCTACAACAATCTGACTGGAGAGATACCATCTGGAAATCAACTGCAAACACTTGATGACCAAGAATCTATTTATGTTGGCAATCCGGGTCTTTGTGGTCCCACGATCTCCAAGAAATGTCAAGGAACCAAGTTGATTCCAGCTACTTCAGAGCATCATGAAGATGGCAATGATATAGTTTCATTTCTCATCGCCATTGGTTCAGGGTGTGTAATGGGCCTCTGGCTGGTCTTCTGCACCTTCCTGTTCAAGAGGAAATGGAGAATTTGTTGGTTCTCGTTCTGTGACAGCTTGTATGATCGAGTTTATGTGCAAGTGGCTGTTGGTTGGGCTTCCCGGACAGGATACAGTGGGTAGGAGCTAATATCAACAGCAGTACTGCTTCTTGGTGTGCTACCATGCACACCGTAGGGATTTTACCATGTATGAATCTTATTTAAGTATTGCACTAGTATTACCAATAGGCATGCGCATGTATGTATGCAATCCACTGAGATTGCTATCATCTTATCTTTGGCATATGCAAGTTTGTGCAATAATGATGGGCTCGGCACCGAGTGGCTGAGTCCTTTTGTGTGCCTTGTGTCCTCATGGAGTAGTAGAACTCAGAAGTGGGAGTGACTTGCAAGATAACTAGACATAAAAATGGTATCTTCTGTGACGAGTGGGTGACTCTTCCATTTCTATTTCTGTAAACCCTTGGTGAGTCTTCTATTTCTGTTTGCACAAACCGTCAGAGAGTATTGTGATATAATATCGATTATCGACTAGTGAAGCAGTAGAACACGTTGACTCGTATTTTGCATCAATCCTCCTTTGCAAGAGAAGGATTAGAGCCAAAACATACGGATGATTCAGTAGTACGTGCTTCTTTTAGACTGAATGTAGAGTGTGCAACTTCTAATTAGATCTAGATTCCTTCAAAAAAAATAGAACTAACAATAAAGTAAGAAGATTAACCATCGCACTATCACCCGCTGGTAACGGCGGAGATAAGGCGAAATTGTTGGGCGGGCCAAGCTGAAGCAGGGCGCAATTTTTTTCAATCTAAACCATATTACTTTACGAATCAAGGGGCGAGCTCTGTAGGGAAATTGGCATCAAGAATTAAGACTCCGTGATGTAAAATTTGGGATAGTAAATTACATGTGCAGCAGGAACATTGGAGAGGAGGTGCCCCTGCGCTTTGCCTGGAGCTGGGTTGCCGGCTCGCCGCTGCTAGCTGTATGGGGTTTGGGGCCTGGGCGCCCTCGCCGGCTCGCCATCGCTACTCACTGCTGGAGGATCGAGGCTGTCTCGCCATCCACTGCCGTCTGCCGGACTGCCGACTGCACGGCCGCACTGTCAACATTTTTTTTTTTTTTTTTTTTGAGATTTCCAAGACTTAGTACATCTGTATCTGAACTCACGCACAACGCACTCCACACACACACAACACCACACACACGCCACCTGTGCGCAAGCTAGACCTAAGCAGACTATACTAAGACTATGAGCCTTCCGCGAGCCTAGATCTTCCGGGAAACCCCTGCGGTGGTGGGCACACCACAATACCAGTGTCGAACCGCGGTGGAAATGGCTTAGTGCAACACTGTTCACAGTGAACACTGTTCACGTGAACAGTGTCGCACAGGGTGAGGCAACCCAGAATTCGCTCCTGGGAGTCGAACCTGGGCGGTTGGCCGGCCACTGCCGCGCACAACCAACGCGCCACTGGCACGTCCTTTTTTTTTTTTTTTTTTGAGTTTAAGGTGATCCATATCCACCGCTCAAATAGATAGAATAGAAACCGGGGCCAAAAACCATACAAACTGTACAATACACGGACGATACGACCTGCCGCCCACACGACACAAGTCAACCAAACGCCACAATACACACCACCCGTTTCGGGGCCGCCGCCCCGGCGAAGCAACCAGATCGACCTTCGCATTGCCCGAAAGCGATCTAGTCATGGTCGACGAACCCTCTGCCTGCGCAGTCTTCATTCAGGTCGCCACCAAAACCACCAAGTTTCGCGGCCGCCGCCCCGGCGTAGCAACCAGATCGACCTTCGCATTGGCCGAAAGCGATCCAGTCGAGTCGATGAACCCTCTGCCCGCGCAGTCCTCATCCAGGTCGTCACTCAAACCCACGCTAAACAACGGCTTTGCCTCATAGAACCGTCGTAGCGTGGGAGACCGAGGCCGCCGCCTCGACGTCCACCACCATCCGGAGCCACCGCCCCGACATCCACCTCCCCCGACCACGGGGCTATCCTGTCCATCCATCGCGAAGCCATCGCACCGCGAGGGCCATTAACTCCAAGACGACGCCTCCAATAAGGTAGTGACGCATCAGTCACCGTCGCCCGCCCCCGACGGGGCTTAGGTTTTCACCCGGAGAGTCTTGGAACCACTCGCGTCGGACCGGGTCGAGATTCCACAACGACGCGATCAAGAAGGGAACGACGCCCGAAGGCGCCGCCGTCGTTGGCACAGACGGAAGTCCGTGCAAGCTTTCGCTCGGAATTCTCCCCCGTGAAGCTCAGGAAGCAACCGGTTGGGAGCCTAACTCCGTCGCCACCACCGTCGAGCTCCTGCATGCCGTGACGGACGCAACACCTCACGCCGCGACAAACACGCTGCCTGCCGCCGAGGCGACCATCGGTCCGGGGCCGCTGCCCCGGCTTCCTCACTGCCCGGGTGCCGGAGAACAGCAGCATGAGATGCCACCCCCTTGTTGCCGCGCCGGAACCTCCGCCACCACGCTCCCGCTGCCCCATCTTCTTCTCCACGTGCGGAACCTCCCGGTGGCGCACCACCGCAGCAGATCGACCCAGGCCTCCTGCCCCGCTGCAGCTGCAGGAACTGCGACCACCACCAGTAGGTCCGCCGCACGAAGCCGGCCGTGCCAGCGCGCACTCCGGCCTCGGCCCACCAGGCCCAGATGGGCCCCCGCAGCTCAGCGCCGCGCGCTTGCGCCTGGCCGCCACCATCCTGCTGCCTCCCGCCTCGGACGTCCTGCGCCGAGCCTGCCGTCGACGCGCCCCGTCGAGTCCTCCTCCGGCGCCGCCGTGCGAGCTCGCGGCTAGCCGCGAGGAAGAGCGTCGCCCCGCCGCCACCTTCCCTGGGGCGCACCACGGCTTTGTGCGGTGGCCCCTCTGGCGGCGGCGAGCGGGGTAGGAGGTGGAGGATGGCCCTGCCGGCCAGCGGCTGGGGTTTCCCCGAGTCGCCCAAGGAGGGGGAGACGCGGGGGTGGGTGGGAGAGCGAGACGATTTGACTTAGATAGCGAGGTTACCCGCACTGTCAACATGAGCGAGGTCGGGAGGAAAAAAGGTTATTTGCCCGAGACTCTCTCTCTCACTCTCTCTGAACTCTGATTAACTGATTTGATCTATCTCTTAGAGACTTAGACTCTGATTTACTTTTGGATTATTTTCGTGTGCTTGTGTTGTGTAGAATTGAAGATAAAGAGACCAGGAATCCAGACTTATTTCAAGCCAATTGGTTCGAGCTCACAACCAGATCAGCATGATGTGGAAGCAACGGAAGAGAACAATCCTAACTCTGCTGAAATTGATGCTCAAACTGAAAACGAAATCCCCATGCCAGAAGTTACAGAACAAGCGACAATTATAACTACTGAGTATGATCGAGACCCTGGCAGAGGTTGTCAAATTTGGGAACTCCCTCTTGACAAGCAAGATGATGCTAGGCGTTTCTATATGTCCGAGGGGCCTTATCAACCAATATTGGATGAGTATGTTTTTACTGGAACTGGTGCTAACCGTCGTCGATTCCAGAGTGCTTGGTTCACAAACTTTTTCTGGTTGGAATATTCACCTCACACAAATAGAGCATATTGCTTGCCTTGTTTTCTCTTTTCTAAAAAGCCAATTGGAAAGTGTGGTTCGGACACATTTACAGTCAAAGGATTTGATAAGTGGAAGAAGGTCAATAATGGAAAAGAATGTGCTTTCCTAACACATATGGGAACTAGTCCAAGTTCAGCCCATAATTTTGCAGTCCGATGTTATGAAAATCTGAAAAATAATATTACTCATATTGATAAGGTGATTGTAAAGCAATGCAAGAAAAAGGTTGCTGATGCAAGATTAAGGCTTACGGCTTCCATCGATGTCATGAAGTAAGCAAGAACTATTTAATTTCGAACAATTAGAATTCTGTATTATATGCTATCTAACTTTTTCTCACTATTGTTTGCATCAGGTTGTTAATGCGCCAGGCATGTCCTTTTAGAGGAAACGATGAATCTGCTGACTCCCAAAACCAAGGTAATTTCAAGGAAGTGCTGATGCTTTTGGGTTCTTATAATAAAGAGTTGCAAGAAGTAATGCAAAATGCTCCAGGAAATGCTAAGTACACTTCACCAACTATTCGGAAGGAAGTTGCTAGCATATTTGCTCGGAAAGTGCAGATTTCAATTAAACAAGAGATTGGTAATGACAAGTTTGCGATCATGGTTGATGAATCTCGAGATGAGTCTAAAAAGGAACAGATGGCAGTAGTTCTCCGATTTGTGAACATAGATGGGAGATAAGGGAGCGTTTTCTTGATCTTGTTCATGTTAGTGACACTTGTGCTTTGACTCTTAAAAATTCAATTATGGCCGTGCTAGCTAATAATGAGTTGAATGTGCAAGATATCAGAGGGCAAGGCTATGATGGAGCCAGTAACATGAGAGGAGAGTGGAACGGACTTAAGGCACTAATTCTCCAAGAGTGTCCTTCTGAATACAAGAGGAGATGCCGAGGGTGCCCTTAATTTCCTAGTAAAATTTGATTTTGTCTTCGTTCTACACCTAATGGAAAAAATCATGAAGATCACGGATATCTTGTGTCACAAACTCCAAAATAAAACTTTGGATATTGCAAATGCATTGGATTGTGTTTCTAACACAAAAGTATTGCTTGCTCAACTGAGAGAAGATGGATGGGAAAGTCTTATAAAAGAGGTCGAAACCTTTTGTTTGAAGCATGAGATTGACATCCCGAATATGAATCAAAAGTATGTATCTTTTCCTATGTTTAGTGTCCTTACATTTATTTTAATTATACATTTGAGATGGGTACTGATTTATGTTTGGTTGATATATGTTGCAATTTTAGGTATGTCGATGTGAAGAAATCTCGAAATAAACATGACAACACCACGGTACTCCATCACTACAAAGTAGATGTATTTAATGCTGCAATAGATCAACAACTGAGAGAGTTGAATGATCGGTTCAGTTCTCAGGTAACCGAGCTTCTAGATCTTTGTTCATCATTGGATCTGAGACATGATAATTTTGACAAGTCGAAGATATGCAGTCTAGTGGAGAAATTCTATCCTGCTGATTTTTCTAGTCAAGAAAGAGATAGGCTGGAGTGTGAGTTAACCACATTTCCAACTTGATACAATCAACCATCCAGAGATCAAAAACTGCAAATCACTTGATGATTTGACAAAAGGAATAATTAAGACAAGAAAATCATCCGATTATCCAATGGTTGAAAGGTTGTTACGTTTAGTGGTAACACTTCCGATGTCAACCGCAACAGCAGAGCGAGCTTTCTCGGCTATGAAACTAGTGAAGACACGTCTTCGGACTAAACTGGGAGATGATTTTCTTCGCCATTGTGTGATAGTCTACATAGAGAGGGAACTAGCAGAAAAGATAACCATTGAAGAAATTATTGAGATCTTTGATCTTCGTCCTCGTAAAGCCGAATTCAAACTGATAGAAATGTAACTTCATTCGTCTTGGAGAAAACCGATATATTTTGATTATCTAGACCTTATAATATTTACTGTTTTGTGTCAAATTTTTGTCTATGTTTTGATGTTCTGCTTCTCGCCCCCCTATCTCCAATTTCTGGCTCCGTCCCTCGGCTTCGAGCCCCGCAAGATCGCCACCGCGCCTTTCCTACTCACGCGCAGCCTCGACAAGCACGTTGTCCCCTCCATCCAATTCGTCCGCAACATCATCGGCAGTGATGACGACCTCCGCCTCATCCCCTCCATCCATTTCAGCATTTTGAATGTTGAAATCATTTGATGTTCTTGAAAGTATGTAGCCTGGTTTTGATCAGTTCGTTTTATGTAATGGCACTGCTCATTTCATGGCCGTTGAACTTATGTTCTATCTATACTTCTATAGTGCCGTCATTTTCACGGTCTTCTGTATTTTCCAGGCTCGTGCTTGAATGCACTGACTCAGCTACCTTCTGAAACTGAAAGTACTGCAGCAGTTGGAAAGATGCAGATGACCTGCTGATGCATGAAACTATAGCCTGATGAGCCATTTGGACGCTGCTCTTCGTCAGCGCTAGAGTGCATAGCTGAAACTATATGGAAATGCAGAAATAACACTTGCTCTGGTAGGAAAATTGTTCGATCTCCTGTGGAAACAACATGCACGGGCAGAGGGAGGTAGAATTAGATGTTCTGTTTGGCTGAAACCAAGGCGAGCATCCATGTATTAGGGTGGAAATCAATGTAACTTAAGCTGAATTTCAGTGTCAAGAGCGTTGCAGATGAGATCTCTAATTTGTCTTGCCGCGCCTATTGGAGTGTTGAACCAAATTTACCATCTTCTAAGTGTGTTCCTCTGTTTCCTTTTTTGTTTTGCGTGCATGTATATTGGATCTTTTTTTTAAATGATGTATAAGGATCTTGAAGCACAGCTGCTCTCATGATACCCTTGAAGGTAATTTGAACTTAAGTCTCACTGGAGAACAAGTGTTGCTTTATCTTCTGTGGGGGAGTTGGTTTAACTTCATGTTGTGATTACTTCAGTATTGTATGAGCATATCAGTGACCAATCTTGCGGATAATCGAATTAGCATGTCAGAACTGTTAAGCGCTCAGATGAGGTGCCTTAATTTTGCCAAATACATGAAGACTTACAGTATTTAGTTTACAATTGAAACCCTCAATGTCTAGTACTCCCTCTGTTCGGAAAAGGATGTCACAAAAATGGTCTATCTATAGTTCATTTTTGTGACATCTTTTTCCGAACGGAGGGAGTAGTAGTAAAGCTGGTCTCTCCTTTTTTTTTTTTTTTGAGAAAACATGGCACTTTATTGAACTAAAACCATGTCTGGGATACAAAGACCATGAGGGGGCCGGAGGAGCCAAACCTGACGTTGAACACTACTAGAAACAACCAAACGTGCTAGTCAATGAGCCTCTGAATTAGAAGCTCGTTTTTCATGCCTAAACAAAGCCTCTGCCATCTGCCTTGCAACGGCTTTCACTTCCTCCAGCACCATGCTGTAGTTTCCTGCATTGGGTTGTGTCAATGCTTTGATCACCGAGAGGCAATCTGAAGCCACCGCTATTCCCTGCTACTGTAGGTCTCTCCTGTATCTGATTTATGGTGCAAATGCACGCTTTCCGAGCCTACTGCTACGCGATTTCAGAGGCAGATGCCCACCACGAGCAGCAGCAGCATGGTCCAGCTCGTTCCGTGGCCCGCCGATTCTTTCACCACCGGCGTCGCCTCGTCGGCGTGCGCAAGGAAAAGCTGTCGTCGCGCGTGCAACTTTTTTTGCTCGCACGCAGATTAACTCCTTCTAAATAGGCCGAAGCCATTCTCCATGAAGACGACTCGTCAGGTGTGATGCGTCAGGAATCAGGATAATGAGCACCTGGTGACAAGGTCCCTTGCCCAGGAGCTCATCTTGCTCAACCATAGATTAAGAAATGAAATTCGGCACATGGCGGACTATTGTCTTAATTCCCATTCCTGGATCGACCGACGCTATAATTCTCCATGAAAACGACTCGTCGGCCGCGCGGCCCCCTACCCAGGCAGAGGCCGGCGACAAATGGGAAGTGGTGAGACGCCGATGCGGTCAGGATAACGAACAGATGGGGACAAGCCATGGACCTCATCTCAGCCATTAAAAATGGAGTTGGCCCATGCACAGCACAGCCCTGCATGGCTGCATGCCCCGCCACGGAGACTCGTTCAACGAAAATAACAGCTCCGAGTCCACTCCACTCGTCGACCTCCGGTCCATTCCGGCGTCTCGCCCCGCCACTTCCCCGCCTCGCTGTCTCTACGCGGTGCAGTATAAAACGTCCTTCCTTGCCGCTGCGAAAGCTCCCCACCGCCATCGCTCCAAAGCCCCAACATGGCGCACTCCTCTCGTCTCGTCGCTTCCACCGCCACCGCTCTGCTGCTGCTCCTCCTCTTCCTATCCCCGTACCCGTGCCGCGCGGCGAGCAGCAGCGGCAACCCGACCGCCGTGGTGCTGCCGGTGCGCAAGGACGGCGCGACGGGGCAGTACCTCACGGGCTTCCGGCAGCGCACGCCGCAGGTGCCGGTGACGGCGGTGCTCGACCTCGGGGGCACCACGCTCTGGGTGGACTGCGACGCCGGGTATGTCTCCTCCTCCTACGCCCGCGTGCCGTGCGCGTCCAAGCCGTGCCGCCTAGCTAAGACCGGCGCCTGCGCCACCAGCTGCGTCGGGCCCCCGTCCCCGGGCTGCCTCAACGACACCTGCGGCGGGTTTCCCGAGAACACCGTCACGCGCGTCGCCACCGGCGGGAACCTCATCACCGACGTGCTCTCGGTGCCCACCACCTTCCGCCCGACGCCGGGGCCGCTCGCCACCGCGCCCAAGTTCCTCTTCACCTGCGGCGCCACGTTCCTCACCAAGGGCCTCGCCGCCGGCGCCACGGGCATGGCGTCCCTCAGCCGCGCGCGCTTCGCGCTCCCGACGCAGCTCGCCGCCACGTTCCGCTTCTCCCGCAAGTTTGCGCTCTGCCTCTCGTCATTCTCCGCCGCCGGGGTAGTCGTCTTCGGCGACGCGCCCTACGCGTTCCAGCCCGGGGTGGACCTCTCCGGCTCGCTCGTCTACACGCCCCTCCTCGTCAACAACGTGAGCACCGCCGCCGTCTCCGGCAAGGGGGACAAGTCGAACGAGTACTTCATCGGCGTGACGGCCATCAAGGTGAACGGCCGCGCGGTGCCGCTGAACGCCACGCTGCTGGCTATCGACAAGCAGGGCGTGGGAGGCACTAAGCTCAGCACGGTGGCGCCGTACACCGTGCTGGAGAGGTCCATCCACAAGGCGGTCACCGACGCGTTCGCGGCCGAGACGGCCATGATCCCTCGTGTGCCGGCCGTGGCGCCGTTCAAGCTCTGCTACGACGGGAGCAAGGTGGGGAGCACCCGCGTGGGCCCGGCCGTGCCCACCGTCGAGCTGGTGCTGCAAAACGAGGCCACGTCGTGGGTGGTGTTTGGGGCTAACTCCATGGTGGCCACCAAGGGTGGCGCGCTCTGCCTCGCCGTGGTGGACGGCGGCGCCGCCCCGGAGACGTCGGTGGTGGTCGGGGGCCACATGATGGAGGACAACCTGCTGGAGTTCGACCTGCAGAGGTCGCGGCTCGGGTTCAGCTCTTCTCTCTTCTTCCGGCAGACGACCTGCAGCAATTTCCGCCTTGGCTAGAAACCAGTACGTCCGGGTGGCAGAAGATGATTTGGGTCTGGCTGTTCAGACTTCAATCTTAGTTTGTTTGTGTATTTCGGCCTTTGGTTTTGATTGTTTGAATAATCGGTGCGTTTATCCGCCCGTCAATTACTGAATAATCTCAAACATGAGATTTGCTCTGGATTTTGATAGTGGTGAAAATCGACTAAAGCTTTGAAAGATACTCGGTTGGTGTCTGTGATACCACCATCTCAAACATGAGATTTGCTCTGGATTTTCATAGTGGTGAAAATCGACTTAAGCTTGAAAGATACTCGGTTGGTATCTAGTGATATCACCATCTCAAACATGAGATTTGCTCTGGATTTTCATAGTGGTGAAAATCAACTTAAACTTGAAAGATACTCGGGTGGTATCTAGTGATACTACCACCATCTCAAACATGAGATTTGCTCTGGATTTTCATAGTGGTGAAAATCAACTTAAGCTTGAAAGATACTCGGTTGGTATCTAGTGATACCACATCTTGTATGAAATTTAAATTTTAAGTTTCAAAACTTTCGAAACTTTTTAGAAATAAAGGGTCTCACCCCGGTTCCATTAAAGAAACCATCAGAGTTGGGTTACAACTTATTTCAGAACAGCGCCAACTAGAGGCAAAAGCCGAGTACGAACATAGAAAACAGGAACAACAAACAAGTTCTGGAGCACCAGCTCGGACACCAACAGGGACAACACTAGACTAGACAGACTAAGCATCGTTAACTCGCAGCCTCCCACCGACATCCACCAGCTTGAGATTCTTCTCCGCTAGCCGCTGTGCTAGACCTTGTATATCAGAGTTCCAAGCTTCCTCATCAGCAACAGTGTTCCGGCGTTCACAAGAAGCCATTCGCATTGTAGACCCAGGAAGGCCACACAAGGTCACCCAGGGTCTGGCCACAACAAGGGAGGCGGTGCTCTCAAAAGCAGATCCATCTCCTTCACCACCATGTCCAATCTTCCTCTTGTGTCCCCTAAGAACAGGACCCTCCACTGGGACAAACGTACATGCCATCTTTCTCCATATATTCTGCAAGCCAATCCAAGGGGAGCGGTTAAAATAAATTTCATTTCTGGTATTCCAGAGAGCCCACAGCGCAGCAGCATGTACATCATTGTGAATTGTAGATTTTTTCTCATCAAGCCACATGCTGGCAACACAGCGGAAAGAAAAATGTAGAACATCTTGATTTAAAATGCGTTTTAGCTCATTCCAAATAGCTTTTGCAACCACACGTTCAAAGAACAGGTGAGTGCAAGATTCCGGTTCAGAGCACAAAACACAAAAACTTTCGAAATAAATTTGTTGGTGTACACAAGCTGTGCGGCTTCAGACGAATTCATGAATGCCACTCATACATGGATGAAAATCCTATGCAACCCGACCTTGTTTAGGAGACGGCGTGTATAGCGATCCATTGTAATTTCGATGTATGATTAAGTGGACAAAACACAATTAATGTTGGATATTTTAATGCATATCGTAATGTCATGTTTCATTTAAAACCTTTGTATACATGTATATATGTAAGAAAAAATAGAAAAGAATCTCACACCACAATTATTCCTACATAAAATTTACTTACACTTCGGATACCGCTGAAATTTATCATACATTACAACCATGGTCTAACTGGAAAAAAAATCATTTACAACCATGGTATAACTAGAAAATTTTCAGTTTTTTCAGTCGCAACAATTGTGTTCAGGTACATCCAGACCCACACATCTAATGGCTGGGAGTTTACTGAGCTCTAAGTTAATTATCATCTGACCGGAAATTCGGAAAATCACTCAAAAAACTCTCGGGATATTTGGTTATTTGGAAGAAAAAGAAAAAGACTCCAAACTCTGCTTAAAACAAAATCTTGTGCACAACCCCGGAATCAAAACTTTCTCTTTAGCTTTGCCAAATCCAGATTGCCTCCCATATGGAAACGTGGAAGAAAGAAAAAGTCACTCGAGAATTCAGATCGCCGTGACCCGTAAAGATTCCGCACCGTAAAACTACTAGCAACTGCCTGGCTGCAAGAGGTAGAGGACGGACGAAGGACGAGCCGCAGGCAGGCAGAGAGAGCACAACACCGCAGCAGCAGCGGCGGAAAAACCCTCGCGCCGCGGCCGCCGCACGGCCACCGACGCCGCCCGCCGCCGATCCGATCCCGTCGAAACCCATCAGGTAAACCCCTCCAAACTCCCGCCCGTCATCCCCTTCCTCGATTCGCGTAGAGACCCGATCTGAGCGTCCCCCCCGCAGCTATCCACCCTCGATCCGAGCGGCCGTGGCGCCGGCATGGCGCGGTTCGAGGTGAACGGCAAGTCGGTGGAGGGCGTGGACCTGCTGCGGCGGCGCCACTGGACGGCGCGCCTCGACTTCTGGCCCTTCCTCGCGCTCTACGCGCTCTGGCTGCTGCTCGCCGTCCCGGCCCTCGACTTCACCGACGCCCTCGTCATCCTCGGCGTGCTCTCCGCCTCCCACATCCTCACGTTCCTCTTCACCGCTTGGTCCGTCGACTTCCGGGCGTTCGTCGGCTACTCCAAGGCGAGCCCCACATAGTCAACATTGCCCACATCTGCTTGGTGTTGCAGTCTATCTAGGGTTAGACATCTTATACTTGTTTATTACGGTGCAGGTGAAGGACATCCATGCGGCAAATGCGTGCAAAGTAATCCCCGCCAAGTTCCTGGGGTCGAAAGAGATTGTGCCTCTGCATAAACAGAAAACTGTAAGTTGGTGGTTTTTGCTGTAAATTGGTAGTGCTTATGTTTGGTCACTGAGTGTGGTTTGGGTGCCTCTTCAGGTTGCCTCTTCGTCGGCTTCAGGTGAGACGGAGGAGATCTACTTTGATTTCCGGAAGCAGAGATTCTTCTACTCGGCAGAGAAGGATAACTTTTTCAAGCTCCGGTATCCGACCAAGGACTTATTTGGGCATTACATCAAGGGCACTGGGTATGGAACAGATGCCAAGGTTAACACTGGTGTGGACAAGTGGGGGAGAAACATGTAAGCTGCAGTTTTGCTCCCTGTTCTTGACTTTCGGTAGTTGAGGTAGAGGACTTTAAATTGATCACGTATCATATAGTTGTGCGCATCATTATCTTATTGTCTTGATAATTCTAGCCTTCCTCAACGCTATGTTTCCTTTTGTTCTTCATTGTAAGCGTTGAACTCCTTGTTTGTAAGGCGTCCTGCCTTGGACGCTTAGGCGACGCTTAGGCGATAGAGCGCCCCCCCAGCGCCTTAGGTTTTTGCCCGCCTTAGGCTCTAAGGCGCCCGCCTTAGGCGCTTAGGCGTCGCCTAAGCGTCAGAGCGCCCCCCCAGCGCCTTAGGTCGCCTTACCGCCTTACAAACCATGGTTGAACTACATTGTAGCAGCATGGTGCCCTGAAATTGCGTGATTCATTATTAAGGCATGTTTCATTTTAGTGCCACATCCCGAAGGGAATTCCCAAATCAACTTATTTTAAAATGTACATGATATGACCGAGGAGGAGATCTTGGCATGAGAGTAGAGAAAACTTGTTGATGTGCCACATGTGTTCTTATGACATATCCCGACATGCACTCATAGCAGCCTCTTACGTGCTGTCTAAACCATTAGCAAAGCAGAGTATAAATTGTAAATAGTAGCTGAAGATCTAAAATTTGGCCGAATCACCGATTAACTGGCCGAGTAATCGCTATTCAGTGGGTTACTGAATAGCCGATAAATGCCGATTACCCGATTAATCGGCCGATTAACTGGCGAATAGGCCGATTATTCGCTATTCAGTGGCCGAGCGAGCCGTTACCAGTTAACGAATTCCTGAACAATGGAAGAAATTTGGAGCATACATTGAATATGTTCACACAACATGTTTGAATTATATGATAACACATGAAATTTTCTTAAAGTCACTCAAATAGGTAATATGTTGCTGTTATGGAACAAATTGATCATATTGAATGTGTGCAAAACAAGTGTCTGTAGCGGCATTGTTCTAGGAGAAACTTGCTGCAACCCATGCGAGCAAAGAGAAATTTCCGTATATCTGTAGTTTGAAACCAAAAACTCTGCAACAGTTATTGAATTAAATATCTTGCTTTGAGCACTGAAGCTTTCATACACTCACTGTTTAGCTATACCGGCTAATGCTTGTAAATTTTTTCCTCTAGGTTTGAGTATCCACAGCCCACATTTCAGAAATTAATGAAGGAGCAAATCATGGAACCATTTTTTGTCTTCCAGGTTAGTCTCTTTCACATCTGCCCCGCTATTTGCTTATGTCTTTTCTAACAGTGTGAGCCCTTGCTCTACAGGTTTTTTGTGTTGGCCTTTGGTGTCTGGATGAGTATTGGTACTACAGTTTGTTTACTCTTTTCATGCTCTTTCTCTTTGAGTCTACTATGGCAAAGAATAGATTGAAGACATTGACTGAGCTTAGGCGTGTGAAAGTTGATAATCAGATCGTGTCGACATATCGCTGTGGAAAGTATGCCTCATTCATTTGACTTTGTTCTTGAACTGTTCAAGTATATTTCACATCCTGATCATGCTTTATTTATTATTCAGATGGGTTAAAATCTCAGGGACAGAACTACTACCTGGAGATATTGTGTCAATAGGACGCTCGCCTAGCGGCGAAGATAGATCTGTACCAGCAGACATGCTATTACTCACTGGATCTGCAATAGTAAATGAAGCTATTCTTACAGGAGAGTCTACTCCGCAGTGGAAGGTTTTCGTCTATCGCCCAACCCACCCTCTCCTGATTGCATTAATTCTGTGACATCTTTTTTGGTGGAAATTAGGACTTCCAATCATACTCGTTTTTATAAGATGGTATCGTACTTATTAATTCCATCCCGCAAGTTCTGTTTCTTATTTGGAGTGGAACATTTCTTTTCCAGTGTGCCATTCTTAACTTAATAAACAAAACAACAAAGCAAGTTGGGATAGGCTAGATATGAAACCCCCGAAACACATGAAAACCAGAAAGACACGTGGTAGGCTAGATTTGAAACCCCCGAGAAACATATGAAAACCAAAAGGACACGTGTTGAACATTCTGAACTTCATGTTTTTTTAATTTACAAAAGCTGCATGCACAGTTGCACGCTGTTTTAAAATGTCTATATGTTTGTAATTGTACACCAAGCATGCATATATTAGATATAAATTATTGTTTGCGTGTAGCCGTGTAGTGTAATACTCCCTCGTTCAAGAATTATGGAATGGAGGTAGTATTAGATTTGGAAATAGGAGCAGAGTTACTGAAGGGTTGAAAAAATTACTTAATAATACCTGCAATCATGTGTATGAGCAAGGTACAATGTATGAATCATCTAGGTAATATTTAGTTTTGTTCCAGCCCACCATTTGCGAAGTAAATATGCCTTTACCACAATTACCAGAATGGCTGGGGTTCAAACATCACCACTAACTGAACGAGCTGGTATTATTCTCAAGAGCAAAGGAAAAAATGAGCCGGTATATGTGTGAAGCGAAATGTTACAGCCCAATTTATTCTGGCAAAAAAAGTATGCTTCTAGGACTTATTGAGTATTGTGCTAGTCCAACTGTAGCATCTAACTGTTCTTTCCTTCCTCCCACATATGTTCTATGACTGCCCATTGTATTTTGCTCATCTTGTTCTAGCTCTGAATGATCATCTACTCTTATAGGTCTCAATTGCCAGCCGTGGCCCTGACGAAATGTTATCAATAAAGCGAGATAAGACTCATATCCTATTTGGTGGCACCAAGATACTGCAACACACACCAGATAAGGTAGATATATCGGTTATGCTAACAAGTTATTCTTAAAAGCTTTATAGTGTATTGTTGACCCCTTTTCTTCTACACAGTCTGTAAATCTTCGAGCACCTGACGGTGGTTGTGTAGCTTTTGTATTGAGGACTGGATTTGAGACTAGCCAGGGAAAATTGATGAGAACTATCTTATTCTCAACTGAGAGGGTAACTTCCTTTCCTGAGTAAAAAATGATCGTGACTTCTGAGCATTCAAATTTAAAGCTAACATTTTAAATTGCACGACAGGTTACTGCAAATAGCAAGGAAAGTGGCCTGTTTATTCTATTTTTGCTTTTCTTTGCGATAATTGCATCAGGCTATGTGCTTATGAAGGTAATTTTAAGTAACACCAAGATTGAGTCTTTCAGTTACGTACTATCATTTTTTAACTGAAGTTACTTACAATCATGCTATTATGTACTTCCTTGTATCATTGAAGTGTTCGTTTATTCGTGTATAGGGACTGGAGGATCCCACAAGGAGCAGATATAAACTTTTCCTAAGTTGTTCATTGATTCTTACTTCTGTTATCCCTCCTGAATTGCCGATGGAGTTGTCTATAGCAGTCAATACATCTTTAATTGCGTTGGTACGGCGCGGCATTTTCTGCACAGAACCATTCAGAATACCATTTGCTGGGAAGGTAGTGAAAGAACCATATTATGCTCCTGTTTCTCCTTTCTGTACAACAAGCTCTTACAAATTCTCATGTACCAGGTTGACATATGCTGCTTTGATAAGACTGGGACATTGACATCTGATGACATGGTAAACTATGTTCTTGTAAAAAGATAATTTAATTGGAGGTTTGTTAACAAAGGAACCCCATATTTCAGGAGTTCCAAGGTGTTGTTAGCTTGGAAGGCGATGGAGAATTAATATCCGACGCAAATAAGCTTCCTCTCCGCGTTCAAGAGGCGCTGTCCAGTTGCCATGCATTGGTATTTGTGGACAACAAACTGGTACGTGGTGTGCGATAAGCACTCAAAAGCATAATCAAGGAAAGTCACGTGCTTTTTTGTAATGGTATATTCCATTTTTTGAAGGTTGGAGACCCCCTTGAAAAAGCTGCAATAAAGGGTATAGACTGGATCTACACCTCTGACGAGAAGGCCATGTCTAGGAGGTGAGCTATCATCTGTTGCTGCGTTTATAATTACCTCAGGAACTGACGAACTGTACACTTGATTAATATAAATCGTAAAATTTATGCCATGCTTATAGACAGTTCTTTATCCCATCAAGCAAATTGAAATTATTGAAATTTCCCCGTTTGGAGTCGAAGTAGGCTGAGTCCTACTCCCTCCATTTCAATAACTGTCCTGGCATTGGGAGAATCTTTTTCCAATTATCTGCCCATGGAGGAATCAAGTCTAGTGATTGCTATCATTGCTCCCACCCTTGCTGAAATGCTTTAAAAAGGGTTAGCAAGTTTTTAGTCTAGGTATTAATAGGGTCATGCATGGTCATTTCCCATTAACTCAGTGCTCCCTTAGTCTGTGCTCATGGTGAGCTGAGGACAGTTATAGTAGAACAGGGAGTATTACCACTTTAGTGGGAATATTGTTATTCATGACTATGTATTTGCAATACAGTCATTGGAATCAGTTGTATCTTTTATTGCCTAATACTTCCATTTTGATCACATTGGATCTTCACATCAGGGAGTAATCACCTTGGTTATTAACCCCATCTTGAGTTCTTAACCATCTTACCTCTGATTATTGATTTATTATTGTAATGGAACATGCTGTCTTTTCCCTTTACTTTTCTGAACTTAGTCCATCAATATCATGATGAGTAATTATATACTTTACCTGGATATGAAACGATTGTAACTGACCAGTCTTGAACCATTAACCTTGTTGTGACATGCTGCCAATTGACTATTTTAATCTGTCTTTTCATGAAATCAGTCTCATCTGGAGCAATTGTTTATTTTCTTCGATGTCAAGGCCTGCAACTTGACTACTCGTTTTCACTTTTTTTTTCTTGAGAACTTCGAATAATATTTGTCGTGTGGTTTGGATCTCGTTAAGTAGTGATAGGGCTATATAATTTGCCATTAGCAGAAGATTGTCAAGTTGTATTCACTTAATGAGTTACTACCAAATAAAGTTAATATCGTAGCATCAGTTTAGTTGTTAATTCGATATATTGATGCTCCACTATATCTCCGTTGCAGACCTGGCGGCCAACCTGTACAGATCGTACACAGATATCACTTTGCTTCTCACTTGAAGAGAATGTCTGTCATTGTCCGTATCCAGGAGAAATTTTATGCTTTTATAAAGGTAAGGTTCTAGTAGATCAAATAAAAGAATCAATTCATATGGTTTTAAGACCAGTTATTACTATGGTTGCTACTTGGGATTGTTCAGAAACTCCCTCTTCCGGCCTTGTTTCATGATTTTGACATGACAAAATTAGTGTTTTCTCTCGTCCCTAGACGTGTTTAGGTAACTTTAGAGCAAAGGACATAAAAATGATATCCAGATGTTGGCCTTTGGTGGTTTGAAATAAATGAATATCATAAAGGATTTGCCATGTGATCCTTGGATGGAAACGAAGTGGGATATACCATATGAGTAAACTTTTCATATCTCGTTATTTCTCTTTGCTTAATGCTTATTTACCTACTCCCTCTGTCCACAATTATATGGCGCACACGTTTTCGAGGTTCAAACTTTGGCCATCATTTTGGTCAACCAAATGTGGGTTATATTCTGTAAAAATCCTACCGTTGAATTCTTATTCGAATAAGGCTTCTAATGGTACAATTTTATGATATTTTCTCATGTATTATTAGTAAAACTAGAAGAAATACCCAGCGCATTGCAGCGGGAATGTCTTTAAAAAATTATTATGTAAATAAAATGGGTATAAGATGCATGAAATATTCAGTTGTCAAAATTCAATTGATCACAATAGTCAAGACACTAAATTATTCGTGTGAATTGTTGAATATTTGAGGACTATAGTAGTGACGTGGACAATTATATGGCTGAAAGACATGGATAAGTTGCATGAAGGGTGTACTATTATTAATTATTGTTAGTGGAGATGACATGGACAATTGATTGGCTAAAATAGTGAGTGATGTGGATATCTTGCATGTTGAGATAGAAAATAATTAATACATCTTAGTGGGGTTTTGCTTTATAAGAGGTATAGATTAATGATCAAAGTTAGATTACGCAAAACTAGGACTCGATGTAATTGTGGACGGAGGGAGCACATAAAATAAAGAGAACTTAACCAGCTGAGTGGCCCCAAATGGAATATATATTGTTTTTCAATATTATACTTATGTTTATCCCACCATAAGTATTAAAAATGTGATCTTATGTAAGACAATAGTTCAATCTACCCGTTTTGTAGTATTTTTCTTCTCTCAAATAGCAGAGCCGAGAGTGAGATTTATCGAGTAACCTAAAATATATGGTGAACCAGCGTCCTCCAATAGAATACCATTCATTGAGTAGTGTTGAGCAGTGTTCAGAATTGATATCTGGTCATTTACAAAAAGTTATATGGATATATCTCCTGACCTAGTTCAGAGAATAATCATGACTATGTTTTTTTGTCTGTTCAATAATATGGCCTATCAGAAAAGGTCAGCTTAAGCTGTTTCTGTGTTTCGAGATCCCTCCTAATTTTTATTCTTCCATCCTTTGTTTTATTTGTCCATTTCTATTAATCTGTTAATAATAGCGGCTTTCCCCATTTTGTGTGGTTTCCAGGGTGCACCAGAGACCATCCAGGAGAGGTTAGTTGATTTACCTGCTGCATATGTGGAAACATACAAAAAGTACACGCGGCAGGGCTCTCGGGTCTTGTCTCTTGCATACAAACTACTTCCGGAGATGCCTGTAAGTTCTTCTTGGTGTATAACCATTCCTTCTTTTTCTTAGTATTATTCTTTTGCTACTGTACTTCCACAAATTTCACAAGCCATTACATAACAAAAGCATTTTAAGTTAGGATCAAGGAGCAACGTTTTCAATATTTGATGTAAAGGGACCATATATTTCCATCAATTTTCTTTTTGAGCTTAACTTCACAGGATTCTGATTAACAATTCAATGATATCCCGCATGCACAAAGCTCGTGTTGAAAATCCCTTGCAATTAGTACTAGACACTGGAATCGTATGGATCGGTGTTGATAAACTAGTTTAAAGTATGGTGGAAAGAATTGTGGCTGCACTGAAATGTGAAATATAGCAGCGGGAAATAAGTCAGTATCCATTTCAAAGTTTATCCGTTTTGTAGAAGGGCAAAGTATGGAGTGTCCAGTTTAGTGGTGATCGCTTGCTTGGATGATCATATATTCACTGTAGATACTGATAGTGATCCACTGCCTTGCGATCGACCAGATCATTCATTGCTTTGATAGTTGTAAATTGTGATGCTCTATATCCATCTTTACTTGGATATAACTTTTTATACTTCCAACGTTTTCCAAAGAACATAATTGGAAGTTATCTTTATAAATAACCTCAAATATCTCTCTGTTGTTAGTAGTATTAGTTTTGGGCATTTAACAAGTAGTTACATTTTATCTCCATTTAATATATTTTTGTTCGAATTTGTACTAGAAGCTTATATTGTCAGAGTTGTTTGACCTCCTGATATTTGAATAACAGGTTAGTGAAGCTAGAAGTCTGGAAAGGGGTCAGGTGGAGAGTGACTTAATTTTTGCTGGTTTTGCGGTAATTAACCCTGAAATTTACGCAACCAATGTATTCTTCTACATATTTCCCTCTCGTTTGAATATTTTTCAAATGGTTTTCTTGTACGTTTTTTTTTCACTTAGGTCTTTAACTGCCCTATAAGGAGTGACTCTGCCGCTGTCTTGCTCGAATTGGAACAATCTTCCCATGACTTGGTATATCCTCCCATCCTTAAAGTTACAATTTGTCTGTAGTGTCAACTAATTATCTTCACTCCTCCTGCAACATTTCCTGGGTGACAATTTTGTACACCAGTAGTAATATAATAACCAGTACACACAATCACACAAGTGCCTCTGTACTGGTCATTATTTTACTCAGGGCTCGCGTACTGATTTATCAATAATGTAGCCTGTGAAGAACTGCAGTGAATTTTTTCTGTTGTTTGATTAAAGGGCTCACCACCTCCCTGATGTATTAGGTTATGATCACTGGGGACCAAGCGTTGACTGCTTGCCATGTTGCTAGCCAAGTGAATATTTGTTCGAAACCAGTTCTAATTTTAACACGGATGAAGACTAGTGAATTTGAGTGGGTATCTCCCGATGAAACTGACAGAGCTCCATACAGGTAATTGTTCAATATGTGATGGCTTGCACTGTGATAGAGTAGTGTTTGTGCTCAGCTTTCTATAATTTATAAATAAGTACTCTGGCGGAGATTCCTGCTATTCAAAGTTGTCATGTCTTTCAACAGAGAAATAAGGATATTACATTGCTTGTTTTCTGCTATGACCTATGGTTCACATTTTGGCGTTAGAGACAAATTCTTATTCTTTATTAAAAAATGAAAACAAGGAGGATCTGCTGGAGTTCCTGTTTAGCATGTGCACGTCCAACCAATATGATGATAATTCTGAGCTTCACCTCCTCCCACTAAACATATGCTTGTTTTCTTACGTTGCTTGTTTTCTGCTATGACCTATGCAACAAAGTCTTAATGACTTCATCTTTGCTACTGCGAGAACTATGCAGAGCATATATCTTGTTTGGTAACATTTCTAACGGCTTACATTAATATATGGTAGAGCTGAGGAGGTTAAAGAGTTATCAGAATCGCACGATCTTTGTATTAGTGGGGACTGTTTTGAAATGTTACAAAGGACTGAGGCTGTTCTCCAAGTCATTCCTCATGTCAAGGTAAGTGAGAGCAAATTACATTTCTTCTCAAATACGAAGGCCCTCATTTGCATGCTTGATGGCTCCTATAACTATGCATGCCATTGTTTCAGGTTTTTGCACGTGTTGCTCCAGAACAGAAAGAACTTGTACTAACAACATTTAAGACCGTTGGGAGGGTGACACTGATGTGTGGAGATGGAACCAATGATGTTGGTGCACTGAAACAGGTCAGTACCTGGCTTAAATCCTGTTTAATCTGTTCATATTTTTCATAATTACTTATGTGCATGATTGCTCATTCCACATATGAACGGCTATTAATCATGCACTCATGCCAATGATTGATTTGATTTTGAACATGGCTGTTGATTTCAATCTGATATGTGTATTACAACATTGTCTTTTATGTATATATTCCCTTCCCTATGATCCATAGAAAGGTAGCTAAGTATGGAAATGCTAATGACTGCTTTGATCTTGAACTTGTCTGGTGACTTCGGTCTGATATCTGTTACTACAGCTTTCTCTTGTGCATATATATGCTCATTCCACACAAAAACAATTAGTCATGCACTTATTAGGTTAGATTTTTTGGTGAAAACTTATTTTGGCTTCTACGTTATGGAAGCTGAATAAATCACATAAAAAGGAATCATTGAATCTAAAGTACAGAAACATTTTTTCTGTTGTGTCTCGGGATAGCCGAAGTTTTAACCGTACTACCCTGGCCCGTTAGAGCATCCACAGCGCATCGCCGCTTAACTAGGCGCTAAAGGAATAAAAATAAATCAGATTAATAATCAAATAAAGTAGTGAAGCGCCCAGGCCCGCAACGCGCTCACGCTTGTTTGAGACGCTACGAAGACCTGCGATCGATGCGCGCGAGGCAAAGAAATAAGCTAGCGCCGGTCGATTGATTTTGCGCCGGGCGCCCAGGATGGAAGGGCCGAACTACCGATCGAGAGGGATTAGAATCCTGGCGTCGGCTGTTAAGCGCCGCGCTGTGGATGCTCTTAGTGGAGGCCCAAGTGCAGTTGTGTGTCGGGCTTAGTCCCACATGGAGAGTTTAGAAAAAGTTTTGACTGGCATATATTCCCTTGTTCCAACCATGGTACTTCCGGAATAACCTTTTTACACGAAGCAAGGACGGAACCTTAAGCGAATTTGGGCCAGGGTATTAATTAACACAATAAAGCTATGAACGAGAGGCTACAGATTAGAGTTCTGTAAATTGATTTCCACCCTCCCATCACCCAGCTGCATACAAGAAAGAAATCACAATAATATTTGATTTATGTGTCCACTGTCTTCTAGATCTTTTACTTGCACTTTTGAGAATGAGCTGGCCTTAAAGCTCGATTATTGGCGTGGCCATCTCTGGTCAGGCTGTAAGTGGGCACGCTAGCGGCTGTCCACCAGCTGACCCACCTGTGCCGTATAAACTAGTGGGGCTGCCGCTTCTCTCCGTTTAAATCGTTAACTGCATAGCGGCGTCCATCTGCCCCAATTAATCCCGCGAACTTCACGCAAATACGAGTACTTTATGGACCAGCGTTAGTTCCATCCCCTTTTTTTTCATCTTCCGTTTCTTGACAGCGCTCAGATCCCGGCCACGCGCTTGTGCACTGCATCCTCCGCCGCCTGCTTGCTCCTCAGGCTGTCGACCCCGTGCTGCGCCAGCCCCCGCCGCCGCCCGCCTGTTGCCGGCAAAGGCCATCAAGATACGACTCCGTGTCTTCCATGGTCATCGCCCCATCTCCCAGCCACCGAGCCTCTCGCCATCCTATCCTCAACGCAGTCGCGCGCCGCCGCCTGGATGAGGCCTCCGGGCTGAGCTTGCGTGCCGGACGGCCGTGCTCAAATTCTTCAAGTAGCACCTCAAACCAAAACTGAAGAACAATTTATCAAACAAAATTGGGATGCTGAGCGCCTCCCTGAATCAGTTACATGGGCTTGCCGCCCGTGCCCATTTGTGTTACATGGGACACCCGGTTACTCCCAATTAAATTTTCCAGATAGATTGCTCATCCGAATCAGTTACAGCTCTGCACATTGCTCATCCGGATCGGCACCAAGTACGGCCTACGGGCAAAAAATTCTCTGGGACTAGGCCACAGCGCCCTCCTCGTGAGGCCGAGCAGGTCCAAAAGCTTGCCAGTGACGCGGTTGCGCACGCACGCCGGCTGGCCGATGACGCGAGCGGCGAGTCCGTCCAGCAATATGCGCCACTGGTGGCCGCGGTCGAGACCCAACGTCATGCCAAGGTCCACCACCGACGGCGGGTGCGAGAGGGCGAGGCGGTCGGTGATGCCCTGCACGAAGCACGACGCGACGCGCTGGAACGCCGTGCCGTGCACTGGTGTGCAGCAGCGCCTCGGAGGCAGGCCACCAGCCCGGCTCGTGCATGCCATCAGCACCACCGCCGCCGTCACGCGCAGCGACCACCGCCTCGCCTTTCTCCGCTGGAAGTCCACTCACGGCGACTCGATAGCGACTCCAGAGGCCTCGACCTTCTGGTTGCAGCTCTCCATTGGGGAGACGGCACTAGCGGCGTTCAAGGACGTGGCAGCGCAGTTGCTTCTTGCCCTCGCTGTCGACATCTCCGGCAGTCGCGACAACCAGCGCAGCTCGCTGAACCTCGCTGCCGCCCTGCTTCTTCCCATCGACATGGCCGGATGGTTCGCCATGGAACTCGCGGGACGCTTGATGCTCTACACGGAGCTCGCTGGACACCTTGATGGAAGGGATGGAGGCGGCCGAAGAAGAGAAGTAGAGGGATGGGGCAGAGACGGTGGCGCAGTACCTTCGGGCATGGCGCCCGCCTCCATCGCAGGGGTCTAGACACGGCACGGTGGCGGCGGTAGTGGGCGAGCCGTGACTGCCCGCCACGATTCTACTCGTGTCCATGGGTGTCCCAATTAGCCAATTAAGTGGGTTTGGGCTGGCGGCGCCGTGGGCAGCCCATCCCCACTTACAGGCCTAATCTCTGGAGTTCCCATGATAAGAGATGGCTACTTTTGAGAATGAGCTGGTCTTAGCAAAAGCTCGGTTATTGGCGTGGCCATCTCTGGGGTTCACATGATAAGAGATGGCTGGATCTTTGCATAAACGCTATATCATTCACTTACAAGTTTGCTGTCCCATCCTGGCAGTGGAGAGAACTCAGACTCAGGGTAGTAAGCTCCTCTAGAGCAGCCTATGGGCACATCATACCCACATTAATTGTTGGAATACATCATGCAAGGTGTCCAGTGGTTGGAGCAAAGTTGTAAATTACCTTTCACGTGCGAACTCGTGGACAAAAAAGAGAAGAAACATTGTTACAGAACGTCCATTTAGTGAGAAACCTTCTGAAGGAGCATTGAATTTAAATTTGCGTGTAGTTCTGACTGAGTCGTAATGCATGATAAGCTTGTAAAATTGAACCGAACAGCTTACTTATTTGAATTGGTGAGATATGAGAAGCGTAGCATGTCGAACATATAGAACACATTTGAGCCACA
Organism: Poa pratensis; assembly: GCA_947311845.1. Classification (NCBI taxonomy): domain Eukaryota; kingdom Viridiplantae; phylum Streptophyta; class Magnoliopsida; order Poales; family Poaceae; genus Poa; species Poa pratensis. The sequence goes on along the minus strand of CAMZMU010000059.1, from coordinate 27,438,156 downwards.
AACACATGTCCATGTGATTATTTTTAAGCAGGTTGACCTATATTAGCCTGGCATTTGATTCCCTTTGCCAGTATTCTAGAATATAGTTCTGCAACCTTGGCTTTAAACCACTCAGAAGTCCCTTGATAAATTTCTCGACCTGGGGCAGTACTATCTACTTTTTTGTTAGCTATTATTATTATTATTATTTTTTTCTACTGATTCTTTAGGGTTACTGATGAAAGATAGGATATATGTTAGTACACCTTATGCCAGTATATTGATTGGAAATTCTAAATTTTCAGGCACATGTTGGCATAGCTCTTCTAAATGCTGAACCGGTGCAGAAAGCTGACTCGAAATCACAGTCATCCAAACTTGAAAGCAAATCAGGGAAGTTGAAAAAACCGAAACCTGCTAATGAGTCATCATCACAATTGGTCCCACCAGCTAGCAGTTCCCCTAAAGCACCCAGCAGCCGCCCCTTGACTGCTGCTGAGAAACAGCGAGAAAAGCTGCAGAAGATGTTAGATGAAATGAAAGAAGAAGGTGATGGCCGAGCACCGGTTGTGCAGCTTGGTGATGCTTCCATGGCCTCACCTTTCACAGCAAAGCATGCCTCTGTTGCCCCCACGCTTGATATCATCCGCCAGGGGAGAAGCACCCTAGTCACTACACTCCAGATGTTCAAAATTCTTGGACTCAACTGCCTTGCAACAGCATACGTTCTCAGTGTAATGTACTTGGATGGTGTCAAACTGGGTGATGTTCAAGCTACAATCAGTGGTGTCTTCACTGCGGCTTTCTTCCTCTTCATTTCCCATGCTCGTCCACTTCAAGCACTATCTGCAGAGCGCCCTCATCCTAACATCTTCTGCGCATACGTCTTCCTTTCTATTCTTGGCCAGTTTGCAATGCACTTGCTCTTTTTGATGTCAGCTGTCAAGGAAGCATCCAAGTATATGCCAGAGGAATGCATTGAGCCTGATTCAGAGTTCCATCCGAACCTTGTCAACACAGTTTCATACATGGTGAACATGATGATCCAGGTGGCAACCTTTGCTGTAAACTACATGGGCCACCCATTTAACCAGAGTATATCAGAGAACAAGCCTTTCAAGTACGCCCTCTATGCAGCTGTTGCTTTCTTCACAGTGATCACATCGGATATGTTCAGGGATCTGAATGACTATATGAAGCTTGAACCCTTGCCTGAAGGAATGAGGGGCCAATTGATGCTTTGGGCTATGCTTATGTTCTGTGGTTGCTATGGATGGGAGCGGTTTTTGCGATGGGCATTCCCGGGCAAGATGCCAGCATGGGAGAAGCGCCAGAAACAGGCAGTTGCAAACAAAGACAAAAAGGAGGCGTAGGATCTTGTTTTCTTTTTTTCCATCACTGTTCCGTTCTTTACCCTACACAGGCCGTTTCTCATTTGGCAGAGATCTTGTCACTAGTGAACTGATCATGATTGCACTCTAATATGTAGTTTAGGAGAATTTTGTCAGGCTCTAAGTTCTATTTGTAGGAGGATACAGTGTTACTCAACATACATGCCTGGTGTGGAGGCTCAAAATTTTCAGGTTCCATACCTTTTGCTAATGATGACATGAATATGGATGAACATACCATTGAACACTCCGATGATTTATGAGTTATCTACTGTTATGAGTTACTCCCTACGTCCCATAATAATCCCATGATAGTATATTGGTTGTAATAACATCTTATATTATGGGACGGAGTGAGTATGTTGTATTATGCGCCTTTTATAACATATTGAAGGACAATTTATCGTTACCAGCAGTGCAACGATTCTTCCGTGCCACAAGTTTGGCTTCTGGAATCTGGATCCAACACTTCTGACATTCTGTCATCATCGTGTATATATATATGATGAGATGCAATTTTGCAATGTGTCAGTGGTACTTTTTACGGTCTGTTCGTCTCCTGCTGTCATGCATTTTCGTGGGTGCTGGATTGCGTTGCTACCTGTTGGTACAAACTTCGCCGAGTTCAACGTTGTTGAGTTGCGTTCACTGGATCGGTGGCGCGCGGCCTAACTTTGGCTTGCAAAACCTCACCCGTCAACTTGTTAGCGAGAGCTTGCGATTTGATAATTTGACCTGAAAAGTCCACGCTCGACCATTTCAGCGGCAGGCCTGTAGCCCTGCACCCACCATACGTAAATGCTACACGTCCTCCACTTCAGAGATAATAGAAGAGAATTGCAGTGTTTAGTCCAAGTGGTAAAAGTTTCACACGAGCAAACGGCAGCACAACAAACGCACAGCCAACTTAGAGCTTCGACACGGATTGGAAGTAGCATGTTTTGTCCTTAAAGAAAAAAATTAGCATGTATTAAGTGTGACCTATGTTTGAGGGGAATTCCCAACGGGGAGAGAACGGGGCTAATGTCCGATTATCAATCTGACCACACAATTTTTTCTGTATGTCTTCCTTTGATCCCAACATGTTACCCCTACCTAGTGGGGAAGGACGAAAATTTCACGAGGAGGGTGAACTCAAAAGAATGATGCAAGGACTGAAATAGTACCGAGACATTAACACTATATATGATTGTAACCACTTATTACAATAGAAATATAAACATATTTGAATATAAATAAAACCTAAAAACATACTTCTTGCAAATCTCTACTCTTTTTTTAAATGTTCTAGATTTTTTGTGAGGCAAGAGCCGTGTTCTACGGTATATTTTCATTAATTAGTAAATACCCAAAGTAATTAAATGTGACCTGGTTTCGGCCAGTCTATAAAGTTGTCCAAAGTACTCTCAAACCCTACTTAAATACCACACATAGGAAATGTTTAGAGTCATTTTTTTTGTTAAAATTAGAATTAGCTATTGTAGATAGAAAGAGTTGGTTTCCGAATAGACTAGATGTAGTCCTTGTTTTCGGTTCGTAATCGATTTTATGCAGTATTCACTAAAACATGCATAACTTTGTCATACGAATTCCGTTTTTTACGTACTACTACTCAAATTGTTCAGAAAAAACACGTGCATAAGATTTTTTTTGTCAAAAATCTAGGTAGGGCGGCTGCCCCTACCTTGCCCTAAGGAGAGCTTTGCCCCGGCCCTATCCGAAGTCATGTATGTGTCGTCATGGACTATTTTGTTTATATAAAGATATCGAGTACAACATAGACGCACACAATCAAGTAACACATATTTAAGGCTGGATTCGTGTCATATGTTATCGACTATATAGATGGACACCATCATGGCGTCATTCACATATCATTCTTTCTCTTTGCTTCATGCTCGTTTTCTTCTGGTTGTATATAGTTGCTAAATAATCTAGTGACCAGTCGGTGGTGTCACATGGAGGAGAATACTAGGTGGTGTGAAAGCATCATTAAGTTTAGGGAGGCATGCCAGTAATTTTCTTAGCCGACACACACATAGGTAGCATGTAGGACATGCGTTTTGACTCATAGGAGCATCTAGTCTCACTATGAAAAGAAAATTTTAAAAATATTTAAAATATCAAAAAAATCTGAAATAAAATTTCGAGTGTACCTCTTAACATTTTATGTTGGCACATAAAGTTTCACGAAAAAATAATGTTTTTGTGTTCGGTGTAAAAAAGACAAATTTGGTGCTCAAAAACAACATTTTAGTGGGCATGTTTTTGTCTTTTTTACACAGGGCACACAAAATTTCTTTTCTTCACAAAAAATTGTGTGCCTACATAAAATGTTTGTATGTTCATCCGATTTTTTTTCCAGAAACTTTGGACATTGCTAAATATGTTTTTCATAATAGGATCATCTAGACCTACAACTTAAAATGGATTTCCGCATTATATGCATACACTCGCACAATGTCTATGGCAGATTTTCGTTGATATGGCAAATTGGCCCCACATCTCGAGGGCAGAAAAATGCTTGGCACCATCCATGAGTACGCGTAGCGCAAGCGGGTAGATATGCACATAACCCCATTTCTCCCCAAAACAAAACAAGAAAATATCTATATACTCCCCGAACTCGTCCCACATCGAGCAAACCGCGTCCCAACCGAAATCCCCAATTCCCCACCCAGAGAGCGATGGCGTCGGTGACGGAGATGCAGCCGCTGGCGCCGTCGGGGTACCGCCGGGCGCCGGAGATGAAGGAGAAGGTGGAGTCGTCGTTCGTGGACCTGGAGGCCGGCAACGGGGAGGCGCTCTACCCCGGGATCTCGCGCGGCGAGAACGCGCTCCGCTGGGGCTTCATCCGCAAGGTCTACGGCATCCTCTGCGCGCAGCTGCTCCTCACCACCCTCGTCTCCGCCGTCACCGTCTTCCACCCAACCCTCAACGCCACGCTCTCCTCCTCGCCGGTCCTCGCGCTCCTGCTTGCCGTCGTCCCCTTCATCCGTAAGTGCTCTAGTCTTCTCCTACGTCTGACGCTACGCTTGACCTTCTCGTGGCGCAGTTATGTGTACCCTTCTGTGATGAATCTGATGATGCCCAGAAAATCGTTGACCTTCACCCTAATTAGCAGTTTGCTTGACTCGTTGCTTGAATCTGATGTTTTGTTGTTAAGTTGGATCTCACTGAATCGAACCGACAGTGTAGATCGAGGATCTAGATAGTTCAAGATGGAATAGTCTGATCCAGTGGATTTTGGTTACGGATTTTAGTTACATATAATTGTTTTTTTTCAAATAAAACATTGCGGATTAAGATGGAATATAACCCATGATTATATGCATCCAATAGGATATGTTTGCTGAAACTTCTATCATGCCCTCAGTTGCGTGAGATATTGTATTGTAGTATGATTGTATTTGTGTGCTACGAGATTGTATGAATGGTTCTATGCATATTTGGTTTGCCTCCAAGCCATATGACCTGAAGATATCTGAGTTTCTTCAGACAACCGAATACTGCACAGTTGAGTTTGGAGTGGACCACTGTTCTTAATACAGGCCTTGATGGTGGCCACTCCTCAAGCTTGCACCTGTGTGAGTTTACATCAAACGTCAAGGTTTAGCAGGCCTTGATAGCAGTTTAGCGTGCCTTGCGGTGTGGTAAAGGCCTTTGTAGCAGTCAAAAGGATTTTTTGTGCTATTTGTTGTACTTCCTTGATAACCGATACACATTGGCTTCCCCAACAAGCTAACTGGCAACACAAAACATGGCTGAGATAGTGTTTGACACTTTCGACCCAAATGAAAGTGAGGAGGAGGACTTCATACTTGATGATGAATCTGATAGTGTTTTAGTTAATGAGTTTGTGCGATAGTTACCGTGAATAAGATCAAGGTTCAATTAAGCGCTAGGCGCTAATTGAGCGTTTTGCCTCCGCTTTTCTCTTTCTGAAGGATTAAAGCGCTAAGCGCAATTAAGCGCACGTTTAAGCGCAGTTGAGCGCTAGGCGTTTTGCTCCGCTCAGCGCCTAGCACGCTTAAGCTCGCTTTTTATAACCTTGAATAAGATGCAGGTAGAGCTAGTCTTGTATCTAAGGAACTATAATAGTAGTTTTTTACCTGATATTGCTCTTGTATTTCTGGTGTAGGGGTGTACCTGTAGGTTATAATAGTTGCTGTTTGCTATATGTTGAAAGTCTGAGCTAGTAGTTTTTTGATTAATTTAGAACTCATTAGTCAGTTGTGTGTTTTCTCCATAATTCATATTACCCAAAAATGTTGCATTTGTTAATTACTAAACCCCTTCCGGCAATAACACTTATAGCTGTCAACAATAATTCTAGGCGTGGTGGCCTCGCAGTAACTAATTACTAATTAGAACATTGGGTTGGGCTCTCCTCGATATATATAAGCTCTCAACGTTCCTTTCTGAATTTTTTCTCTGAGCAAACTGATACCTGGTAAAATCTTGCTTCTATAATTGAATCGTATAGCTGAATTGTCTTACTTTTTGTTTTTATGCTCAACAATTAGACAAACACATGATAATTTCCTAATGATTAGTTGAGGATGTGGAGAAATAATTAAGCAGAAGTCTGAAGTCCAGATCAGAGAGTGCAAGAGAACAAATATTCTGGCCTTTGTTGATGTGAATGTGATCATGTCTATGTTAGTGTTAACAACAGGCAGCAACTCCCCCTCCCCCCACCCCCACCCATATCCTCTTTTGAGTTCGCCGATCGGATGACAGTTCATTGTTGTTATTTCGTATCAGAAAATTGATATTGTTTACCCGACAGCTAATTTTGTGATATTTTGTTGCAGTGATGATCCCATTGTATCACTACCAGCACAGGCACCCACACAATTTAGTTTTCCTGGGTTTGTTCACTCTATGCTTGAGCTTCAGCATTGGTGTGGCGTGTGCAAACACTGAAGGTTTGTTTTTTCGTAAAGTTGTTATCATTCTTTTCTTGTATCACAGACTAGTTTTCTTAATGGTTCATTTGCATATTGCAGGAACAATTGTGCTCCAGGCATTGGTACTGACTTCAGCTGTGGTTGTCTCTCTGACTGCATACACATTCTGGGCCTCAAAGAAGGGCAAGGAATTTGGTTATCTTGGACCATTTCTGTTCTCTGCTCTCACTATCCTTGTCATAACAAGCTTTATCCAGGTAACGTGCATGATGAACTTTGACAAGAGCGTTTTAACGGACTTGCGTAAAAGTACTCCAGTTGAACACTCCGCTAGTTGTAACACTTGTGCCACAAAATGCTGTGTTGCAGGTTTTCTTCCCATTTGGACCTGCATCCAATGTCGTGATCAGCGGGTTTGGAGCTCTGGTCTTCTCAGGCTTCATCATCTACGACACCGAGAACTTGATAAAGCGTCACACATATGACGAGTACATCTGGGCGTCTGTGGAGCTTTACCTCGACATCCTCAACCTGTTCCTCACCATCCTTCAGATGCTCAAGCAAAATGAGAACTAACCTGTTCCATCTGAACCACCAGGACCTTGTGCCAACTCGGGCAGGTCCCATCCTTTATCTGAGTCTTTTGAACTGCAATCTATGTAACTCGGAAGACCTTGTTATGCGTTTTGCCATCCAGAGGATGTCACCGAAGTACGACATATGTATATGTTCTAGCGTGAGTCTTTGTGTCTATTTCAAACAGTCAGTGATCTTATGGACGATTGTGCCATGGTGCCAATAATTGTTACGTCGTGTCGTTTGTACTATGTGTTGCTTGTACCCTTCCTGCACTTATTGGCACAATGTTTGAAGTTTATGCTAGAACATGAATGTGGCACATGGCATGTGGTATGGCCTGCAGCTGTCATGGAAATCTGGTACTTCCAACTCTGCGAGAAGATCCTACAACTACAAGTACATAGTTGGGTTGGGCTTCCCAGAATCCAGGCTATCGTATCTCGGGCTGAACAAACTTTTCATGAACGAACTTGCTCTTGGAGCTAAAATTTGGATAGCTCTCGATTTGAAATCTCCGCTTTAGATGCTTATATACCTTGTTTTTACCATAGTTTACAAGAACATTGTGTAGTACTAATAAGAACACGAAAGGCTTAAGGACCAACCCAGTGAGATAACAAGATGATACCATGTGAATCGCTTGAAACATGACAAGTGTTATATGTATGGCTAACCCAATAAAACAAGTTCAGTAAGTAAAATTGTTACCACGAGACAAACAATCCTTTCTCTAAAGAGCCCCAATTCGGAATGATATGAACAATTCCTTCAAACCTTTTGTCCAGAATAAGCCCGAATCGAATTGCATGGATGCAGCTCTAAATTGGGCCTTTCCGCGTGTTAGCGGTTATACACTGACACAAACATCCCTCAAACGAGCCACCCCTATTACACTATTGCATTTTTTTGAAACAAGGCAATTTTTTTTGCATTTCTATTGATTAAGGGGAAGGTTTTTAGAAGTTTTACAACCCTTGCCGGCCGCGACCAAAATACTATGTCAATTCTCGTGGCATTACATTCAAAACCTTGGTTGGCTGCCTCATCTTTGATCTTTGTGACAAGCATGGTGGAAGTCAAAGAGTGGTGTCAAATCATCCGTGCATTTCTATATGGTCCCTTCTTGCAGATCACGTTGATCCACCAATCCTTGACGGTGGGATTGCCAATCACTTGGCATGACATTATGAAGTCCCAACCAAGTCTTCAACGAGGACCAAACGCGGGTGGTGAAACGACACTTGAAAATGAGGTGAGTGGTCATCTATTGCACTTGGTTGCCAAGCTTACAAAACCTACAGTTTTGCCACCCCTTCAATCAAATCTATCCGCCATCCACACACGGTTTTGAAGGATCAACCAATCGATGATTTTCCACTTAGGAGGGGCCCAAGGTTTCCAAACCAAGGGGCCATCATCGAGGTGGTGTGACCCAAAAATTACATCTTGTAGGCCGATTTGGACGAACACCACCCATTGTTGGTGAGCTTTCAAACAATAGTATCCGGGACATAATGTTGGATTTTGAACACCATCAAGCATTGTTTCATTGTCTCCCCCTCTTAGAGCATCTCTAGCAGAACCCGCAAACATGCGAAAAACTGTAAAACTCCGGCGAGTTTACGGTTTTAGGCTATTTTTTGTCCAGAACAGAACCTGTAAAAAATTGTGAAACTGCAAACGTTTTGCGGGCGCCCTTAAATGTCAGCCTCCAACTTGAATCTTTACAGATTGAAGGGCGATATGCAGGCCACGAACCGGCCGGAATTGCAAATCCTCTCCCAACGCCGCCGTCCGTTCCAAATACTCCAGCAATCGATTCGTCGCGTCTCCGGCAAAATCTTACACTGATGTTCAAAGATTCGCACTCGCCGTTGAAAGGACAATGATGTCGCCTAGAGGGGGGGTGAATAGGCGATTAAAACTTTTCCGGTTTAGCCTTGCTAATTGCGGAATAAAACTAGGTGTTTAAATTAACAAGCCAACAACCTAAATAAACTAGGCTCACCTATGTGCACCAACAAGTTATGCTAAGCAAGACAAGCAACAAGGTGATAGCAATATAGAATACTTCAAGCACGAAGGCTATCACAATGTAAAGTGCATAACTAAAAAGCTCGGGTATAGAAATAACCGAAGCAGGCGGAGACGAGGAAGTATTCCCGAGTTCCTCCTTGAAAGGGAGTACGTCTCGTTGGAGAGGTGTGAACCAACACAACGGTTCAACAACCACAAAGGTTTCACCCTCTTCTCCGATGAACCGCACCACAAAGGTTTGGTTCACCTTCCACTATCGGTATTCCTTCGAGGCAGAATCCGGAGCCTTTCAACAACAATCCGAGGCACAGCCCACAAAGGGATTGGGGGCTCCCGAACGGCTTTCAACAACAATCCGAGGCACAACCCACGATGGGATTGGGGGCTCCCAAACGGCTTCAAGTGACCACACAAGGGTCCAACCACCACAAAGGCGTCTAGGGTCCAAGAACCCAAGAGTAACAAGTTCACAAGCTTTCAACTTCCACGAATCCTCGTGGAGAGCACACCGATGCACCAAATGCAAAAGGCAAGAGCACAAGTGCTCAAGTCCTCCACTCTCAAATTCCAACAAAGCAACAAATGCTTATGGGGGAATAAGAGAGGAAGAACAAAGAGGAGAACCACTCAAGAACTCCAAGAACTAGATCCACTATGTTCCCCTCACTTAGAGGAGATATTGATTGGTGGAAATGTAGATCTAGGTCTTCTCCTTCAATCCTCCAAAGATCAAAGAGTTTGGGTGGAGGGATTGGGAGATATCAAGGAAATGAGCTTGCAACAATGGAGGAGAGAGAAAGCAAAGGTTGCTGGGCTCAGCTGGCTGGCTGGAGGAAGTTGGAGGGGTATTTATACCCCTCCCAGAAAAGTAGCCGTTGCAGCCAGATTCACACCGGAGTTTCCGGTCCAAGTGACCGGATACTCTGGCCCCCACCAGGAGGTGAACAACAAACAAACGAGAGAAGCTCAGGCAGAAACTCCGGCCCCTGGGACCGGAAACTCCGGCCTGGGGCGGATACTCCGGCCCCCACCAGGGGCTGAACAAGAAAAACACTCTCCGAGGAAAACCAAGGACCGGAGACTCCGGTCCAGAAGACCGGAGACTCCGTCCTGAAAACAGTGAAACTGCAAAACCTGAAATGCAATAACTTTCTCGTATGAACTCCAAAACAGGTGAATCCAATTGCGTTGGAAATATTAAGGGTCACAAATATAGGGGGGGATACCACACATGGGAAGGTGTGGACCCTAACTCGAAGGTGGACCGGTAATATTTCCAACACGAAAACGCAACAAGTTTTCATTAAGAAATCCGTTTTCGAAGAACTTGGGCTTGTCATGAAGATCACGACAAGCACCAAAACCCAACAAGGAGAAAAGCCAAATAAGAACCAAGAAAGATGATATGCCAAGTATGCAAAGGTATGAGCTCTCCACAAAAGATGCGATCAAGTTACTCACTTAAGAACCCCTCTTGATAGTACGCCGTCTATCCTAAAACCCGGTCTCCCACTAACAACATGAGACCGGTAAAATAGAAAACCTATCAAGATCATACCTTTGCCTTGCGCATTCCACTTGAGCTCGATGATGACGATCTTGACTCTCTCAAGTTGGAACACCTTTCTTGATTGTGCTTGCTAGCACATGCTTGATGAAGACTTCTCCAAATGCTCCTCCATACTCCATTATGGGAAAGCCTCGCTAAGCTCCGTCTTCATGTCTCCTTTGCACTTCATCATCTACACATGACCATTCTTCATATAAACCCTTAAATAGAGCATTGGTCATCATGCCATCTTCAAGAGTCCAACACATGAACTCCAATGGACAAGATCTATAAGAATATCTCAATGTAAACATTAGTCCATAAGGAGTGTCATTAATTACCAAAACCACACATGGGGCAACCATGCACTTTCAGCCGTGCCCAAGTGGTGGCCGTCCAGGCGAGCGGCAGGGCAAAGCAGACGCCGGAAAGGCTTACTACGTTGGCTCGGCGGCGAGCAGCTCGGACGGGCGCGCCGCGACGGCGACTAGCTAGCTAGCTCCATGCGTGGGCGAGCTGGACGATGGCTCGATCCCACGCGGTAGCTAGCCTGGCTAGCTAGCTCCCACGCAGGCTGGTCGATCGATTCTCAGCTAGCTAGCTAGCTAGCTTTCCAGGCGGGGCGAGTCGGACCATGAATCAATCGATTCTAGCTCTAGCGTACCTTGCAGGTGATATGTACGTATTTTAGGAGGTAGTGGATCTCACGCGACGCCGGATCATGGGCGGATTTGAGCGGGGTCAACGCGTCACCGAGCGAGAGGAAGAAGAAGATGTGGGAAAAAGAAAAGAAAAGATGCGAATATTCGGTTTTACAGTTTGAGTTTGAGGGCTCTATTCCGCTGCGGCTGTTTTTAATCCAAAAAACGCGAAGTTCGTGAACCGTAAACTAGTTTTGCGGACACTGCTAGAGATGCTCTTAGGACCTCTTCCCACAACCCTGGACTGAACCAATCTAATCTGATCATCAGTCTGCTACACTCCAAATCCGTCGGCTGCAACGGGCAACGGCCAAGCCCGACACGCGCCGGCGCCCGGCCCGCCACTTCCCCCCGTCCATTTCCTCGAGAAGCCAAACCCCGGCCACTTGCCGCCGGCCATCCATCCACTACCCCACCCGATCCCCTCGGGAAACTGTGCGTCCACGGCGCAAATGATTGAATGCCTGAAGCTGCCTACCACCATAACGGACGGGCCTTTTACCAGTAGTTTTCCGCCTTATCCCCGCGCCGATCTTTTCTTCCGACGCCCGGGTCCCCGCCCCACGGCCGGCCGGTGAGAGATACGACAGGCCGAGCTAAAGCAACGGTGGCCGGCGGTCGCCTCGTGCCGGCGACTCCCAGCCACCCGCGCAAAGCGCGCCGCAGCGCCCCCCTCTTAATTCTTTCCTTTTCCCCGGACGACAGCACCGCACTGCTCCGGATATCGATCATGCCCGTGTGTCTCCGGAAAGTCAGAAGACTGATGGAGATTGAGATTGCAGGGTGATGATGATGATGAGATTGCGTTCGGGAATGCGTTGAAACTGGAATAGAGAATGTGGAACGCTTGCAGCTGCAGCTGCAGGCAGGGATGGAGGAGATTCTGAAAGGGGAACTTTGGACGTGTGTCAGATAAATCATCAACGCATTGTTCATTAGCCCCTTTAGCTAGATCCCGTTGATTTCGTAACGTATAAAGCCTTGCCTTTCCTCTGTATAACAATGTGGCTTTAAATAATTTTCATCTCATGGAGTTTTGGGCTGTAGAAACTCACAAAATTATAATATGCAAGATAATTGGTATCAGATTTATCGAAGAGTCGTCGTCAACAAATAATATGATCCCGGGAAAATTTCTTTTGCGGTTTGTAAGCGTCATTGCTATTTTATTTGTTTTGCCACGGTAGAATTCTTAATATATACAACACCCCCTTTCGATTCAAATCAACCACATGTCGAAAAGCCGTGAAAATTAAAAATCGCAACACAATATAAGAGGCCAGGAAAATAGCAAAACCTTAATGTCTACTAGTTATTATACACACACAATGCACGTTTTATCTAGCAGATAAACTATTTATCCCAGTATAAAGTGAACTCTTGGATTGTTTCTTGTAAATTTGTGGACTACCATTTGAAAAAACACCATATAGATAAACAGGATCACAAAGAAATAAGAGTTAGGTTGTAAGCCTCCCCGATTCCGAAAGAGGGATTGTAAAGAGTATAATTAAGTGATTAAGTCTGCAACTAAAACAGTTTTCTGGTTGATCCGTTAGGTTAGAATAAGATTCCGAAAATTGGTTGCACCAAACCCTAACATGTGTTTTTATATTGTTATAAATAAACCTAAAATCTGAGCACACATGTTAGTGATGTAAGCAAGCTATCCAGATATTCAGGCTTAGTTGTTACGATACTTGAAAAACCACCATTTTCTACAAAAACTTTATTCTATATATATAGGAAAATGGTTCCATACCCCTGGGTGTACGTACTCCCACGCGTCAATATACCACAAAGATGAACCGACTATACCTTTTATCATTTTTAATATATTTAATAGTAGATACCCCAAAGTGACTTATGTGGAAATTCTCATATGAATCTACAAATTTTATATTATTTGCACATATACTGCTTTTCTATACGTAAAAAAGGTATATTAAAAAACCAAGGACCCCGATGATACTTTTTTCATACTACTTGTATAGAGGTATATTAAAATAATTATTGAGGTATAAAAAAATTATAAAGAGGTATTATACCCTCGTATGTGAGGTATATTGAATGTGGGAGTATGTATGCCCAGGAGTATATAATAGGAGGTCTTTGACGCGGTTGGATGGATGTCGGGGCGGCGGCCCCGGAAGGTGGTGATGGAGGACCGCGCTGGGCATGGAGGGTCGGTTGGATGCCGAGACGGTGGTCTCGGATTGCGGCGGTTCTCGAAGTGTCGGAGCTACACATGATGGGGGTTTCCAGTAGTGTGCTTTATCCTCGTTCGTCGGGGCAGCCTATCCCAGCTCCCCATAGCTGGTTGGCTTCTCTCTGCGGCGATGGTGAGGACGGCGTTCGATGATGCGGTGCTTCGCGAGGCGTCTCCCGTGCGCTTTTTGGAGCATGTCGGTCCTTTCCACCTCTCATTGGCATGCTATGCCGGATCTGGCTTGCTCGATCAAAGGTGTGGTGTGGGCACGACGCGGTGGGGGTTTTTCTTCGTCAGCTTCGTGTTGTTTGTCAGTGTGCTTAGGTGGTGCGTTTCTCTATGGTTCTCGCCGCTTCGTCGGCGCCTTTGTATCTGATTTTCGCCCAGTTTCCCCAAATAAACTGGGCAACTCTCTTCTTCTTAATGAAAGACAGTGCTCCTGTTGGTTACTCGATTTTTTTTATTAATTTCTTAGCAAAACTGTTCCTCCAATAATTATTAATGTACAAATTCTGGTTATATTTTAAAGTGTAAATGATAATATTAGTTTGAAAGCTTTGTTTCCTAAATCAAACATACAATAATACCATGGTCTTAGTTAGGACTTCACGGTTCTATAGTAATCAATGATAATTTGTGGTACAATCAATAGAAATTCAACAAATAGGATTTTTTGAGGACATGGGTATTAGGGAGCTAGATGCAAGTATACTTGAGAACAACTATAATTTGGTCTAGGAAATGTATTCAAGACAATTCAACCAACTAAACATGTGATGGTTGTTTGTAATTTTGACTTGAATTCACTCTCATGCCCTATACGACTAGAGGGGTCTGCTTCTTATGTTAGGGTTTTAGGCCTACACCCAATATTTCCTTGCACCCTACCTTGGTGTTCGATATGATTTAACAAAGTTCAGTCGTGGTTATATTGACCCCAAACTAAGTGCTTCATCGTTCTCAAGTGAGCACATTTGATGGAATAGATAACGAAGCAAATAATAATATGCCTTCAAGTTTTTGTGTTTATCTCGTCGACCGCGATGAGCAAATCATCAATACAACAATCTTAGGGACATAATTCCACTTCAAATAATGTGGGAATGTTACTAACGACCATAGTAGTTAGTACGATCTATGTGACGTAATAAGAACTAAAAGAGAAAATAACTCTTAAAATTTGTCTATAATGAAGTCATGCATCTGGTACCAGCATCAAGCATTAGAGTACACTTAGTAGCATATTTTGTTATGAATAATAAATGAGCATCGGAAACCATCACTGGGTGCTAAGCTAATATGAAATTTTGGATACGTTTCACGTTTCAGATAGAAAAGGCTAGATTATAGTATCTAACCACACCAGATTCTGAAAAAGATGTAGGAAGATAGAAAGAAAGTGATGCAGCAATTTGTTCTCATCAAGTGTTTTTAGGAAGGAAAAACTAGAGTAGCTTGTAGAGTACATGTCCTAATCACAAGAGAGGATATGAAATAGTAGAGAGTGTCTATTTTATTAGTAAATAAGAAGTATAATATCCTTCGTCATAGATCTAATTACTAAACACGTGTAATGATACATTAATTATTATCAAAAATAATATAGCAGACTAAACCATAATTGCATGTTTTAGCAATCTTACTCTTCCATCCATCTAATTACTAAACACGTGTAATGATACCAAATAGTAAACCTATATGGCATTAGACATTTCACTGTTATGCAAATCGAGAGAACAAGTATTGAAGTGTTATTATGAAGAAGTAAAAGTTGCATCAGGCCATCGAAGAACTATAATCCAGATGCTAGATGTGTCAAAACGACGGTCAATGACCTTGTAACTAAATGTCTGTAACCTGGTAATTCGTCACTCGCAGTGTGTGAACTCATTTACTACTACTTGATAACTATGATGCCAAAAATGGCAGTGAAAACATATCAACATAGGATTTCGTTTTGACGATCTCGTTAAAATACACACATGGAGAAAACGATTCCTAGTTCAGGGTCAAGAATTAAGAGATTTTATAAAGCATATCAACATAGGATTTCGTTTTGACGATCTCGTTAAAATACACACATCAAAAAAATTATTCCTAGTTCAGGGGTCAAGAATTAAGAGATTTTTATAAAACAACTCAATGCATATATGGGATTATACGGTCAATTCTTTGGAGCGCATATAATTTACAAATGAGCACAAATTTCTGTCAATAGGGTCAACGACGGGGTAGCACTATAGGGCACATCATTTCTAATGTAGTAGTTAAAATATATAAAGTAAAATTAGAGACATCAAAAAAAAAAAATCAAGGAATTGCGTCTACTAGAAAATGTACATGTGCTGCAAGTTTTCTTATCTAGTGTATAAACTATGTCTCCCCAAATAAGATTCAACTAGATACAAAACTCTACTTGTGATTTTCAAAAAAATTGTCCATGGCATTTCATAAGCATATTATATGAAGATACAAATATGGCTAGATCATCTAGTCATGACAAAGCTTCACACACCTTTTGCAATCCCTCCTAATTTGAAAATAGGGTTATAAAGAGTAACTATAGGAGGTGTCCGGGTTTGGCTCTCAAAGTGTATAGTGAAATCGAATAAATGTTATTTTATATTTAGAATAATCTTATTTTTGTAAAACACATGTTCGTGTCTTTTATGTACGTGCTAAAATTCACAAAGAAAATATATATGTTTTGCCTTCAAAAACCAAAATGCTTTACTCTAAAACGATTTTTATTAAAAAGTCTCATTATTCATGGCGGCCACAAAGCTTTCATTTAATATGAAAATTTATTTGTACACACAAGGCACAAACATGTACATGAGTAAACTATTTCATATTGTTTTATAAATTAAGAGCATTAGTCAATTTTATGGCACAATTACACGATTAAATATGTAACTAAGAATTTTTTTTAAGTATTCAACTTAGTTTTTGAGTGACATTAGATGGTATGGATATCATGGTTTGTGTCAAACTCAAACTCTCACTTTTTATAGACATAGATAAGTACGGAATATTCTAGAGTGCATATATTTATTTAGGCCTGTAAATGATCTAGATTTTTTTTTGGCTTAGTGGTTATGAGATTTTAAATAGTGACCACTGGGTCTATAAAAATCTTGGTTGTAACAATATTTTTAAAGTTTTTCGCACATTCATAAGACCAAAGACGGCAAGAGAAAGAGCTTGGGTGCTAGTGTATGCTTTGTATTATATTCATAATTATCAATATTTCTAATTGTAATATGAACTCTATTAATTTATTAATTTATGAAAAGTAACTTATTTCTAGATTAGGTTATTTCTGAACAAGAACTAGTTATATCATAAACTGTAAACAATGCGATCAATTTCAAAAACACTTTATCTTCAATTCTTTCAGATATACAATTATTACTAAGGTCTAACTTAGGATTTACCAATATGTTAGTTAACCAATGACAATTTTGTGGGAAGTCACTTAAAATCCAACAAACCGAAAAAGGTTTAGGATATTACCAAGATGTATTTAGTTATCTATATATTTTAGTTGTTATGTTATTTGAAAAAAGTGACAATCATTTCGGGAGATGTAGTCTTATCCACGAAGACTCAGCATAGTGATCCACCAACAACAATGAGAGAGGTTCAAGGGATTTAAAGAAATGACAGCATTAAGAGCACGGTCACGTGGGCAGCATAACTGAGCACCATGTTGGTGACACGACAAAAAACAACCTTGGCTGCAACTATGAACAAAGTAGCGAAGTAGTTGCACATACCTTCATGATCCAGGTACCTGTCTTTGTGCAGCTTCATATCATAATTTTTATTTTATTTTCTGCGCTAGCACAAATCTTACGTTATTGTACTAAATAATCTTCTTACCCCGTGTTTGCTCAAACCAAGCGTTCGGATGCACCACAAAATAAAATATAGGCGTGAAATTTTCTTATTGCCTTAGTAAATATGTTTGAAATCTAAATGTTCCTAAGCTAACATTGAGCTTGTATAACATTATATTCAACTTCTTTTCATATAAAAACTATAGTGAAGTCATAAGTACATACATACACGTCCAATTTCCATCGCATCTCAACAGCTACAAAATCAAGTGCAACCTTTTATAAGCTAGATTCAATCTTCTATGGTCACTTAATAAGTTAGATTCAACTAATCTTCACCCCTCCTTTGTTTTTCCTTTGTAAAAACACGGAACCTACAAGTTAGTACTTAGATGTGCATAACAATTAACAAACAAGGTTACCGTGCAACTGTAATCTTTTTTACAACAAACATTATTAAAAATCAAAAAAAATTGAAGTATCAAGAGCTGAAAATGACAGCATACAAGTAGACAAATTGAGAGTTTCTTAATTAGTAAACAGTTTGACTTGCGGGATATTTGTTTCGGCCTATAAGAGCATCTCTAGCAGAATCCGCAAAATGGGCAAACCCGCATAATAACCGCCCGATGCGGATTGAAAACCGCAAAAATGCGGAGAACAGAACCCGCAAAATTACCCGACCCGTAAAAGATTTTGCAGGGCCCCGTGAATTCAACCCTCGGAACCGTGAAAACAAGGTTTTCCTGGCCAAACTGAAGGGGCCCTGTATATCGTGAAAGCCGTTGGCGGGAGGGACATTTCAGCACCCGCCGGTGAGCTTCCGCCGTAAAACTCGTCGGAATCCGGCCGTTTTCTAGCAAACTTGCCGGAATCGGCGGAAACAGGAGCGGCCATGGGCAGCAGCTGCTCGCCGGCCCGTGGGAGACTCCATGCGCCGGCCGCCACCGCTGAGAGCCGCCAAACCGACGCCGTGCTCTGCCCCGGCCGCCGCTGCTGAGCGCCGCCAAACCGCCGCCTGGCCGCCGCCGAGGGCTTCCTGCGCGTGCGCGGGCCAGGCCTCCATGCTCGACTCTGTGCGCCGGCCGCCGGAGGGCTTTGTCTCGAGCGCTGGGGACACTGCTCACGCGCCGCCGAGCTCCGCGCTGACCAGGGCGCGCTTCGTCCGCGCGCGCCAGGGACCTCTAGCTTGCGGGGACTTCGTGTGAGCTACGTGTGTGAGCGAGTACGTGCCTGCCTTCCTGTGTTTAATCGATCGGATAGCTAGCTGCCTGTAGGTACGATTGACCGATGAATCGATCTAAATAGCTAGCTAGCTAGCTAGCTGAGCGCCTCGGCGATCGATGCAATGGCTAGCTAGCGACTCCGCATCCAGCTCTCCGTGCTGGTTTCGTTGATCTAGAGGCTAGCTACTTTACGCAGTGCTAGCGGATCTGAGAAAAATATGAGGAAAAGATGAAGGAGGAAGACGATGGAATATTCTGCGGCATATTCTGTTTTAAGGTTCTGTTTTACGGTTTCTGTTCCGCCGCGTCTCGTTTTGAGCTAAAAACTGTGTGTTCTGCGACCCGCAAAACAATTTTGCGGATCGGCGTTTTGCGGGCTCTGCTAGAGATGCTCTAAGGTTCGTTCGAATCTTGTTTGTTTGCTGTTCTTGCTACATTTTTGGCGCATTGTCATCAATTTTACGATGATCCTCTGAATCCATGTACAAGGTACAGATCACTACATGAATTGGATCCAGTTTGATCATTTGCTAGGAAAGGGACTTGTTTAAAAGTTTTAGCAGTAGCTTTTTCTTTCTGCCAACCAAACAATAGAATTAGACAAAACAGAATATACTAAGAAAAAGGCAACACCTTTAAGTTTACAAGATCATGAAATTTGTTATTAATACAAATGTTCATTTGTCCAATCATGTGTGCTTTTCTATCTTGTTGGGAGGTGCTTGTTGGTTCCCTTAAGACCGGTTTAGAAAGGTAATGGCAGTTGATTACACACGAGAAGAACAATGCGAAAGCGATTATGAAAGCTCCTTTCATTTTGGGCAAAATCGGCAGAAATGACGTGACGAGAATCAAACCACATGACAGTACTGCTGCTGGTAGAAAGTTGGGTTTGTAAGATGTGGAGTACAAATTAAAGAGAGGAGGAATATAACACTATCTGTCGACCAATGCAGTGCCCTAGCACGAATATGATAAAGTATGCAGGCACGCTCTTCCCTGATTGGTGAAACTTTCTTGTGAAACTTACCGCCACCTTAATTATTCCAACAGGCCAGGATCATACCGTTAGTCTTTCTCATAAATAGGAGTATCTATTGTATTCTTTTCTCATGAGGACCACCATAAAGAATTTGAAGAAGCCTTAGTCAGTGATGATACCAAGGAGAATCATAGGAAAAATTACTTAATCAGGTGGAGCTATTTCTAGCTAGCTACCCCGTAGCCTTTTCCTGGATTGCAGCATGAATTGCAGTACTGTCATTCACCCAATTCTTCATTTTATGACTAGTTGGAAGGTTGAAAAACATGCAATTTTACAGGCATCAGTCCAATTCTTTCAGAATTTGGGAAAAGCTCCCACTATCCAAACACGGCCAAACCGTCTCCTATTTTAACTCCACGATCGATCAGAACCTGATCATTGGATCCGTACGTCGTTGTAGCCAGGAGAGGAGATCGATCGCAACGATGGACCATCGATCGGCATGAGTATAGATCCCACTAGCTTAGCTACATGGCACGGCACTGATCCACTAGACAGAGTTAGTTCCCTGTACCTGCGTGCACTCATCGCCCGATGGATGGAGCTCCCTTTGCCTTTGCCTGGCCGGTCGACATGGAAAAGGCATCAGGTTCCGATGCCCTTTGATCGATCGACGAGAGCAGCTGCACTGCAGCTGGGTGGTGCAGTTGTTTCAGCATCTTATTAAGCCGTCGAGTGCCTGTCATGTACCGTCGCATCGATGATCTGTATGTATGATCAGTGTCCTGATGCTCCATCCTACCTGCAGCTACGGAAAGCTGGGTCTTTTGGAGAATGGCGTAGCTGTCGAGGGCTCGAGATATATATGCTCAGCAAATATGCTTCTGCGTATGTGTCGTCCGGATCGTAGCTGCAATCATGGTGACAACGAGTCCTACTGTATTCTCATTCTTTGCTCTTTGCTCAAATGTGTTACCCATCGGAGCTAGTTTACGCAGGATGAACTAGGGTGTTATGTGCTTACGACATTGGCCGTTTTGCAAAGGCAGATCACATGGCTGCTGGTACCTTCTAGCTGAATGCAGGGGTAAATTTACGCTTATGAGCAAAGCTAGCCACATTTGTCGAGGTTGAATTGGCAAATGAATTCATTGTAGCTCCGACCGAGACGTGCACGCCGTGATAAAAGTATTTTTACCGGTACACAAGAAGAAAAGGAATCAGATGCATCTTGCACAAATAATAAAGACATAAACAAATGTAGATTCTTCACAAAGGCCACCATTGTTAGGCTTAACTCGGTGGCTGACCACGTGGTTCGACCGATACAAATGGTTTTTATTCAAGAAAGGAACATTCTAGATGGCGTGGTAATTCTTCATGAGACAGTTCACGAATTGCATCAGGAAAAAAAAGTGACTTGATTTTTAAAATTGACTTAAAAATTATGTATGACAAAATCAAACGGTGTTTCTTCACAAACTTTGAGAATGGAGAGCTTCTCTAAAAAGTGGAGTGCTTGGTTATATTATTTCGTATCCCGAGGTAGTGGGGCCTAAAAGTTAGTGATGATGTAGGTCATTACTTAGACTAGTCATAGTGGGGAGTAACTTCAACTAGTAACATACACATATTACTAGACTATGTTACTACCCTTATAGTGCAAAGTAACAAAAAGGTGGTGTCATATATGGTCTCATTTATTACTCTATAGACTCATTTTTTCTTGAAAAGTGTGATGTTACTAGTGTTACAAGTAACTAGCTAAGTTACTCTATTTGCATCTCTCCTCATTAATTACATGCCACATAAGATTTTTTGCTTAGGTGGCATCTATGTTACTAGTGAAGTTACTCCCACTATGGGTAGTCTTAGCCGAACTAGCGTGTTGCCTACTGCGTTAACTGTTGAGAAAAGGCAGATCACGAGTAGGCCACTACTGAGAGATGCAACCTTTGAAGGCCATAGTTAGGATTTTCACTAGGCAACTCGAGACTTGGTACTAAAAAAACACAAACAATGCAAAGTCTCTAGTGTTGCCGCCGGAACTTGACTGGATGAATCTTTGGTACTATGCCATCGATCACTAGGTACGAGGAAGGCCGTCGGCGTGTGTCATCTGACACCGAAATGTAGAACGGGTAAACCCCACCTCTTGTCGGGCGGTGTTCAGCCGTAAGTTTGCAGGCACAATTATGATGAGTGCGCCAACACCTTCCCAAATGCGGGGGACACCCCGACCATCACCAGAAACCGACGACGCCACCTGGAGTCGAGCCGTCAAAGAGAAGGAGCATGGCACGCGGAGCCATGTGGCCAAGTCTCATGCACCACCTCCATGGGATCACGGACCAAGACATCACCGATGTCGGTTCCACCAGCACCTTAAGCCATGCCATGAAGGGCTACTAGAACGAGCCTGACGCATGAAGCCAGGCGATGAAATGATGCACCCTCCTTGAAGGCTGCGTGCTCTTGTCGAGTAGCCAAGGACAGTCATGGGCACATCGCAGAGATGCTCTCCAACACCGCATATCCACCTCCCACTGACCGAGGAGACATTGTGCAAGCCACTGTCATTCGCCTAGATAGGATGAAGACCAGGACCCTCCCCCCCCCCCCCCCCCCCCCCCCCCTCAACGTGAGCGAGGAGATAGACTAGCGGTGCCGTCCGCCTGGTGGGCTTTGCCTGCCAGCATCGTCCGGCGACGGCCTTGAGAACGAAGAGGGAGGATTCAGAGGCGGAGGCTAGGGTTTTACCAGAGTCAACCCCCTACAGAGCGACGTGGGCGCCATGAGTTCACATTAGTTAAATGTTTTCATTAACAAACAAAAAAGAAACATATACATCATCATT
This sequence comes from Poa pratensis, assembly GCA_947311845.1. NCBI lineage: Eukaryota > Viridiplantae > Streptophyta > Magnoliopsida > Poales > Poaceae > Poa > Poa pratensis. Next base: position 27,415,888 of record CAMZMU010000059.1, on the reverse strand, counting down.
ATGGTTATCTTTAGTAGACAAAATAAAAGAGGAACTCGTCTGATATCTTTTGTGGTAACTCTAGCATCTTTTTGTTAGTATTTTATGAGTTATTTAGATTATTACCCAGTTTGCGAAACCTGTCACTAATTCTTGCATAATTATTCTGCACAATATTTTAATAAGTTGAGCATATCGTAGTTCAGTAAGAAGTGCAGACAAAGCCATCTCATTGCGGTATAAAGGAATTGAGTATCTTGCATATTTTTTTCCTAGACTTTGCAATTAGTGCCCCTCAGTCTTTGGAAAGTTGTAAACCGTACCTTCCTGTAAGTACATGCGGAGGAAAGCAACTTTCTCATGGCCGGGAGTAGGCAATGCTATTGCTGCATCAATCTTGTGCATGACTCCCCTTTTTCTATGAAGTAGTACTTGGTTGTTGTGTTAATTTGAGTAATATGCCATATTCCCGCGAGACAAAAAAAAAAGCTAGATGTAAAAGTTAAAAAGCATACCTTCCTCTGCAACAATCTTTTGCCTGCCCCCCTTTTTTTATGAAGTGGTACTTGGTTGTCCTTCTTAATTCAGTAATATGTCATATTCCTGCGAAACAAAAAGGCTATGAGTAAAATATTAGCCCTTGTAGTATCAAATCAAGGTGTGCCATCCTGAAAAACAGTGGTTTAGTTATTTGCAATTGCCAGAGCATATGCATCATCATCAAGCCTGCAGAATGATGAACGGCTAAAGGAAGTGGTAGGCGTTTGGGAGGAGACCGGTTGAAAAGCTAGTCTCATATCCCTCTGTTCGTGTCTCATCAGTACCGAAGACAAATCTTCAGCTGACCCCACAGCTCGGATTTCCTTGATAAGCTAAGCCAGGCACGTAGTGAGGAAGAGAGGTTGGAACCGAAACTGCAAATCAAATGACAAATTTGCTGACAAGGGCCAAATAATTGAGGTCGGTTCGTGTAAGCAAATGGTGTCTCCCCTGTAACTAGGTTCCTGAAGTGATCATAATAAAATGCTTATTCTCAGTCCACACTAGTAGCCATCTGATCAAGATGTTTTCACCACTTTGGTATTTACATAAGCCTTCTGTTTATATTAGATGTTACTTAGCTGTGATTTGAAAACACCTGTTTCTAGTCCTGTAATAGCAAAGTTGACGCCGACCGTCACTGTGCGCCTACAATAAAATTCACTGAGCTCTGTACATATTCCAAGCTATCTAGATGCAGTATCTATCTTAGCTAAGCCAGTGGTATCTTCTTTTGGGGCGATCCCCTACGCAACCCAGGAAATGCATCCACGACGTCCGCTTGTCGTGTCCAATTGTCGAACCGAATGGCATCTACTACGAATTTAACTCCCCGTTGCCTTTAAGCAACTTACTACTGGTACGTCCGCTCCTTTCTTGCCGCACCTGTGCTCGTGGCTTGGAAAGCTGCTGCCGCCGGCACCTTACCAGGGGTTTCCGGATTCCGGGAAGGCGATATCTCTGACCGGTGAACTCCCGTGACTGACAAAGACCGGTGCTGCCGATGCGGCACGGCACGACACAGTGCCACCCGGGCATCGTCGTCGTCGGCGTCGGCGTCGGCGCGAACACTTGGAGCTGCCTAGCGCCACGGCATAGTTCTGATCGCGATCGGTGGCCTCGCGTGCGATCTTTCTCGGGGTGTAAAAGTGCGGTGGATTCGCGTGCTCAGTCGATCGAGGGGCGGCGGCTTATGTAAGCGCTCGGGTAAGATTGGATGGTGACACCGTGGTCAGGTTAATTACACCCTGTTGAGCTTCACGTAACAAACAGTTCAGCTACCCGAAGCCTCGGGGTAAAATGCGACTTTTATGCAAGGGCTAGCTAGAATTTTAAAGAAGATAAACTTTTTTTTGGACAAGCACAATATAGAGTCAGACGTTCATGTACACGCGTATGCACGCATATCAGAAAATTTCTGATATGAGAAAATCATATCATCTTAGTAGAATTGCATAATTGATAGACACGTAGAAAATAATAAGAATAAAATTTGTACATGATATGGATGGCCAAAAACAATCAAACCCATATTCTGTAACTTCCGGTGTGGAACTTCGGTACCTCATGAATATCTCCCAAATTTGCAACAAAAAGATTTGTTGTTGCAAATATTGGCACATTTATCTTCATATTAGTTCGGTCAAACTTAGAGAATTTTTACTTAGGACTATACCCTCGATTAGTTTGGAACATAGGGAGTTGATGAATTTTTTAAGTTACATAGTAAACCTAATGAGATACCTATGGGACACCATAATCAAAATTGCAATTCAAAGCTTATAAGTATTAACTTATCCCACGACCCAAAGAACAACAAAATCTCGTTATTGAATCTAAAATTTGAAAATATCTTAATCTAGCTATTACGCGGTTACCGAAACTGTCAGTAATTGCGCATAAAAGAATAATGAAGCAACACGTGTATATTATATGCACATATTTTGTATTTGGTGAAGGCATGTAGAGCTAGTCCCAAATGAAATTCTTCAAAACCTAGACCCACAACAATGAAGGAAATCTGACATCTACGATGTCACGAATTATCATCTAAAATCGAGGGAAGAAAGAAAGAAATCCAGGCAACTCTACAAAAAAAAAGAGCTAAGTTCCTTTTGGTAACTCAACCCTTTTTCGGTCCTTTTGAGACAGCAAGAGGTTTAGGTGACATGGTGCTTAAAGTATTAACTTTAGGAATTATAACTTTTATGTGGAAATGATTTTAGGAGATTGAGTAGTAAGGTTGAGTCAACAACAAGGTTAGGCACGCAAATTTTGGTCGTGTGTTCGTGGTTGGGTTAGATAATGTAATTTGCTTTCACAATTCCATCTTAATTCCTGCAAAAAAAAGTATGCACAAACCTAGTAGCATGGGTGCAAAATGTGTGACTGATGATCAACACTAGTATCAACAACATGATAACTATGATAGTCTCTATAATCCCGCCCATCAACAATGTCCTGGGTATGGACATGAATAGGTCCAGAACCATCTAGAAATCTTGCTAACAACCACATGTCGAGATGATACTCTAGCTCCTCGTCATCATCAAGTGTTGTCCCCCTAGTGATGCACGTTGGGTGGCGACTCAACATCATAAGACGAGCAGGCTATATGGATATGTCGAAATGATTTTTTTTACAAGACAATGTTTCTTAATTTTTGCAGAAAATGGAGGGTGTACCCCAAGACTCTGCATACAAATGATGCACACAGCCGTTTTTATTAATAATATGAGAAAACAGAAAGCATTAGGCTTTACAAAGAAATACATCGATCAACCAGAAGAGCCACCGTCCAGGCGAAATCTCGTTACACCTACAAGCTTGATGAGGGGGTGGACTAATCGGAGACAATGCCCTGACCTCACGCACCTACGCACCGGGGGCTTCAATCAGGCCGCCCAACAGCGCGCCGGAAGTACAAACCGGTCTAGCCGATCCTTAGCGCACCCCACATGCGCACAACTGAGCGAACCAACTGAGCTGAACAACTTGACAGGTCCATATTATGTTGGGCAAAGCGAGAAGTTGCCTGTACTTTGTCAGCTAATCAAAGCATGCAAACCAATCGCCTATAATCGAGGATAACACATTCCCTTTAGACCTAGAATATCTGTAATCAAACTATTTAGGTGTGCTCAGTGCTAGCTCTCGATCAATCGAGCCAGGGCATCGAAAGTACATACATACACAGAAATGCCATATCATAAAGCTCGTCCTTCAGCCTTTGCCAGAAAAGAGTGGCCCAGATTTGGTAGCGTCAGCGTTAACTCACAAAGGAAAAAATAAAACATTTTAGCTCCAGTGTGCATGAACATGAACCATGCATGCCTGCCTGCCTGCACTAAACAAGAACACACGACATGATCGACAACTAATCATAAGGGCTTAATTAGGTCTGGGATATTTTGTTAGGTTGCGCCGGTTAGTCATAATCTACCAGTAGAAGAAAAGGCCGGTTTCCCAACTAGAGCGAGGGAGCTCTTGAATGTTGTGAAAGTGGCCATCAGCTTGAGTGGATGCACCGGTGGGCGCGCATGGATCATGATGCAGCACATCCATTGGCCTCTCGCAATAGTAATTTCGACGTGCAGACGCGGTTGCTAACGACCATCGATCGATTTGTTTAGTTCCTCTGCTAGCTGCGTTCGTTTTACTACACACCTGCAGGCTGTGCTTTTCCTTGATGGCAAACGATCGATCACAAAAGAATGGCGAATCGAAAGCGGCTTTCGCCATGAAGACTCGCCATACGGATCCGGTGCCAAGGGTAGTACCGTTCGAAAGCGAGAGCACCGCGCGCTCCCCTTCCACCGAGGCAATTCACAAGTGACATATAGTAGTTCCCTTGTACAGTAGCTAGCAAGCACGCCAAGGACTGAAGGACATTACTATAATATAGTCCCGGTCGAAGTTAACACGACCCGATGGCCGAAATGTATATCGACGACGCAAAAGGTGTGGAAGGGTGCAAGTTTTTTTTTATATTCTTTATATATAGGTCTATAGCAGTGAAGAAATCAAGCATCCATGTCTATGTAGGTGACGTAACCGGTCCCTCGTCGCCAACCTTTCAGCGGTAGCCCACTTTTAACCCCACATGATCGGAGGGGTCAAAGGTCCAGTTATTTCTGAAGAAATAGCGTTTCGCCCCGCTATAATAATATAACAACCACCAGATACAACAATGAGGCCACTGCTGGAGCAAACAGCACAAGCATGCCCAAAGGAAAAAGGAAGAGAAAAAGAAAAGAAAACAAAAGCCGACACCGGCAGATCAACGAAAACGAAAGTGACCCGCAACCGCTGCGCCCTCTCCGGCGAAAGCCCACCACAACCTTAGCACTCTAAACCACCGCGTACTAAACAACACCTCCAAGAAAGAAAGCGACGAAGACGACGCTGCTACCCGGACGGACCTAGGGTTTCCCCGGTATGCTCCGAGGAGTGGGGAAGAGGTACGCCCGACGCCCCTCAAGAAGGAAGGGTGACACTCTCAAGCGTCACCGCGTTGGTGTCAAAACGACAGGGATTTCTCCCGACCCCCCAAAAAACCACGCCTCGAACAAGCTGTAGCGCTCCACCAATCTTGACACCCACCAACAAACGTCACCAAGATCTTGAAGCCACCAACGTCGTCTCACCATGGCAAACGTATCAGGGCCGGCCAGCCCGAGACGAAGCAGCCGTAGACAAGGTCCGACAGAATCACAACCATGCGGGAGGGAATAACCTCCACCGCCAAAGGCGATAGCCGACCGGACGCTACGACAAGAGCATACCGAGCCATTGGAACCGGAGGGCGGCAGCAGCGCAGCCACCTGGAGGACATCCTCCACCGCCATCGGCGGGTGCCAACCGGACACGGCAGTAGGGACACACCAGGCCAAGCAGGCCCGGCCGATCCCAGGGGCTCGTAAAGTCCCCGCCGCCATGCTGCTGCACGTAGGCCGCCACCGCCGCTACCCTCAAGATCGGTCCATAGGCTCAGCCGGACCTAGCAAGACCCGTGAAGCTCCCACCGCCACGCTGCAGCAAGGATGGCGTCACCGCTGTCATCTCCGTCGCGAACCGCTCAGCAGGCCAACCAGAGGCAGCAGCCGAGCCCACCCTGACCCAGCTCGGGCCCGAAGGGCCCAGATCTGGGCCTCAGGGCCGAAGCTCAGCACCATGCCCCGCCACCAAACGGCAGCGCCGCCGTTCCCCGTTCACCACCCGCACAACGCCGGAGAGAGCCTGCGCGCGAGCCGGACCTGTGCCGCCCGAGGAGCACCTCCTGGAGCTGGGCTGCCCCGCGCCGTCCAACTACCAGGAAGGGGAGAAGCCGTCGGGTCCGCCGCCACCGGCGCCGTCCGGCCAAGGGCCGGCGCGGACACCAGCGACGGCGGAGGGAGGAGCTTAGGGAGGGGACGAGAGGGGCGGCGCGGCGCGGGTCGCGAGACGAGGGAGGAGAAGAGAACCGGTTGTTTGCCTGGCCCGGTCTCAAAGGTCCAGTTTTTACCGGCCAAAACTCTGAGATCGCAGCCCCGTTCTGATATTTAGGAGGAAAAAAAAACTGTTGGATAGTGACGCCCCCGGCCGGCCGTCACGTTAGGAGCTGTCTAGCGTTGACGCAGGTCAATTATCTGACGTGGATCACTGGTTCACAGTGCCTGATATGGTATATGCCCATGGACGGGGCTGTGGGTTCTGTGATTGTTTCAGTCGGTGAATGGAATGGAGGCCCACCAGTCAGCGGCAACTTTCGCCGCTCTGGCTTTCCGTTGGAGCGCCGTGACAACCGTACCGGCGTGTCCTGTGCGCGCGTAGAGGTTCGGTTAAATGACCGGTGCGTGCCGGGGGTGGAGCTAGTGGCGTTTCATCACCAATCCGCGGTGCGCACGGGCAACTTGGAGCAGGGCTGATAGCCTGACAGTACTGACAGAAACGCCGCCGAGATGGTCCGCCGCTACGTGACGCTAGGCTGCTGGCCGGTAGCCTGTGGAAATGGCTTCCCTTCCAGAAGCAAAACGCCTCTCACTGGAACTTTTAACCAAGTTGGAATATGAACATGCTAATAAGCAGACGCTAATACTTAACTGGTTGGAACTCTGAACAAGGTTGGATGGAAGTGAGACGCGCGAGCAGCGCAGTGGCTAGCCTTGGCAGTGGCCAGCTAGCCCGCCCGTGTTCGATCCCCAGAATCAGCACGGGTGTCTCACCCGGGGTGTTTTTCCCCGAATAAAGTTCTCTGTTGCCTCTCACACGTCTACAAGCCACAGGTGGAAACGACGTGCCCGCCGTTTCCGAAGTCCGTGACTTTGGAGGTCTCTCAGGACGTACTGTGTATAGGTTGTACATCTAGTTTGGTCGCATAGATAGGGACGTGAGTTATGGTGTGCGTGTCTATGTATCTGAACAGATGCTACAACTTGTACTCTCAGAGAGGCTCCTAAAAAAGGTTGGATGGAAGCGGGTAAGGCTTGCTTCTAGACCCATGCATGTTCGAGAAACGACGGTACATCAGCTGGGTTGTTCAGCTCACTCGGCATGACGCCGCGGCGTGCGTGCGTGGGATACCGTTGCGCCCGAACGGCATCATCATAAGGCAGATCGATCCCACACTCCCGGCGGCGAGGGATCCCGCGCTTCCGTTCCCGCCGGAAGCCTACACACCGCGCGGTGACAAAAGCTCTTGGCGCGGTGCACAGCACACGCGAGGTCGACCTCGCCTCGACGGCGACCGCACGGCGCCACGCGTGCGTAGTACAGGCTAACATGCATCAACTGGGATCTCGACATGATTATTTTTTTGAAGTTTAAGACGGTCCTATCCGTCATCCGAGTAGATAGAATAGAGTGTTATGTACAGAATTTCGAGTTAGGGAGAAAATCCCTTTACATGGAAATCAACAAAAACTAGTCTCCGGAATCTTGTGTGTGGGCGAAAGCCCGCATCGCCAACTCCTCCCGCACCAAAACTGCCACCTCCATCATCTAGGCCTCCCTCGGCGGCATCTGCCGCTCCATCCAGTTCCCTGTCGTCGTCGTCTTCTTCTTCTTGGTCTTGTTCACGGCGATGACGAGGTCGTCGATGGCCGCCACCTCCTGGTCCGAGAAGGTCTCGAACCATCTAACAGGGCCAAGAAGTCCTCTCGCCGGCGCCCCGAGGGATGGGCCTCCTCGGTCAGAGAGCCGAGACGGCGCACCACGGTCTCCTTGGCCAGCTGCACGATGTTGGCGCCTTTCGGGTGTAGCTTGGCGAGTCTCTCGCTTCTCCAAACAGACGGCGCCTCCACCTCCATCTCGTGGACCAATGGCGTGGCCGGCGTGCCCAATACGGTGGCCGCAAGTGGCACCGTTGTCGTGGGGTCACTCTTCGACTACCCCACGGTGGGGATACCTGGGTCACGCCAAGCCCATCAACCTTATGACGAGGGCCCAAGGAAGGCCCAAGGAGGACAACGTGCGGCCCAAGATAGTCGACGCTAGGTCATGCGACCCCGCCATGCTTGTAAGCGCCATCGACACCGTTCACCTGAGACCTAGCCTACCATATAAAGGCTAGGAGGGTCCTTCGTCTAGGGTACGCTCATAGCCGCCACACAAACCCTAGCGAGATTGCCATCTCGCCATTGTAGCCACAACTCACCATCAATAACCAGACAAGCAGGAAGTAGGGTGTTATCCTCCGGGAGCCTGAACCTTGGTAAACGCCTTGCTTGTCAGCCGTCGTGATCACCAGCGCTCATCTCTCTCCCCCTCAATCAACCCGGGGTGCTTAACCCAGGGATTTGCCGAGTCCACACCTCGTCAATTGGCGCCGTCTGTGGGAAAGAACGAGCGCTGGAACCATGGTCGCACCGGCTCCATCAACTTTGAAGACCGACGTCTGCATCACCAAGGAGCCAATCTGCTTCGGCTCCTTCGAGTACACCTTCCACCCGCCGGCCCACCGCTCGATGTACGCCGATCTGCACGTAGGTATGTGCCTCACCTTCGGTACCATGCACTACTTCGTAGACAACTGTGGAGTACTCAGATCCACGGCGATCGCACCGCCCGTGGCGGTGGCAACCGCATCTGCCGCGGCTGCGCCAACCACGCCCCCACCTGCTGCGGAGATCGCATCTGCTGCGACTGCGGTGGCAGCATCTTCGACTGCTGAGAAGATCGCGTCCGCCTCGACTACTCCGACCGCCTCCGCTGCGGCAGAGATCGCGCCCAACGCGGCCGCGCCATTAGCGTCTCTGGCTACCACGGGGATCGCATCTGCTACGACTACGTCGACCACCTCGTCGACCACCGCGCGGATCGAGTCTACTTCGACTACCTCGATCGCGTCACTGGCAAGGCCAAGATCTACGTCAACTTTGACTACGTCGACCACACCCTCGCGCGCAACGGAGGTCGCGTCGTTCTATACCGGACCACTCGCGTCTCCATCGACTTACAAGATCGTCAACGAGCCAATCGCGCCCACGTCGACAACAGCGACATCACTCCTCACGACCGCGGCGAAGATCACGAAACTCCAGGGAAGAAGCCTCGGCGGCGACTGTGGTGTCCACCACGTCGCACCCATTTTCAGCTCCGAGCACGGCTCGGACGAAGGAAGCAGCAGTGGCAGCACCCGTCCCACTGCCCAGATCTACCCCGCGCAAGTCTTCATGATCGGCCAGAGACCGCAGGGCAACGACGACGAACCCGCATACCCACTGGAGGTGGTCATGCCGGACCAGGTGACGCGACTCACCATCACCCGCGACATGGCAATCAAAGCCCTGAAGCACGCCGAGGACGGCACATACCCCCCCACCGGATGCACCCCGGGAGGACCTTATGGCGGTCCAGTACCTGCTGCGGAAGGAAGGCGAACGACTCCGCGCAGAGAAGGCTGAGCTCCTCCGACGCAAGGAGGAGGCCGACGCGTCGAGCGCCAGGAGGGCCGCTTACTCGTTCACTACCTCAACAGAGGTCTCGCAAGGAACAAGGCGCCACAGAGCCCGCGTGCCCCTGATGACGGAGGTCGACCGCGCTAGAGTCACCCTCAACCTCGAGTCATCATACATAGAAGACGCAGATGGAATACCCGTCCCCAAGACACCCGGAGCCGCACTCATGGTAGTGGAAACATACCTGCGGCTGACACAGCCGCCTGAGGGCGACTCGCGCGCTCTCCTCCACAAGCAGCAGATCATGTCTATCAAGGCACTCGAAGACGCACTGGTAAACAAGGCGCCGACAGAAAAAGTGCGAGAAGATCGAGGTCGCCGCGACCACGAGCCCGCAGCACTCGCAGCCCCGGCTACAAGACAACTGCGACAACCGCAGCCAGGTGAAGAGCTCCGCAATGTCATCACACAAAGGACGGTAGACCGCAGCCGCATCCAGCGGCCGGTCAGCACGTCCAACTTCGACTACGACCGCAACGACGGCGACTACGAGCCATGCGGCGCCGCCTGCTTCAGCTTCAACATACGTGACACAAGAATGCCCAAGGGCTTCAAGCTCACGGCAGAAGCAGTCAAGTACGACGGGAAGCAGGACCCGAGACTCTGGCTAGAAGACTACCTCATAGCCTGCAGCTGCCAGGGCGGTACTTCGACTACGGCCATGCAGTACATCCAGCTGATGCACACGGGCTCTGCACGTGGGTGGCTCAACACTCAACCCAAGAACGCCTTCAGAACGTGGGACGAGTTCGCGGAGGCCTTCATTAAATCCTTCCTGGGATCGTACTCGAGACCGACGACGTTCGTCGAACTACAAGCATGCAAGCAAGGACGAGACGAGCCGCTCCGGTCATACATCCAGCGTTGGACCCTGCTCCGCAACACCATGGAGACCGCCTCGGAGGACCGAGTGATGGATGCCTTCATGCACGGCGTCTCCCGCCACGACCTCCGCGAGGAGTTTGGTAGGCTCCGGCCGAAAAACATGATCGAGGTCATGAAGATAGCAAACCAGTGGGCAGACGGAGAGGACTCGGTCCGCAATAGTTCACATTACTCTCCGAAGGACGAAGCCGGACCAAGCAACTGGCGAGAAGGGCGCCACAAGAAGAAGCCACGTTACAACGGCAACGACTCAATTGAGCTAGTAGCGGCGGGATTCCAAACCCCCCGTGAGGATGAAACGCGCGACAGCAGTCGCCAGTACAACCATGCACAGTACAGTCGAAGCGGCGGTGACCAGAGTCGCCAATACAGCCAGGGGCAGTACAACCGAAGCGGCGGCAGCAGCTACCGCAGCGACGGAGGCCATAAACGCGAGTGGCAGAAACGCACTCTAAGCCTAGCAGAAGAGCTGGAACAACCCTGCAGGCACCACATGTTCAGGAACCCGGAAACGGGCAAGTGGGGATCCAACCACCTGTTGAAGGACTGTCGAAAGGCACGCAAAATATACGAAGCCATGCAGAAGATAGTCACTCCAGCACCCGCAGCGCAGCCAGCCGCGCAGCTAGCCATCCAGGCAGCACCCGCAGTCGCCAATCCAGCACAGGCGGCGGGAGCCTTCCTGCATGTGGCGCCCCGACCCGACTGTTATACAGTGATACTGTGTCTCCGGTTATCCAATACCACCAGACACACTATCAAAGTATAATAGAGAGATTAAGACTTATGGAACAACTGGCACATCACAGACTCTATGACACAAATCATATAGTTCAACTCTTACAATAGAGAAAGATAGCAAAAGACAAACAGAGGTCACAGACCCAACATTACAACATGCGGAAGCGAAGGGCGTTGTTCTAAACAACAAGAACCAAAATATGGCCTAAGAGGCCTACAAATAAACATTACAGTGCCAGCTATTCCGGGATGTACCAAGCTGCCACCTGGGAACCCCAGACTACTCGTCGACGTCCACAAAGAACCCACCTTCGAGATCGGTGAAGTCCTCTCCTGAAAATAAGCAAACGACGTTGAGTTCGACGAACTCGCAAGATTAAGAGCTAATATATGCTCGATGATTGGCTTTCCAGGTTTTATGGCTATTTTGCATAAAGCTGATTTTGTTTTTGAAATACAACTCCATGGCATCGACTAATCAGAATATTTTTGAAGAGGGGTAAGAAGTAACTCTTTTCTTTTGATCACTTCCTCATCAGCAACCATCACCATCAAAGTACCTGTTCATCAAAGGCACCTCCCCGAATCACCCTCGAGGAAGCTCACCTTACAATCTTGAATGGTACCTCTAGTACCCAAGTTTTAATCATTCCGTTCAAGTTATTCTATGATCATCGTCCATTCCCAAGTCGTCCATAACCGCGGACACGGCTTTTCGAAAAGATTTATCCCTGCAGGGGTGTACAATGTGAAAGTCGCCAGGTTCCCGAGGGACCTCCCAGCTTCTTATCCATGCATACCGTCCGGCCCATTGCCTAGCTCTTAGCTCTCTTCCGGGAAAGCCGGCTGGGTGGGAGCGGCTACAACCTTTACCTCGCTTAAGACTATCCAAGGATCATCAGTGGCGGTAGGACAGGTTTGGTGACTCCTCCAACACCCTGTCCCGCGGCCACTTATTCTCCTAACACAACCATCCTCATCCCAGTCTTGGCCACCATCTCAATGCACGCGCAAATGGAAAGCCAAACTAGAGGACCCTCGGCTAGTCCGCCACAAGTTCGTCGGTCGATGGGGGTTCCATATAGCCCACGCATGGTTGCACGCTCAACTTGGTTCAAGAGGTACAGAACTCGCACCTAGGCGACGAGAACGAGACAAAACACCACCAACCCATAGTGGCCTCTCATCCTCGCCTTTTAGCATGTTCATTAATTTTAGTCTCCGCATTCCTCCACCAACATCCTGACATTCCATTACCTGTTACAACATTGGAACATCCACCGGAGACCTAAGCATCTACTAAGCATGGCTAAGCATAACATAGCATAGTTAAGTATTTCAGGCCAACAATACAATCATATGGATAATAGGAGGGGAAACAGGTAATTCGCATCGGAATCTTAATTCAACTATAGGATACTCTAATCCAATAAAATTGACATTTGGAACCGCATGCAATATTATAGTGGGGAAAATAATTGCGGAAATATAGGAGGAGACATGCTCAGAGGGGGGATTACGCTTGCCTTGTTCGGGATACTGGTAGTACGGATCTTCGGGGTATTGTGGAGTAACCCCGGCGGCTTGATCTATCGAAACATAACACGGAAGAACAAATCAATCACCACACATGTGTACCATGCAATGCACAACCACATGATGACATGACAAGTTTATGCAAAGATGGCATCACTTAATTTGTCTAGCAAAATTAAATGGAGAGCCAAATAATTAGTGCAATTATTTGGAAGCAACCCCATATTTAGCTTAATGACCACATTGTTCATCCATTTTCACATTACCAAGAAGTGGCTCAAATATGCATGAACATGGCATGATTAGATATGTTTTGTTCTCCCGATCATTTTGGTACCTCATTTGTAATTTTCCGAGTACCGATGAATAAATAGTGAATTAAATAATTATTTGAATTTAATTCCTTTTCACCGATTATCGATTGACATCGCGGAGAAAAGTTGTTGTCATGATGTGATCTTAGCATGGTTAGATAGCATTGGAGTTGCTGATCACTTTGATATATTGTACACCAAAAACGGATGAACCAAACAATAGTTATTGCATTTTTAAAACAAAAGAAAAGGAAACTGGAAAAACTGTGTAACCGGCCCACAGCCTGGTTGGGCCGGTTTACAGGCCGGCCAAGGTCCAGAGAGGCCCGGCCTCCCGCCCGGTTTGGGCCGGCCCAAGGCCGGCTAATGGCCCGAGGCGACCGGCCTGTGGCCCGGTCAGGCCGGCGTGGCGGCCGGTCCACGTGTGAGAAAAACAAAGGAAAAAGGGGGGCGCTTTGCGTCAGCTGGGATTCGATCCCGCGTCGCGCGCGGTGGTGCGGTGTGGCTGTTGCCACTGGGCTGCTGAGGTGCTCGTGTTAGATTAGGGATCCGTTTTAATTTAGAGTTACAACACCACTGATTTTAACTGACGAAACTGAACCTCGACACTAAGCTCCAGACCATGGTTCCAGTCGCAACGGCGACGAACTTCCGCCGGTGACGCCCACGATTCAGAGGCTCTCCGTGCGTGTGGTGGGGTGCGAACAGGTGCGGGAGTGGTGTTGAACCAGTGCACGTGCCGAAGCAGAGGAAGACGGGCGCACGGCTCACCTTCTTGCTAGACATGGCGGCGGCCATGGCGGACGGCCGAGCGGCCTCTCGCTCGGAAGCAAGGCTTTAGAGAAGGAGGAGGAAGAGGATGTCCCGGAGGACGGCGTGCTCACCCTCGACGCAGGGGTGTGCTCGGAGGAGGACTAGGTGGACCGGAGCTACGGTGAGCTTCCCCGGAGCGCGGCGGACGGAGGTGGAGAAGACGAGCTCGGCGGCGGCGTTGCGGGCGATCCCGCGGCGATTCCTTGCACGAGGACGAAGAGGACGACGAGGCGAAGGTGGTGATGCGCTTCGATTCGCTCCGGGAGGTCTCAGTCGACGGCGATGCGTGACGGCAGCCATGGCTCGGCTCGGCCATGGGGAGAGCTCAGGGAGAGAAAAAGGGGAGGAAATATCCGGGGAGAGAGTGGGCAGGTGAGGCGCGGCGTGCTGCTTGTGCTCCTTGCAGCGAGAGAGCAGAGAGTAGGGGGCCCGGCGGTGCCGTGCGGCGCGAGCGCGCGCGCGCGGTCGCTACAGAGAAGGGGATGACTGATTACAACAAGGCCCCTGGCAGTTCTTTTCCATCACAGACTAGCCCTGGCTGCATTTTCCTATTCACCGAAAGGTCCCTTTCTGCACTGGATTAAAATACCCAGCACGGTTTTTGAATTATTTGAGGCATTTATACTTTTCCAAAAAATATGTAAATTTTTGGGTAGCCTCCTTATATTGATATGAAGCTCCCCTAATTTTTCCATAATATGTAAAAGTCATTTGTTAGGAAAATAAAATAGAAATTGCCCACAGGCAATTTTAGTTTCTCTCCAAATATTTTATTTTACAAATCCAAATAGTTTGCAATTATTTTATTTGGAACTCTTGGAGCTTCCTGGACAATTTGGGAACTCAAGAACAATTGGTTTTGCCAATTTGAGTAACGTATTTGGTTTGCAAATTTTTGGGAAGGATTTGCTTCCTTTGTTTTAAATTTCCATGTGTTGCTTTATTCAACTTAAACAATTTAAATGAGCATGCCATGATGCAATGCAATCAAAAGTGGAAATTTTATTCGGGTTTTTAGGTTTCCGAACTTTGGGCTGTTACAATTCTACCCTCCTTACAAGGAATCTCGCCCGAGATTCTTAGAGTAGGAAAGAGGGAAAAGGGTACGACGGTACTACACGATCTTCTCTCTTCAGGTGGATTCTTTCTTGAAGAGGTTGATTGAGGGCATCATGGAGATCTCCATCGGCTTCACTTCGAGGTCACTATCAACGTGCACCATATGAAAAGAAAGGGAACCTCACCGGAAGGATGGATCTCGGTGAATATACAACGATCAAGTACCTCCTAGTAGAATCTTAGGATGGGACTTCAAGCATCCCTTGAATTGACAGTTAGGAGACACAAGCGTTCGACGGGAGATTGATAAGAATTTCCAGTTGGTAGACAACTGTTTCCCAAAGATTCAGAATATGAACTTTGCACAAGGCCTTGAATTTCTGAGGGAGAGTGTTGAAATAAGATTCGAACAGTTGGAGAGGTAACTGGTACTAGTCGGCTTGAGTAGAACTTTCCTCACGGAGGAGCATTCCAGATCACTGGAGAAGGATCAGAAAGCTAGATCGAGAGAACTTCGGAAACTCCGCAAACGTTAGTATTGGAAACACTTCTTGATGTTCCAGACATGGGGATAAACTTCTTGAGGATCACCAACTGTCGTTTCTGTTTGAGATTTAGATCTGGGAAGTGTAGAGATACTTCAGACTCAGCACCGGTAGGAATAGGAGGCTTTGCAAGGCATACCACGGATTACAATTGCTAGGACCCCAAGAGTTGGACTTCAATGTCAATCTCCAAAGGAGGGACGAGATTGCGGAACTCGCGGATTAGCAACTTGTCAGAGGGCATCAGCACGTACTGGAATTACTTACGGCCATACACCATTGAGTCTCTGTTGGGGAAACACCAACGAAGACAAAAGAAGTTCTCAGACTTCCTCTCTTTCTGGAATAATTCAATCAGTGGCTTGGATGCATAGATGAAATTCTCAAGGAATGGAGTTAACAACATACCATTCCACGAATCTCCTGCATATGCATGATTGACTTGAGATGGTTCAGAGAGAACCAGACAATTTCACTCAGATCCACGGCGACATCTTTCAGCAATTGCACGTGAACCAGGGAAAGTCACTTCTAACTTCTAGAACACATACCTTGTGACGACACAAAGTTGGTTCCAACAAATTTCCAATGCTAACGCCCAATATCCCATATGAATCTCCTCAAGCATGGAAAAGATAAAAAGGTAGTTGATGGGCTCAACAACCAACTTATCCAGATACTCCAAGACGGTAGACTCATATTTCACCAGAACTAGGCATCAGTATTGGTAAGACTAACACATTCAGGTAGGTTGGTCTGAGTTTGATTTGACGATAGCCCAATTCAAATCAAAGATTTGTAGGGTAGCATACCCACAGAGGAGATACCACCTAGCTTCAACATGGACAGACTAGACATCCCTTTGAGAAGGAACTATATCGGATAGAGCTTTTGTCTTTTAACTCCCCAAGTTGTTTAAGCTCAACCGAATAATTCTGGACATCCAGCTCGATTTTCTTGGAGAAGGGAGTTGTTCAGAGAACCAGCTTACTCATAAGCTGAACATCACGGTCAGGTGACAACCTGGCGATACTTCTGGAAAGACCTCCAGAATGTCACGATCCACATATGGGATATCACGACATAGCGGTGGATCTTGAGTTCAAGGGAGGATCATGCCTTTCAAGGCACAACGAGGTGGTCTTGGGAGTTTCGGCACGAACCTAGCTCTTTGACCGAGGGAGTGCATCAGAGCCCACTGACTTGTTAGCACTGTCAAACTCAGCTTATTGATTTGCTAACCAATCATGCTAAGGAGGACAAGGAATGTCCTTGGATTTTGGCACAGTAAGAACTGCTAAGAATCTCCGATAGCTACATTATTACTCACGTCTCATCATTCGGGAGTAATAAGTCACCCGGAGATCGGAGAGTAACAAGGTGCAGGAGCATCACTTCATCAAGAGGATCATGATACTTAGCTCGATACCCTGATATCAAAGAGTGTGACACTCTAAGGTGGAGCAGAACAAAAGCTAAACAAGGCCTCATTCCGCGGATTACAATACCTTGACCTGGTCCGAGAAGTGGACAAGGTACTAGAGTTATTTCTCCAAACAAGACGAAGGGGAAAATCTTGACGGACCACAAGAGTAACTTGCATCGGAACATACCAACGCACGATAAAACTTTACTGTCCACTGATAGACAAAGGTGGGAAGCAGATCAGAGTAAGAAACATGCTCAGGAGGAATCCTAAGATGTTGAAGATGCACCGGTTATTACTCAATTGTGATAACCATGCCCAAAAAGGAGAGATGCAGCAGAGTCGCGAACATAGATGGGGGATTCACAAGAAGAATTCTGGTCATAACCCAGATGATTCCAAGACAGAATCTCCAGCTATGGCAGAGTTAAAGTTACATAGCCAACAGAGGTATGGTCAACTAAGGTTCAACCATTTACCACACAGACCACATAAAGGACTTGGGTTAAAGGTCAGCTTCATGCGCCGAGAATCATAGATAGCATAACAATCACATGGGTAACAACCCACACAATTCATCATGCCAGAATCACAGCACAATCCGGGACCTTCGGTTCAAGACCTTGGGCTAAAACCCGAAGAAGTAACAATTGATTAGACTCAGTAGAAACATCTGAGTTGATTTGGGATTGCAACGCAGCGGGAGCAACTGGACACATAACACTAAAGGTCGAACCCCAACCCGTTTCTAATCATTTTGAAGTAACAGATGGGAAGTAAAACCTTTAAGTCAAATCGAGGTAAGATTGCTCCGAGATTAGAGGGTAACCA
Source organism: Poa pratensis (assembly GCA_947311845.1). Classification (NCBI taxonomy): domain Eukaryota; kingdom Viridiplantae; phylum Streptophyta; class Magnoliopsida; order Poales; family Poaceae; genus Poa; species Poa pratensis. The sequence continues at coordinate 27,398,283 of CAMZMU010000059.1, read as the reverse complement.
GATAAGGAGTAAAAAGAATCCTAAGATGGTTTTCACAACTCATTTTTAGGTTAAAATATTTTCACAAACACTGGACTCAACATCGACCAGTAGAAGGGTTTCCTACAGGTAGTACTGCTCTGATACCAACTTGTGGCGCCCGACCCGACTGTTATACAGTGATACTGTGTCTTCGGTAATCCGATACCACCAGACACACTATCAAAGCATAATAGAGAGATCAAGACTTGTGGAACAACTGACACATCACAGACTCTACGACACAAATCATATAGTTCAACTCTTACAATAGAGAAAGATAGCAAAGACAAACAGAGGTCACAGACCCAACATTACAACATGCGGAAGCAAAGGCGTTGTTCTAAACAACAAGAACCAAAATATGGCCTAAGAGGCCTACAAATAAACATCACAGCGCCAGCTGTTCCGGGATGTCCCAAGCGCCACCTGGGAACCCCAGACTACTCATCGACGTCCACAAAGAAGCCACCTTCGAGATCGGTGAAGTCCTCTCCTGAAAATAAGCAAACAACGTTGAGTTCGACGAACTCGCAAGATTAAGAGCTAATATATGCTCGATGATTGGCTTTCCAGGTTTTATGGCTGTTTTGCATAAAGCTGATTTTGTTTATGAAATACAACTCCATGGCATCGACTAATCAGAATATTTTTGAAGAGGGGTAAGAAGTAACTCTTTTCTTTGATCACTTCCTCATCAGCAACCATCACCATCAAAGTACCTGTTCATCAAAGGCACCTCCTCGAATCACCCTCAAGGAAGCTCACCTTACAATCTTGAATGGTACCTCTAGTACCCAAGTTTTAATCATTCCGTTCAAGTTATTCTATGATCATCGTCCATTCCCAAGTCGTCCATAACCGCGGACACGACTTTTCGAAAAGATTTATCCCTGCAGGGGTGTACAATGTGAAAGTCGCCAGGTTCCCGAGGGACCTCCCAGCTTCTTATCCATGCGTACCGTCCGGCCCATTGCCTAGCTCTTAGCTCTCTTCCGGGGAAAGCCGGCTGGGTGGGAGCGGCTACAACCTTTACCTCGCTTAAGACTATCCAAGGTCATCAGTGGCAGTAGGACAGGTTTGGTGACTCCTCCAACACCCTGTCCCGCGGCCACTTATTCTCCTAACACAACCATCCTCATCCCAGTCTTTGCCACCATCTCAACGCACGCGCAAATGGAAAGCCAAACTAGAGGACCCTCGGCTAGTCGCCACAAGTTAGTCGGTCGATGGGTGTTCCATATAGCCCGCATGGTTGCACGCTCAACTTGGTTCAAGAGGTACAGAACTCGCACCTAGGCGACGAGAACGAGACAAAACACCAACCCCATGGTGGCCTCTCATCCCCGCCTTTTAGCATGTTCATTAATTTTAGTCTCCGCATTCTCCACCAACATCCTGACATTCCATTACCTGTTACAACATTGGAACATCCACCGGAGACCTAAGCATCTACTAAGCATGGCTAAGCATAACATAGCATAGTTAAGTATTTCAGGCCAACAATACAATCCTATGGATAATAGGAGGGGAAATAGGTAATTGGCATCGGAATCTTAATGCAACTATAGGATACTCTAATCCAATAAAATTGACATTTGAAACCGCATGCAATATTATAGTGGGGAAAATAATTGCGGAAATATAGGAGGAACATGCTCAGAGGGGGATTACGCTTGCCTTGTTCGGGATACTGGTAGTACGGATCTTCGGGGTATTGTGGAGTAACCCCGGTGGCTTGATCTATCGAAACATAACACGGAAGAACAAATCAATCACCACACATGTGTACCATGCAATGCACAACCACATGATGACATGACAAGTTTATGCAAAGATGGCATCATTTAGTTTATCTAGCAAAATTAAATGGAGAGCCAAATAATTATTGCAATTATTTGGAAGCAACCCCATATTTAGCTTAATGACCACATTGTTCATCCATTTTCACATTACCAAGAAGTGGCTCAAATACGCATGAACATGGCATGATTAGATATGTTTTGTTCTCCCGATCATTTTGGTACCTCATTTGTAATTTTCCGAGTACCGATGAATAAATAGCGAATTAAATATTTATTTGAATTTAATTCCTTTTCACCGATTATCGATTGACGTCACGGAAGAAAAGTTGTTGTCATGATGTGATCTTAGCATGGTTAGATAGCATTGGAGTTGCTGATCACTTTGATATATTGTACACCAAAAACGGATGAACCAAACAATAGTTATTGCATTTTTTAAAACAAAAGAAAAGGAAACTGGAAAAACTGTGTAACCGGCCCACAGCCCGGTTGGGCCAGTTTACAGGCCGGCCAAGGTCCAGAGAGGCCCGGCCTCCCGCCGGTTTGGGCCGGCCCAAGGCCGGCTAATGGCCCGAGGCGACCGGCCTGTGGCCCGGTCAGGCCGGCGTGGCGGCCGGTCCACGTGTGAGAAAAATGAAGGAAAAAGGGGGCGCTTTGCGTTTGCTGGGATTCGATCCGCGTCGCGCGCGTGGTGCGGTGTGGCTGTTGCCACTGGGCTGCTGAGGTGCTCGTGTTAGATTAGGGATCCGTTTTAATTTAGAGTTACAACACCACTGATTTTAACTGACGAAACTAAACCTCGACACTAAGCTCCAGACCATGGTTCCAGTCGCAACGGCGACGAACTTCCGCCAGCGACGCCACGATTCGGAGGCTCTCCGTGCGTGTGGTGGGGTGCGAACAGGTGCGGGAGTGGTGTTGAACCAGTGCACGTGCCGAAGCAGAGGAAGACGGGCGCACGGCTCACCTTCTTGCTAGACATGGCGGCGGCCATGGCGGACGGCCGAGCGGCCTGTTGCTCGGAAGCGAGGCTTTAGAGAAGGAGGAGGAAGAAGAGGATGTCCCGGATGACGGCGTGCTCACCCTCGACGCAGGGGTGTGCTCGGAGGAGGACGAGGTGGACCGGAGCTACGGCGAGCTTCCCCGGAGCGCGGCGGACGGAGGTGGAGAAGACGAGCTCGGCGGCGGCGTTGCGGGCGATCCCGCGGCGATTCCTTGCACGAGGACGAAGAGGACGACGAGGCGAAGGTGGTGACGCGCTTCGATTCGCTCCGGGAGGTCTCAGTCGACGGCGATGCGTGACGGCAGCCATGGCTCGGCTCGGCCATGGGGAGAGCGCGCGGTCGCTACAGAGAAGGGGATGACCGATTACAACAAGGCCCCTGGCAGTTCTTTTCCATCACCGACTAGCCCCTGGCTGCATTTTCCTATTCACCGAAAGGTCCTTTTCTGCACTGGATTAAAATACCCAGCACGGTTTTTGAATTATTTGAGGCATTTATACTTTTCCAAAAATTATGTAAATTTTTGGGTAGCTCCTTATATTGATATGAAGCTCCCCTAATTTTTCCATAATATGTGAAACTCATTTGTTAGGAAAATAAAATAGAAATTGCCCACAGACAATTTTAGTTTCTCTCCAAATATTTTATTTTACAAATCCAAATAGTTTGCAATTATTTTATTTGGAACTCTTGGAGCTTCCTGGACAATTTGGGAACTCAAGAACAATTGGTTTTGCCAATTTGAGTAACGTATTTGGTTTGCAAATTTTTGGAAGGATTTGCTTCCTTTGTTTTAAATTTCCATGTGTTGCTTTATTCAACTTAAACAATTTAAATGAGCATGCCATGATGCAATGCAATCAAAAGTGTAAATTTTATTCGGGTTTTTAGGTTTCCGAACTTTGGGCTGTTACACTGCAGCAGCAGCAGCCGCAGCAAGATGCCCCACCGGTGATCCAGGACGCATATCCAGTGGCACGCGGACAACTCAACATGATACAGAAGGGGCGCCCCTCAAACAGGGCCCAAAAGATCATCACTCGCCAAGTTTTCCAGGCCATCACTTGTCCACCCGCAGTACCCGACTACTTGAGAGGGTCAGAGACACCAATAACTTTCTCCAGAGCAGATCACCCGCCTGCAGTACCACGACCCGGGCACGCCACCCTGGTAGTCGAAGCTCTGATCGGAGATTACACCTGAAAAAGGTGTTCATGGACGGAGGCAGTGGCATTAACATCATCTTTGCCGACATCCTCAGAAGGATAAACAGGCCAACGACGGACTTGGCAGCATCAGAGACTACCTTCCATGGCATAGTACCAGGGCAAGCAGTCACGCCCATGGGAACGATCACACTCGATGTCATCTTCGGCACACCGAAAACTTCAAGAGGGAGTCGATCGACTTCGAGGTAGTCGACTGGAAGTCGCAGTACCACGCGATACTCGGGCGCCCAACCTTCGCCAGATTCATGGCGATACCTCACTACGCCTACCTCATGCTCAAGATGCCTGGACCCAAGGGCGTCATCACGGTGCACAGCGACTTCGACCGCTCCAACAGCTGCGACCGCGAGTTCAGCAAGATCTCCGAATTCTTCGGAGTTGAAGAGCACTTCGAGGCAATGGCAGTCGACAACGACAAGACCATCTTCCCAGCCCGCAAGAAACCAGCCAAGGACGCCGCCTTCAACGCGGCTGACGACACAACGACCCATCAGGTCCACCCGACTGACGCCAGCAAGACGGTCAAAGTATCGTCGAGTCTGACTCCCGCATAGGAAGGCGCGCTCGTCGAGTTTCTACGTGAGACTGGAGAATCTTCGCATGGCAACCCTCTGATATGCCAAGAATACCCAGGAACCTCGCCGAGCACTCCTTAAAGGTCCACAAGGACGCCAGACCCGTCAAACAGGCCATGCGACGCTTTTCTGGGCCCAAGCGAGACGAAATCAGCAGAGAAATCGATCGACTGCTGAATGCCAAGTTCATCCGAGAGATCAAGGACTCGGACTGGGTCTCCAACCCGGTCCTAGTGGAGAAGAAGAAGACGAAGAAACTCCGCATGTGCGTCAACTTCACCGCCCTCAACAAATGCTGCCCCAAGGACCATTTCCCGCTCCCGCGGATAGATCAGATCATCGACTCGACTGCAGGCTGCGAACGCCTGTCCTTCCTGGACGCCTACTCAGGTTACCAGCAGATCAGACTGAGCGTCGACGATGAGGAGAAGACAGCATTCATCACACCCGACCGCGTTTTCTGCTACCAGACAATGCCCTTCGGGTTGAAGAATGCAGGTGCCACGTACCAGCGCACAATGCAAGCATGCCTCAAAGGGCTCATCTGGCAGATCGTCCAAGTCTACGTCGACGACATCGTCATCACCACCCGCAAGGAGGACACCCTCATCGCCGACCTCCGCAAGGTCTTCGCCGCCCTCGACGAGTATCAGATCAAGCTGAACCCAGACAAGTGTGTCTTCGGCGTGCCAGCCGGAGAACTGCTTGGGTACCTCGTCTCTGCAAGAGGAATCGAAGCCAACCCTGAGAAGGTGCAAAACATACTCGCAATGCCAGCACCGACCAAACTTCACGAGGTGCAATGCCTAGCCGGCCGAGTCGCAGCTCTCAGCCGGTTCATAAGTAAATTGGGAGAAAAGGCCCTGCCTTTCTACCAACTGATGAAAAAGACAGACAAGTTCGAGTGGACAGAAGAAGCGCAAGTCGCGTTCGATCAACTCAAGAAAACACTCACGACTTCCCCAGAGTCGGGTACCTCGTCTCTGCAAGAGGAATCGAAGCCAACCCTGAGAAGGTGCAAAACATACTCGCAATGCCAGCACCGACCAAACTTCACGAGGTGCAATGCCTAGCCGGCCGAGTCGCAGCTCTCAGCCGGTTCATAAGTAAATTGGGAGAAAAGGCCCTGCCTTTCTACCAACTGATGAAAAGACAGACAAGTTCGAGTGGACAGAAGAAGCGCAAGTCGCGTTCGATCAACTCAAGAAAACACTCACGACTTCCCCAGTACTGGTGGCTCCACTGGAGAACGAGCCGCTATACCTCTACGTGTCAGCCACAAACAGGGTGGTCAGCACGGTACTCGTAGTCGAATGAGAAGAAGAAGGACACAGTCACCCTGTTCAACGACCCGTCTACTACCTTAGCGAGGTGTTGATCCTGTCCAAGCAGCGCTACCCGCACTACCAGAAGCTGGCCTACGGAGTTTTCATGACTTTAAGGAAAGTAATCCATTACTTCTCCGAGCACCCGATCACGGTGGTAAGCTCCTCCGGGCTCTCCGACATCCTGACCAACCAATGCGCGACAGGACGAGTCGCTAAGTGGGTTGTCGAGCTAGGACCCTGGGGGCTGAAATACGCTCACCCGAAGTCAATCAAGGCCCAAGTGCTCCCAGAATTCACCACCGAGTAGATAGAAGCCCAGCTGCCAGATGTCCCCGACCTGTCCAACGCATGGACAATGTACTTCGACGGCTCCAAAAAGTTCAGATCAGCCGGGGCAGGAGTCATCCTCATCTCCCCCAAAGGCGACAAGCTGAAGTACGTGCTACAGATAGACTTCCTAACACCCTCTAACAACGAGGCTGAGTACGAAGCCCTAATCCATGGCATGCGAATGGCCAAGAACTGCGGCGCCACACACCTCATGATCTACGGTGACTCCTACCTCGTCGTGCAGCAAACCATGAAAGCCTGTGACGCCATCGCCGACAACATGATCGCCTACAGAGACCTGTACAACCAGCTGGAGGGCACCTTCGACGGCTGCGAGTTGTGGCACATCGGCCACGAAAGCAACGAGGAAGCCGACGCCCTCGCCAACCTGGGCTCAGACAAGGCGCAGGTGCCACCCGGCGTCTTCCTTGAGCGCATCACGCAGCGGTCTGTCAAATTTCGACCCGCGCCCGGATCCTCCACACCATCAACGAGCACCGCCGACCCGCCAGGCAAAGAGAAGGAGCCAATGGAGGTTCTGCTCATCGAGCCCACCTGACGAGCCCATATCTGTGTCGGGGGAATACTTTCTGATTAACCCGCGGCCCAGTGCGACTTAATTACTCGCACGGACGAAGGCCCACTTGGGAACAAGCCCAATATTGAACCGCCATAAGGGAAAGATCTAGAAGACATATCCCGGAGGACGTGAAGACCAAGTAGTCTCCGAGTAGGCCTCTGTGGATGTATTCCTTATGGGGAAGTTTCCTTTTGTAACCTAGCGAGCCTCTGTGTATATAAAGAGGACTCGCAGGACTTAGAGCGGGTCAAGCTATCAAGCCCCAAACCCTAGCTCATACGGCGAGTACCAGATCGGATCGCCTCCATTGTAACACCTCGATTATCATATCAATACCAATCTAGGGTAGGCAGGAAGTAGGTCTTTTACCTCACATTGAGGGGGCCGAACCTGGGTAAATCTGTGTTGATCTTTGTTCCTGCGATCCCAAGCTCGGAGATGCTTGACTCGCATAATCCCACACCTACGAAGTCATCTATGACACCTGACGTGACAAACCCACGACAGTTGGCGCCCACCGTGGGGCCTGCGGTCAAGAGCGTCACGTTCCGCGCAGGATCCATGAAGGGAGCTGAAGATCTTGTTGTTGGCCGTATCATCACGGTCAATGGCACACCCCTCATCGACGATTCAAGCTGGGGGCCGGAAGCAGATTATTTGGAGACCGGCCACGTCATCCCGTTCGGATCCATCAACGTCTTCGTCGGCTTCATCGGTGGCAGGTCCGTTAGATCGGTCCAGGAAGGCGATTCAGTAGAAGAAGTCGCCGATGACGGGGAAGAATCCGTGGAAAGCATGGACTCGCAAGAGTTTGGGTCCATCATACCTGCCTTTGAAGAAAGTTGCTGGGGTTACCCACCAGAAATCACATCATCACCAGATCAAGAGATGGCACAAGTCGCGGTTTACATGGCCGGAGGAGCAGGTGCATCAGGAACTGCTGGAGAAACCGAGGCATCGGCACCCCCAAGCAACCCACTTCTTGTCCCTGTGTCAGCCACGAACGCCGCCCTCCGTGCAACAGAAATTGAGGCCGCCAGGGCCGAGCTCCTGTATGAGGTTCGAAGGATGGAAGAAGAGCGCCGCAGGCTCGATCAGATAAACCAAGGAATCCAACAGGAGCGGCAGAGAGTAGCCGCGCTGGCTGCGACTCAACAACAGGTTGACCCGCAAACACAGCTGCGCGCGACTCAACCAACAGTGGAAATCCCGCTCACTCCAGCCGCAGGGGGAATCCAGACGACTGCGGAAGGAAGGGTACCAACAAATCAAGAGACCCAGCAACAACCAAGGAGGTTTCACACCCCACAGGGCCATTACCAGAACCCTGTCGATAATATGTATGCTGCGGCTAATATCTTGACTCAGATGGTACCAACAGGCGATGACCCGGTCAATGCTGAGGCGCGGCGCGCGATTCAGATGTTAAGTACGGCAGTCCTGCAACAAGCCAATAGGGCGGAAGCCGAAGCACAGCTGCCCCTCGTACCAGCCAATCACAGGATTACAGCAGAAAGAAGCGTCCAGAGCAGGCCACCAGAGGACGTGTCAGGAGTCGCACAGAGGCAGCAGGAGCAAGTCGCAGAAGCGCAGGCGAATGCGCCATTGATGCAAAAGCGGCCCGCAGATAACCCCGCAGGCGCGCCACAGCCCTGTCCTCGCGACTCAAGGGACCGGCGTGTTTCACTGAGAGGATCAGATCGGAACCTTTTCCTGAAGATTTCAAAGGGCCACGCAAGGTGGCAAACTATAACGCCAGCATGGATCCAACCACTTGGCTCAACAATTACGAGATGGGCATGAGCATCCTAAACGCATCTGAAGAGATCTGCGCACGCTACCTAAACATGATGCTAGAAGGAGCAGCGCACATATGGCTGCAAAATTTGCCTCCCAACTCTATAAATACTTGGGAGGAACTGAAGGATGCCTTCATTAAGAACTTCCAAGGAACTTGCAAGCGACTCTGCAATATAGAAGATTTAGAGCGTTGTGTCCAGAAGGAAGGCGAGTCAAGTCGCCATTGGATGAAAAGGGTGGCAGAAATAATACACTCCTCAGATAATATACCACCAAGCTCAGCCGTCCTGGTGATGGAGAAAAACTGCAAGTTTGAGCCGCTGATTCATAAGCTGGGTCGCATGAAGGATAAAGTCAAGAGCCTCAGCGAGGTGATGGCTGCGGCTAACAAATATGCCAGCTCAGATAAAACCAGAGACGCGTCAGACGGAGAAGAAGAGGAGGTTGCTGCAAAAGGAAAGAAAAACTCCAACAAGCCCCAGCAGCAGCAAACGAGCCACAACAACACGAGTCAAAACAAACGCAAAAGCGAAGATGGTCACTCAGGGCTCGTCGCCAATACGCGTGGAGGATTCAGAGGCCAGCGTGGAAGGGGTCGAGGATACGGCTCCCGTCCAATCAATATGCAAGAAGTTTTCAACCGGCCATGCGACCTTCATGCGACAGGTGATGGACGGCCAGCGGACCATACCAAGGCGCAATGCCATTATTACAAAAAGTGGAAAGAAGAGAGCCAACACAACGGGGGGAATTCCCATGAAGGAAACCCTAGTGCGGCTCATAACACAAACATTGGGCAGCACGGCGCGAGTAACCCCAGGCAGACGGGGCAGTATCACACAATAGTTATCGATACCTCCAAAAGAGAAGAGAAATTGAGCCGGAGAAGTCAGCAGGTGAACGCCGTGATACCAGCAACACCCGCTTGGTTAAGGTGGTCAGAATACGCGGTAACCTGGAGTCGCGACGACCACCCGCCACAGGTACGGGAACCTGGCAAGTTGGCACTGGTTGTGGCACCATACGTTGCAGGATACAAGCTGACCAAAGTGCTTATGGATGGAGGAAGCAGCATTAATATCTTGTACTACGATACTTTCCAGCGTCTAGGACTCAAGGATTCCAGCCTGCAGCCCACGTCAACAGTATTTCACGGCATTGTCCCAGGAAGGTCCGCACGGCCAGTGGGGAAAATAACCCTAGGGGTAACTTTTGGAACAGAAGAGAACTTTAGAAGTGAATTCCTAAGCTTCGAAGTGGTAAAATTCCAAAGCCCATATCACGCCTTGTTTGGAAGAACGGCCTTTGCTAAGTTTATGGCCAGGCCATGCTACGTGTACCTACAGTTGAAGATACCAGGACCAAAAGGGGTCATCACAGTGTACGGAGATAGAGAAAAAGCAATAGAATGTGAGAAAGGAGATGCGGCTTTCGCAGAATCCGCCTGTGCCGCGGAAGAACTAAAAGGTTATAAGTCGCAGGTGGACCCAAACGATATGAGTGTGGTTACCACGCCATCTGCCGAGCCACCAATGAAATTCAAAGCGGCCCAGGACACTAAGCAGATAAATCTTGTTCCTGGCGACTCATCCAAGCAAACTAGCATTGGAGCACACATGGAAGAAGAGCAGGAGAAGGCCCTCGTCGCTTTTCTCCAGGAAAATAAAGACATCTTCGCATGGAAGCCGTCAGATATGCCAGGGGTACCAAGAGAATTAGCAGAACATAGCCTCAAAGTGAACCCTGCGGCTAAACCAGTGAAGCAGCCACTACGGCGTTTTCATGATGACAGGAGAAAGGCAATAGGAGAGGAAATAGCTCGCTTGCTGGCTGCAGGATTCATCACAGAGGTATACCATCCGGAGTGGGTGGCAAATCCAGTATTGGTTATGAAAAAGAACGGTACGTGGCGAATGTGCGTTGATTACACCAGTCTTAACAAAGCTTGTCCAAAGGATCCATTTGCTTTGCCAAGAATCGACCAAGTAATTGATTCAACTGCTGGGTGCGAGCTGTTATGCTTTTTGGACGCCTATTCAGGCTACCATCAAATCAAGATGAAGAAGAGGACCAAGAAAAGACGTCCTTCATCACACCCTTCGGAGCTTTTTGTTACGTCAGCATGCCCTTTGGGTTGAAGAACGCAGGTGCGACTTACCAAAGATGCATTCAGAATTGCCTACATGAGCAAATAGGTCGCAACGTTCATGCCTACGTGGATGATATTGTGATTAAATCGCAAGTTAGCCAGGATCTTATTGGTGATCTGGCAGAGACATTCACAAATCTCAGAAAATACAACATGAAGCTCAACCCCACAAAGTGCGTTTTCGGAGTACCAGCAGGAAAGCTATTGGGATTCATAGTATCAGAAAGAGGCATTGAGGCCAATCCTGACAAGATAAAGGCCGTGATGGATCTCCAAAAGCCAGAAAAGATAAAAGATGTACAGCGCTTACTGGTTGCGTAGCAGCTTTGAGTCGCTTTATATCAAGATTGGGAGAAAAGCACTACCTTTGTACAGACTGTTGAAAAAATCAGACACCTTCGTTTGGGACGCAGAGGCCGACGAAGCTCTGACAGCCTTGAAACATCAATTGACGAATGCTCCAGTTCTGGCGGCTCCAAAAGATAAAGAGCCAATGCTACTATACATAGCGGCAAATTCCCGCGCTGTGAGTGCTGTCATGGTTGTGGAGAGACAAGAAACGGAAAGGAATACCCTGTCCAGAGACCAGTATACTACGTGAGCGAAGTCCTCACAAAACAGCGTTACCCACAGTGGCAGAAGTTGGTGTTTGGAGTGTTCATGGCGAGTCGCAAGCTGAAGCACTACTTCCAAGAGCATCCAATAACTGTGGTGAGTTCAGCACCATTGGCAGATATCATTCGTAATCGAGAAGCTACTGGAAGAGTCGCTAAGTGGGCGATCGAGTTGGGACCACATCACATCAGTTACGAGCCGCGCACATCAATTAAGTCGCAAGCCCTTGCAGATTTTATTAACGATTGGACAGAAATCCAAGTTGCTCCTAGCATGGCAGAAACCAAATACTGGACCATGCATTTTGATGGGTCAAGACAGTTGCAAGGCTCGGGGGCTGGAGTTGTTCTGACATCTCCCAAGGGAGACAAGCTGCGGTATGTGTTACAGATACACTTCAACTGCACAAATAACGTGGCGGAGTACGAGGCACTGCTTCATGGTCTACGTATAGCAAAGGAGATGAACATCAGTCGTATACGCTGTTTTGGCGATTCAGACTTGGTGGCACAGCAGGTCTCCGGAACGTGGGACAGCAAGGATGCGAACATGGCTGCATATAGGAGAGAGGTGGACAGAATTGCTGGACATTTCACTGGATACCAAGTTGAACATATTGATCGGAGACAAAATGAAGCTGCGGATGCCCTGTCTCGGCTTGGATCCAATAGACAGTCAGTCCCACCCAATGTTTTCCTGGATGAACTGCACAATCCATCAGTCAAACCTCCAGCAGAATTGACATTGCAGAGCCAGAGGATGATTCAACTTTAGTCGCAGCCCTGCATGAACAGCCAGGATGGACAGAGCCATACATGGCATATTTAAGTCGCGGAGTGCTGCCGGACGATGAAATTGAGGCGCGCAAAATCATACGACGATCAAAGGCCTATACAATCATCAACAATGAATTATACAAGCGCAGCGTATCAGGAGCATTCCAAAGATGTGTCTCACCAGAAGAGGGACGAAAAATCTTGCACGAAATTCATTCAGGCGATTGTGGCCATCATGCTTCGTCAAGATCTTTGGTGGCAAAGGCGTTCCGACATGGATTCTTCTGGTTAACAGCATTAGCAGACGCAGAGCAAATTGTCAGAGTGTGCGATGGATGTCAAAGATACGCTAGGCAAGATCATATGCCAGCCCAAGCACTTCGCACAATACCCATCACATGGCCTTTTGCCGTATGGGGTTTTGACATGGTAGGGCCTTTCAGACGGTCTTCAAACGGAAAAACTCACCTCTTAGTCATGGTGGACAAATTCACAAAGTGGATAGAAGCAGAACCTGTGGGAGATTGCGAGGCTGAAACAGCAGTCAAGTTCTTGAAGAAGGTCATATTCCGCTTCGGTTACCCCCATAGTATCATTACAGACAATGGGAGCAACACCTCTGAAGGGGCTACACAGATATTTTGCGCAGACAATGGGATAAGATTGGACCTCACGTCAGTAGCACACCCGCAGAGCAATGGACAAGCTGAGCGAGCTAACCAGGAAATTCTCCATGGAATTAAGCCGCGCCTTATTGAAAAGGTCGAAGCATCTCCAGGATGTTGGGTGGAAGAACTGCCAGCAGTACTGTGGAGCTTGAGAACAACCCCTAACAGATCCACAGGATTTACACCATATTTCATGGTCTATGGAGCAGAAGCAGTCATGCCCAGCGATATCATACATGATTCACCAAGAGTTGCGGCTTACATCGAGACAGATAATGAGATAGCTCGGCAAGACTCGGTGGACACATTAGAAGAGGTTAGAGACTTGGCAGCATCAAGGTCAGCAGTATATCAACAAGACTTGCGACGCTATCATGCCAGACGCATCAAAACCCGCACCTTTCAAGAAGGCGACCTAGTACTGCGACTTAAACAAGATCACAAGGGAATGCATAAGCTGTCCTCTCCATGGGAAGGACCCTACATCATCAGCAAGAAGCTAAACAATGGGTCGTACTACCTGCTGGATGTAAGGGAAGAAAGCAGCGAACGCCATGATTTCGAGGATCGTCTCGAGGCACCTCGCCCTTGGAACGTCGCACACCTGCGACCGTACTATACATAAGAAAAGGCTAATCAGAGCCAAGCATCATCCTTTCCAGCTTTATAGCTGAGTATCATCACAGCCACTCAGGGCTAGAACTTCAACTTTGGTCGCCACCTAGGCGCGACCTATGCAACATCTGATCGCCACCCAGGCGCGATCGACCCTTGTATCAGAAACCGGCTGCCACCTAGGCGCGGCCGTAAACTTTGTATCATCTCTGGTCGCCACCTAGGCGCGACCGACCCCATGTATCACCATGGATCGCCACCTACGCGCGATCCAACCCTATGTATAACACTCGGTTGCCACCTAGGCGCGACCTTATGTGTCATCATAATCAAAGCTTATCATAGCTTAGCCTATCATGGCAATATCATTATGTTTCTTGGGGTCTTTGTTACCCTGAAACAGCCGATTTATTGGCAATTATCAAATTTACCTTAAGTTGGATTGCTACTCGCATTATGTGGCCAAAGTACTGGGGTGTGGCGTCAATCGAGCTTGATTGCCTATCATGGCCGCTCTCGACCCTGAACACACATATTCCTGGAAATACTGAGTCGCGCGAGTGCCCACTTAAGGATTCAGATGTGAAAGGATCGTATGGCCACCTAGAGGGGGGTGAATAGGTGCTACTCCAATTTTTAATTCTTTTTCGATTAAGGCTTGACACAAAGGTAAATTCTCTAGATATGCAACTAAGATGAATTACCTATATGACAAGTTAAGTCTAAACAAGATAAGATACAAGTAGTAAACAACAAGAAAGGAGTAACCGATCGGGAAGCACGCGGAGACAAGGATGTATTCCCGAGTTCCTCCTTTTTAGGGGAGTACGTCTCGTTGGAGGGGTGTGAGTTTCAAACTCAAGACGCCACAAATGGCCTCACCCTATTCTCCGATGAACCTCGCACAAAAGCTCGGTCCACCTTCTATCGGAGACCTTCAAGGCGGAATCCGGAGCCCTTACAACAAGCTTGGAGCACAACCCACAAAAGGATTGGGAGCTCCCAAGCACCACAACTTCGCTACACAAAAGTAGCAAGCAAGTAAGTACAACAAGATGCCTAGGTTTTCCTAGTGGAAACCCTAGGCTCAAATCCCTCAAGTGAATGAGGGGGAAATGAAGAACCGCTTGGTGAAGATGTAGATCCGGGCCTTCTCCTTCAATCCTCCAAAGATCAACAAGTTTGGGTGGAGGGATTGGGAGATCTAATGTTTCTTGAGCTTGCAACAATGGTGTACTTCAGATCTGGGCGAGCTAAGAGCTGGAGGTAGGTGGAGGGGTATTTATACCCCTCCAGAAAAACTAGCCGTTTTTCTGTCCACTAAGTCCGGAGACTCCGGACCGGGCGGAAACTCCGGACTGACTCCGGGGTAACTCCGGTCCGATACAGCGGCTGCCGCCGCGATGTTCATCTTCTCATCAGGCCGGAAACTCCGGTCTTGGAGTCCGGAAACTCCGGTAGGGCCGGAAACTCCGGACCTACTCCGGGGCAACTCCGGACCCAATACCGCACGCGCCGTCGTGGGAAGTTCTTCGATTCAAAAATATTGTCTGGGGCGGAGACTCCGGACCACGGGACCGGAAACTCCGGCCGGTGCGGAGACTCCGGTGTTACTCCGGGGTAACTCCGCACCCATACCGCGGCTGCCGTCCTGAGGAGCTTTTGCTCCAGAATTTCAAATTGACCGGAGACTCCGGCCACAGAGACCGGAGACTCCGGACTGGACAGGCAAATGCAAGCTTCTTTTTCTTGTCAAGTGTTTCGATGCAAAGTGTAATTGTATCATTTCATTCCTGCACCACTTAACATCATATTAAATAATTCCTAGTGTTGTTGCCTAACACACAAAACATAGGGGACATAAAATATGTCCTTTCAATCTCCCCCTTTTTGGTGTTAGATGACAACACTCGGATTTGCAATAAAGCACACAACAATTATCGACATGTACTTTGATTTGAGAGGCTCCCCCTACATGTGTGCATACAAGTAGTTTGCATTTGAATACAAATGCTCAACATGTAGAGGAGAGACAACTCACAAGAAATATATGGAACAATATAAATTACACCAACATGAGACAAATCATGATATAGGGTTGAGGTGAAAAGGAACCATACCTTGTGCATAACTATGACATAGAGACCAATGCACAATAATAGACCATAAGTAATATCATCTCAACCATAGGAATTATGAAATCCATAGTCTCATACCACACAGAGTACCACAAATAGGAACATAGTCTCACAACATAAAACCAAAGCAAATAGGTTCAAATGACATAAGATAAATGGACACAAGCGCAAATAAATGATAAACGCACGTGCTTGTGTCCGACCCATGCAAATCCCACGGTGAGAGAGCCTAATAGAACTACTTCTCCCCCTTTGGCATCGAAACACCAAAAAGGGAGAAGAGCGATGCTAACGGAACCCAAGGCGATCACTCGTCGTCTTCATCATCGTCGCATCACTGTCCTCATCATCACCACTCCCATCATCATCTTCAGCATCACTTGCTTCAACACTTCTTCTTCTCATCATCACTTTCTTCTTCATAGCGCATAGGAGCCTTGCCGGTGTTGCGAGAAGAGGAGGGCATGGAGGTCACCTCGGCATAATCAGACCAATGAAATGTATCCTCATTCCACTTGTCAAGAGAGATAGTTGAATCGGATGGCGGAGTTTCGGGATCACCCTCATTGCGAGGAGGAGTGGTACCACCATTGCTGATCTTGCGCATTTCCTTCATCATCTTGGCTTGGTTGGACAAGATCCTCTTGTTAGTGACATAAGTTTGATGATTTTCCTTGTGCAACCCAACACCCATACACATCATGGCCCTTTGCCACCAAGAAACTTTCTTCAACTCCTCGTTGACTCTTTGTTTGCCACCTTGATCCCAAGAGGGTGGAGTGGCATTTTTCCTTCTTGCCCTAGGAGCTTCTTGCTCCTCTATCTCTTCATAAGAGGCTGAGTAAGGTGATGGCGGAGTACTTGAAGGGTGCCATATGTGTGTTTCTTGAAATGAGATTGATTGAGGTTGGGAATCTTCTTGAGAATGAGCTTCATGACATAGGGAGCATACATAGGATTCTTCCTCTCGTGAATAGCAATGTTGATCTCACACTTGATAAAATCCATGACATCAATCTCAAACCCTTGACAATTCGGACCGGCAAGGTATGTCTTGTGGCAATGGTACATGAGGTTGACAAGAGCTCCACGGATAGCATCCGTATTCCCGGCTTGAGGTGCAATGCTCCAACGAAACATGCGAATCAAGATGTTGTAGATGGGCTTGAGTCCTTTGGTGGTAGCAAGGGCACCCCCTCTAGCAGCAAGAGGGGCAAGGATCTTCTTATCATAGGCCACCCTTCAACATGCATCCGGTGACCAACGGGTTCATTCACACCTTTGAACACATACCCCAAGCTTCTCCAAATTCTGAATAGTGTGCACTAACTTTGAGAGGCCCCGTCATCCATGTCATTTTGGTGTCCTCCTCATCTCCAAGCACAAGAGTGGCAAAGAACTGTTGGACCATGTCAATATCATAGTCTTGTTGGGTGGTAATAAGGGGCTCAAGACCAATCTTCCTAGCAACCCATAATGCATCCGCAAAGTATGTCTTCTTGGCCAACACGTCAAAGTTCAGCGGTTTTTGAGGACACACAAGAGCTTTTGGGTCCAAATTGGCATATATTTCCTTCATAATGAGCTCTTGCTCCTTTCTCCAAAAGTGACCATCGGTGGAGTTGTTTGGCATGTCATAGAAATTCTGCGCCCTCATTGTCCGAAATTCTTCCTTGTTCAACCCCTTCAAAGTGGTCAAGTTGTCAAACTTGGCCTTCTTGGCCCTTTCTTCTCGAAGGAGGCAGCCTCTTGCCTAGCCCTTCTAGCATCAGCAGCCTGTTTCTGCTTAAGAGCACCACTCTGCACATGCTTGTCTTGTTCTTCATCATAGATCAAATAGTCTCGACCTTGGAGCTTGTTCTTCTTTGACTTCTTAATAGTCGAGGATGAGGATGAAGGACCGGGATACTTCTTGTTAGCTGTGAAACAGGAGTAGATAGGTAGCATTGAGGTAAGCATACATGTCCATGGAATCTCAACGAGAGAAAAAGGTAGAGGAATTTCTCTCAGGTTTGATCTAGACCGGAGTTTCCGGTCAGGGGGCGGAGATTCCGGCCACACCGGAGTCTCCGGACCAGAAGGCCGGAGTCTCCGGCCCTGATGCCAAAACTCGAATCTAGGTCAAAACTGAGGGGAAACTCACACTAGCAATTTTCTAGATAGTACATTGCCATCCTAAAGGTTCTACACCACGAATTTCTACAAGAACTACTCTCAAAACTAGATCTAGGATGAAATCCTAGAGAAGGAGAGAGAGTGGTACCCGAGTCCTTCATGGCGAGATCCAAACGGAGGGGAGGAAGATCCCCAACGCTTGGGAAGTGGAGGAGCCGGTGGCACGGCGGATTCCGGCGGCGGGGAGCGGCCGAGGCGGTCTTGGAGCTGTGGCGGCGGCTGGGGAGAGTTGGGGTCGGGGGTGTGAGGAAGTTATGAATAACTCCCCACCCCGAGCCCTTAAGATCCCAGCGAAACGACCGAGGCCGGAGTCTCCGGCCTAAAGCACCGGAGTTTCCGGTTGGACCGGAGTTTCCGGGCTTTAGGGCGGAGACTCTGGACAGACCGGAGTCTCCGGTGCTGAACACCGGAGTCTCCGGACCCAAAAGCTCCAAAACAGCAGATTTAAATGGAGGACATGTATGATGCAAGATGAGCACGGCTTTTAGATAAGATGGCTTAGGTTAAGAACAAAGTCACTGATGGTGAGATACACACTAGGAATTGCAAGATGCAAATAAAAAGCCAATTCCAAGTGTTTTTCCCAAAACACAATAAAGGTCTAGAAACCAAATAAAATCCATGAAGATCAAATAAGATCAACTCTTCACAAAGAAGAGGGCGGTGGCCTAAGCCACCATGTATGAGTGTGTGGTGTGACACCGCGAAGATGTATCTTGGGTTCACGGCCACTACTCGTCATTTAAGCTCACAATTCATAAAATGAAAATATAGAGACAAAATGAGTTCTTGCTATCGGCATAATGGGGGGAGGGATAGTCCAATGGATTAGGACCGCACTCCCCCTATGTCCATGCCTACATCCAAACCAAATAACTATTGTCTAATATGGGTAGGTATGCAAGAAGTCCACTAAGTCCAATTGCTTATGTCCACCACATTTAGTTCTCCTCTCAACTCCTTGAATCTTGCTTCACCAAGAGGCTTTGTGAACATATCGGCGAGTTGATGCTTGGTGTTGACATACTTGATTGTAATATCACCCTTCTCAACATGATCTCGAATAAAATGATACCGGATCTCAATATGCTTGGTCTTCCCATGAAGTACCGGATTGTGAGCAATTTTGATGGCACTTTCATTGTCACATAAAAGAGGCACTTTGTCACAAATGACACCATAATCCTTTAAAGTTTGCCTCATCCATAATAATTGTGCACAACAACTTCCGGCGGCAATGTATTCGGCTTCGGTGGAGGACGAGGCCACACAATTTTGCTTCTTGGAAGACCAACTCACAAGAGACCTACCAAGGAATTGGCAAGTACCCGAAGTTGATTTTCTATCCATTTTGCAACCCGCCCAATCCGCATCCGAATAACCTACAAGATCAAAGCTTGTCCCATGGGGGTACCAAAGACCATAGTTAGGAGTATCTATCAAGTATCTTAGAATCCTTTTAACCGCGGTTTCATGACTTTCCTTAGGACTTGATTGGAATCTTGCACACATACCCACACTAAACATAATATCCGGTCTAGATGCACAAAGGTAAAGTAAAGATCCAA
The DNA here is from genome assembly GCA_947311845.1 of Poa pratensis. NCBI lineage: Eukaryota > Viridiplantae > Streptophyta > Magnoliopsida > Poales > Poaceae > Poa > Poa pratensis. The sequence goes on along the minus strand of CAMZMU010000059.1, from coordinate 27,378,910 downwards.
TCATAGAACGATAAAGCTTGGGATCAACTTCCTTACCCTCCGGATCTAAGTGTAGATCCGCCTTGGAGTCCATGGGAAACTTATATGGCTTGGCATTGTTCATATCAAATTTCTTGAGCATGTCTTGAATATACTTGGCTTGACATAAGAATGTTCCTTCTCTCCATTGGTGGATTTCAAAGCCAAGAAAATACTTCAATTCTCCCATCATGGACATCTCAAATTCCTTGGTCATTAGCTTAGAGAATTGATCACTAAATTCATGATTAGTAGAACCAAAGATAATATCATCAACATATATTTGGCATACGAAAAACTCTCCATTTATCCTTTTTGTAAAAAGGGTGGGATCGATTACCCCAATTTCAAAACCACGGTCTACTAAGAACTCCTTGAGATGATCATACCAAGCACGTGGAGCTTGCTTGAGCCCATAAAGAGCCTTATGTAGTAAGTAGACATGGTTAGGAAATTTAGGGTCTTCAAAACCCGGAGGTTGTTTCACATACACTAATTCATTTAGTGGACCATTTAGAAAAGCACTTTTAACATCCATTTGATATAAGGTAATGTTATGAGTAGATGCATAGGCAATTAATAAACGAATAGATTCAAGTCTAGCAACGGGGGCATAGTTTCACCGTAGTCGACTCCTTCGATTTGGGTGTAGCCTTGTGCAACCAATCTTGCTTTGTTGCGAATGACTTGACCATGTGAGTCTTGCTTGTTCTTGAATATCCACTTGGTTCCAATGACATTATGTGATGTGTCTTTGGGTCTTTCAACTAATGACCATACTTTGTTGCGCTCGAAATTGTTCAATTCTTCATGCATGGCCGCAACCCAATCCATGTCTTCAAGAGCATCATATACCTTGAGAGGTTCTAAGCTAGACAAACAAGAGACATGACCACAAAAGTTAGATAATTGATTACGTGTGGACACACCCTTACGAATACTCCCAAGGATATTCTCTTTGAAGTGTTGTAGATGATCCAATGTTGATGCACGCCGAATGACTCGGCGTTCTATAGCTTGACCAATTGTTTCACCAACACGAACATCTTCATCATTTCCTTCTTCTTGTTCATGGTCAACCCGAAGTGGAGTTCTTGGAGATGGGGGTTCATCATGTTCTTGTTCTCCACTAGAGTTGGGTGGGTCTTGACCATTATCTTGCTCATGTGGATGAATATCTGATCTTGTTCTTGTATAGCTTGTTGATCAATTGTTGAGGTGGATGGTTCAACTTGAGTAGAACTTGTTCCTTCTTCTTGAGTGTCAATAATAGGTTCTTCAATAGGAATAAGTTCCCCTATGCCCATAGTTCTTATGGCTTGAGATGGAGGTACATCACCTACATCATCATGATCAATATGCTCCGCTTGGGAGCCATTATCCTCGACAAACTCCACATTCATAGATTCTTCAACACATCCGGTGGATATGTTGTAGACCCTATAAGTATGGGAGTTTGCGGCATATCCAACAAGAATACCATCAAAAGTTCTAGATGCAAATTTAGCAATTGGGCAACCTTTAATGTAAACATGGCATTTGCATCCAAATACGCGAAAGTAAGAGACATTTGGCTTTTTACCGGTAAGGAGTTCATATGGTGTCTTTTTCATGAGAGGACGAAAGAAGAGCCGGTTTGAGTAGTGGCAAGCGGTGTTGATGGCTTCGGCCCAAAAGTTGTATGGGGAATGAAATTCGGCCAACATAGTTCTTGCCATATCAATAAGAGTGCGGTTCTTCCTTTCGGCGACACCATTTTGTTGGGGAGTATAAGCAGCGGAATATTGGTGTTGAATGCCCTCCCCACTTAGGAAATCATCCATAGTGTAATTCTTGAACTCCGTACCATTGTCACTTCTTATTGCCAAAATCTTGGAGTCATATTGGCGTTGAACCAAGGTTGCAAAGTCAATGAATATCTTTTGAGTTTCACTCTTCCTCTTGATGTAGAAAGTCCAACAATATCTTGTATAATCATCCACAATCACCAAACAATATTTCTTGCCACCAAGACTCTCATATGTGGGAGGCCCAAAGAGATCCATATGAAGGAGCTCCAAAGGCTTCTTAGTGGAGATAATGCTCTTCTTGTGATGCATGGCTATGCAAGCACTACAAGGACGATCTTTGGAAAAATTAACATCGGTTAGTCCTACCACGTGTCCACCCTTCACAAGAGTTTGCAAATTTCTCATACCGACATGGCCTAGCCGGCGATGCCAAAGCCAACCCTTGTCGGATTTAGCCATTAGACACGTGGCAATTTGAGTGGTCTCTTTCGAGAAATCGACCACATACAAACCGTTCACACGAAATCCAACAAAGGCTACTTTAAGAGATTGAGTGAAGAGGATGGTCACGTGGTGTTTATTAAAGATAACGGTGTAACCGACATTGCATAATTGACCAACGGAAAGTAAATTATATGAAAGGGATTCAACAAGAAGGACCTTCTCAATGGATAACTCCGGAGTGATCACTACCTTGCCATATCCCAATACCTTAAGTCTTGCATCGTTCCCGACGGTGACATGAGAGAATGTGAGTAATTGTTTCAATAGCCCTTTACTAATTCTTTGCTTCCGGTCATGTGAGATGAACACCCACTATCAATGAGCCATGAAGATCCACCGGAAGAAAAGTCCTACAAGAAATCAAGTCTTTGTTTTAGGTACCCATTGTGGAATGGGTCCTCTTTTGTTAGTCACAAGGGTCTTTGGAACCCAAATAGCATAGTGATAATCATCTCCATATGAAGTGCCAACATATTTAGCAAAAACACAACCATTTCTAGATTTCATAAGAACATATGAAGGGTTGTATTTTCCCGCAAAGTCATTGTGAGTGGCATTGCCCCTTGTGGCATCACTACTCGCAATGGTAGTCTCCTTTGCTTGTGCGGGCTTGGCCTTCTTCTTGTTCTTGTTCTTCTTTTCTTCTTGGCAACATAACCAAGGCCCTCTTTCCCTATGTGTGGCTTTTGCGCTTGCAAGAGCTCATAAAGAGGTTTCTCACCTTGAGGGCTAGAGGCCTTGGCAAGCTCATCCTTCAACCTAGCATTTTCCTCAATGACATTTGCATGATCACAAGAAGAAGTAGAGGAGCTAGGTGGTGCATCAATTTTAGTAGATTGTATTTGAAGTTGTTCAAAAGACTTGGTGAGAGTAGAGTGTTCACTCTCCAAGGCCTTGTGAGCCTTAGTGAGCTTCTCTAGCTCATCGGTTAGTCTATTATGACCAACACCAAATACGATCTTTTGTTTCTCTAAAACTTTGTATTTAGCAATAGCATGGTCACGTTCTTTAATGATTTTAGAAAGAGTTTCATTTTGAGATTCATCAAAATTCTCAAGCTTCTCTCAAGAGAAACTCGAAGCTCATGCTCTTCCTCAATAGCCATGGTAAGGGAAGCGATCTCATTAGCATTTTCTCTTTCAAGTCTCCCCTTTTCTTCAAGGAGATCTTGTGCCATGCCATATTGATTCATAAGAATCTCAAGCCGAATCTTGCATTCACCTTGCAAGTTAGTCATCAAGAAATCCAAAGCAACATTTTCTTCCTTAACTCTAAGACTCATAAGTTCATGTATTTCATTCATAGTCTTAGAAGGAGGGAAGATGATACCTCGGAGAGTTTGGCCATGAGACACGTAGCGGATTTGGTGGTGACATTATCATTGGGGGATTCAAAGAGAGAAGGGGTTGTCGATGAAGCAATGGCTAAAGCGGCCACTCCACTTGTGGTTGTTTCTTCTTCATCACTCTCCTCCCCGGACATATATTCTTCTCTTGCCACCAACACCTTGGTAGGTGGCTTCTTGTTGGAGATGAACTTCTTGAAGTAGGGCTTCATGGGAGAAGACCTTGAAGCTTCCTTGAGAATGAGTCTTCCTCCATGTTCTTCACGGTTCTCATAAGGGCATTGGGCAACATAGTGAATTTATCTTGACAATTGAAGCAAGTCTTCATTTTTGGGTTGCCCTCCTTGTAACCACTTGATTTGCTTTTGATCAACTGAGCTTTAGCTTTGATGGATTCTTCCAAAAGGTCTTTGCCGCTAGAGCCACATAATCTCTATGAGCACTCATGAGTTCCTCGGGTGCAAGTAACTTCCTTCTTCATGATCTTGGTCTTCATCTTGTTCCACCACCTTGGCCTTCAAAGCAAGTGAGGAACTCGGGCCATTCCAAGAGCACGGGCACGAGAGTCTCTAGCAATTTGGGCTTGGACCTTGTAAGATTGCATCTCTTGCATGACTTCATTTGAGGTCAAGGTGTCATAGTTGTGCTTTCCTTGGAGACTCTTCAAGTCGGCTCTTCAAACGGCATGAGGGCATTCACATACTTCCTCTTGATGTAAGTATCATCCACATGTTTAGCACCAAGGTCTCTATATGCGGAAGCAAGAGCCTTGAGCCTTTGATACATCTCCTCATGAGTTTCATCATCTTTCTTGTAGAAGCCTTCAATTTGATTGCTCATGGCTTCATATCTATTTCTCCTCATGCTATCATTTCCAACGAACACCTCCGTGAGGGATGCCCATGCTTCCTTAGCGGTGGTGCAATCTTCGATGTGATGAATGTTCTTCTCACCCACCGCAACACGGATCACATCAAGAGCGGTGGCATTTAGTTGAGCTTCAACTTCTTCTCGCCTTGTCAAATCATTTTCATCCACCGCCTTGTATCCATCTACAATGATCTTCCAAAGACCTATGCAACCACTTTTCAAGTGAGATTTCATAGAAGATTGCCAATGAGTAAAAGAGGATGCATTAAGACTAGGTGGTGCTCCTCTTAAGTGTATAGGAGGATGAGGGATAGGTAGGTCGGGAGAGTATGCAAAAGGAACTCTAGCATTTCTCCTTTCCCATTAGTGTTTTAGATGGGGATTCATTTTTATTTTGGTCCACCCCCGGATCCCTTTATCCTCGTTCTCCTTTAACTCCACTTGAGGAATCTCCAGAGAAGGAGGTGATGCGGTTACCTTTGCTTCCGAGAGTTTTGCTATCATTTCACGCAACTCATCCATTTTGGTTTCCATAGAGGTCTTCAAGTTAGTGAAGTCCTCCATGGAAACCGAAGTGGCCGGAAGAGCAAGAGGGTTCCCATCGGCATCGAAGGCCATATTTCTCTTAGGCGGTTAAGCCCGAATAAAGAGCCGAGGCTCTGATACCAATTGAAAGGATCGTATGGCCACCTAGAGGGGGGGTGAATAGGTGCTACTCCAATTTTTAATTCTTTTTCGATTAAGGCTTGACACAAAGGTAAATTCTCTAGATATGCAACTAAGATGAATTTACCTATATGACAAGTTAAGTCTAAACAAGATAAGATACAAGTAGTAAATAACAAGAAAGGAGTAACCGATCGGGAAGCACGCGGAGACAAGGATGTATTCCCGAGTTCCTCCTTTTTAGGGGAGTACGTCTCGTTGGAGGGGTGTGAGTTTCAAACTCAAGACGCCACAAATGGCCTCACCCTATTCTCCGATGAACCTCGCACAAAAGCTCGGTCCACCTTCTATCGGAGACCTTCAAGGCGGAATCCGGAGCCCTTACAACAAGCTTGGAGCACAACCCACAAAAGGATTGGGAGCTCCCAAGCACCACAGCTTCACTACACAAAAGTAGCAAGCAAGTAAGTACAACAAGATGCCTAGGTTTTCCTAGTGGAAACCCTAGGCTCAAATCCCTCAAGTGAATGAGGGGGAAATGAAGAACCTTGGTGAAGATGTAGATCCGGGCCTTCTCCTTCAATCCTCCAAAGATCAACAAGTTTGGGTGGAGGGATTGGGAGATCTAATGTTTCTTGAGCTTGCAACAATGGTGTACTTCAGATCTGGGCGAGCTAAGAGCTGGAGGTAGGTGGAGGGGTATTTATACCCCTCCAGAAAAACTAGCCGTTTTTCTGTCCACTAAGTCCGGAGACTCCGGACCGGGAGGCCGGAAACTCCGGACCGGGCGGAAACTCCGGACTGACTCCGGGGTAACTCCGGTCCGATACAGCGGCTGCCGCCGCGATGTTCATCTTCTCAGCAGGCCGGAAACTCCGGTCTTGGAGTCCGGAAACTCCGGTAGGGCCGGAAACTCCGGACCTACTCCGGGGCAACTCCGGACCCAATACCGCACGCGCCGTCGTGGGAAGTTCTTCGATTCAAAAATTTGTCTGGGGCGGAGACTCCGGACCACGGGACCGGAAACTCCGGCCGGTGCGGAGACTCCGGTGTTACTCCGGGGTAACTCCGCACCCATACCGCGGCTGCCGTCCTGAGGAGCTTTTGCTCCAGTTTCAAATTGACCGGAGACTCCGGCCACAGAGACCGGAGACTCCGGACTGGACAGGCAAATGCAAGCTTCTTTTTCTTGTCAAGTGTTTCGATGCAAAGGTAATTGTATCATTTCATTCCTGCACCACTTAACATTATATTAAATAATTCCTAGTGTTGTTGCCTAACACACAAAACATAGGGGACATAAAATATGTCCTTTCAAGATGGCCTAACTAGAGGTCGATGTACTGCTTATAGTACGGCAACACCAAGTACAATTACTTGTGACATAACAATTGTTTTATCTATGATATCAAGTTACAGGTAATGACCTTCAGAGTTCTCTGAGAAGAATTGAGATGATTACTACATAACATCCTCTCAATCCTTGGGGGCTACATCATATTATCATCAAAAATTTGAAGATGGGTCGTCATCAAGTTCTAAAGCTATCAGAATACTCTAACAAAGAAGCTCACGAAGTCAGATGATCTTCCAGGTGCGAGTCAATGCCAAACTTGCACAATTATAAGCCGCGAAACAAGGAAAAGCGCGGCCTAAGCATTCAAGATCAAGAAATACTATGAAGTTCAGGCCACGCTTGGGGCTAATGTCGGGGGGATACTTTCTGGATTAACCCGCGGCCCAGTGCGACTTAATTGACTCGCACGGACGAAGGCCCACTTGGGAACAAGCCCAATATTGAACCGCCATAAGGGGAAAGATCTAGAAGACATATCCCGGAGGACGTGAAGACCAAGTAGTCTCCGAGTAGGCATCTGTGGATGTATTCCTTATGGGGAAGTTTCCTTTTGTAACCTAGCGAGCCTCTGTGTATATAAAGAGGACTCGCAGGACTTAGAGTGGGTCAAGCTATCAAGCCCCAAACCCTAGCTCATACGGCGAGTACCAGATCGGATCGCCTCCATTGTAACACCTTGATTATCATATCAATATCAATCTAGGGTAGGCAGGAAGTAGGTCTTTTACCTCACATTGAGGGGGCCGAACCTGGGTAAATCAGTGTTGATCTTTGTTCCTGCGATCCCAAGCTTGGAGATGCTTGACTCGCATAATCCCACACCTACGAAGTCATCTATGACACCTGACGTGACAAACCCACGACATCTGGCATACATGCTGCACCAGAGACTGCCAGTCAACTCAGTCGAAGCCAAGCGCATTATTCGCCGTTCGAAAGGCTTCACCATCATCAAGGGGGAGCTATACAAGCGAAGCATCTCAGGAGTACTCCAAAGGTGCGTCGACCCAGTCGACGGTCAAGCCATCTTACTCGAGATCCACGCTGGCATCTACGGGCACCACGCCAGCAGTCGAGCCTTAGTGGCCAAAGCTTTACGAGCCAGATTCTACTGGCCCACCGCAATGCAAGACGCAGAAGAACTCGTGAGGAAATGTCTCGGCTGCCAGGAGTTCGCCAACAAGCCGCACGCACCAGCTTCAGCACTAAAGACCATCCCACTTGCCTGGCCCTTCGCTCAATGGGGGCTCGACATGGTGGGTCCACTCAAGAAGTCCTCGCCAGGAGGACACACGCATCTCCTGGTGGCAGTCGATAAGTTCACAAAGTGGATCGAAGCCGTGCCTATCACAAGTTTGACTGCCTCCTCGGCAGTCAACTTCATCAGGTCGATCATCTTCAGGTTCGGAGTGCCACACAGCATCATCACCGACAATGGCACGAACTTCACAGCCGAAGAGTTCAAGGACTTCTGCTCCGAGCAAGGCATCAAACTCAACTACGCATCTGTCTCGCACCCGCAGTCCAACGGGCAAGTCGAAAAGTCCAATGGTTTAGTCTGCAAGGGCATCAAGAAGCGCCTTCGAGTACCATTGAAGCGCGCCGCAAGCGCCTGGGTTGAGGAGCTGCCGTCTGTGTTGTGGAGCCTGCCCACTACGCCAAACAGATCCACTCAGTACACGCCATTCTTCATGGTCTACGGCGCAGAAGCAGTCATGCCATGCGACATCAAGTTCGATGCACCCCGAGTGGTGGCCTACGACGAGTCCGAGGCAGAAGAAGCACTCGAGGACGACATGGATACCCTGGACGAAGCACACGACATCGCCCTTACCCGCACAGCCGTATATCAGCAAGACTTGCGCAACTATCACGGACGGCGACTGTGGCCCAGAGCGTTCGTCCCCGGAGACCTTGTCCTCTGCCTCAAACAGAAGAAGGTGCACAAACTAGCCTCCCCGTGGGAAGGTCCATACATCGTGACAGAGGCAATTGGCGGCGGAGCTTACCGCCTGAAGGACTCGAAGACAGGGACAGTCTGCGGCAATCCGTGGAACGTGGCGCAACTGCGCCGCTTCTACGCCTAATCGACTCCCCCTTGTAACAAAGTGTACTATCTCAAGAAGCGGCAGGTTCCAGACGCACTCTTTCCCTTACCAGGGTACCTGAGGGGACTGGAAGGGTTTTAATGAGGCGGCCTGCTCGCAAAAATCAATGAAGTGATTTGTGGAACAAGCTCTCCCCTTACTTTTTAGTCAAAAAGCAACATAAACCTAGGCCGTCACCCGACGCACTCGGGGGCTGCGCCATACAGGTCACTCGCAAAATCCTTGGCCGTCACCCGAAGCACTCGGGGGCTGCGCCACACAGGTCTAAGTCAAACCTAGGCCGCACCCGACGCACTCGGGGGCTGCGCCATACAGGTCCAACTCGAAAACCTAGGTTGCCACCCGAAGCACTCGGGGGCTGCGCCATACAGGTCACTCGCAAAATCCTCGGCCGTCACCCGAAGCACTCGGGGGCTGCGCCGCACAGGTCTAAGTCAAACCTAGGTCGCACCCGACGCACTCGGGGGCTGCGCCGTACAGGTCCAACTCGAAAACCTAGGTCGCCACCCGAAGCACTCGGGGGCTGCGCCATACAGGTCACTCGCAAAATCCTTGGCCGTCACCCGAAGCACTCGGGGCCGCGCCGCACAGGTCTAAGTCAAACCTAGGCCGCACCCGACGCACTCGGGGCTGCGCCATACAGGTCCAACTCGAAAACCTAGGTCGCCACCCGAAGCACTCGGGGCTGCGCCGCACAGGTCCAAGTCAAAGTACTAGGCCGCACCCGACGCACTCGGGGGCTGCGCCGCACAAGTCTGACTCGATACACCTCGGCTGCACTCGAAGCACTCGGGGGCTGCGCCGCACAGGTCTAATTCAAAATCCTAGGCCGCACTCGATCCGCTCGGGGCTGCGCTATACAGGTTTACAGACGTCTACAAGATACAATTTACTAACTCGGGGGCTACCCCCACCCAGACATACATACACTCATATTTCCACTTGGAAAAGTTTCTTTTATAAGCTAACGCTATGCAACAGCACTCTGCTGCTCTTATTCTACAGGCTCGCCCTTTGGCACATCAAGTGGCCCTACAAGGTGCTCGCTAAAGTTCTGGACCTGCCGAATCATCTGGCGCGCAGCCGCAAGAGTATCGGCATATTCACCCTCTCCAGGCAAGCCGTCAAGCACCTTGTGCAATGGAAGATTAGGCCGGTGCAGTCGAACGTATGCCAACGCCACGTTCGCCCCGGCAACAAGTTGAGCGTGCACGACTTCCTTCAACGCACTGCCTTCACGGAACCTCTCCAGAAGCGCAGTCAGTCCATTCGGCTGCTCGTTGTGAGGAAAGTACACCTTGTTGATCTGCCAGAGGGTTTTTCTGCAACCTTCCAAGAGCACAGCAGCCCGCCAGGTGCGATCCAGCATTCGTGCCAATACACTACCTCTAGATTTGTTCGACCAAAACTGGCGCGCTTCGGGTGAGTCACCGGCGGTTTCTTTCTCTACTCGCTCGTCCACTCGAAGCTGCTCAGCCTTCAAGTCAGAGTTCACATCTGCATCAAGGCCAAGCACTAAGCATAGCAGGAAGACACAGAAGCTGAAGCAAAAACGCTAGAAGGCCAACCTTGCAGTTGTCGACTGATCAAGTCCATCTCGCCAAGCAGAAACTCTTCATGCTGGGAGAACGGCGCAATGGGCCGCGACCTCAATCGCTCCAGCTCCAACTCAGCACTCTTCAGCTTCGACTCGAGCTCAACCACCTTGTTCCTCATGAAGGTGATCACTCTCTGGTCATTTACGCTTCGCACAGGAGCTGGAGGAGCTTGACGGCGGCGACGAGTAGGCGCAGCCGAAGTGGTGTCCTCCTCATCGTCCGCGCCAGTAGTTCCAGCAACGTCAGGAGCTTCGCCCATATCAGACTGCCAAGAATTGACAGCGTCAAGCCAGGAAAAGAATCAACATAATTCATCCAAACCAGACATCAAAAAAGACTCGGCGACTGCACCCCCGAGGGAGCGAATTCACATTTCATCATCAGCATGTTCACTCGCACAATATAAAGTGCATTACAGACTCAAGCCCAAAAGCAGAAGCATAGTCCTAAAAGGAAAAAGTCTACACTACAGACTCCGACTGGGAACGGCTCTTCCTAGCAGCCAACTCTGCAGCTTTGGCAATCCTCCTCTCGAAGGTGGCGACCAACTTCGCAGCTAGCTGGCTCGCCTGCACCTTCACACCACTAAGGGACGCGGTCCTGCCATCAGGCTTCCGAGGGAAGTCGCTGACAACCTTCTCAAAATCACCTACGACTTGGTGACCAAGAAGTAGCTGGAAAGTGAGCTCGGAGCCGCGTACCGTCTGCGCGCGCGTGAAGTCCGCCAGGACATTCGAATTTCCTTCGAATGGAGCCGCGAGTGCGTCAACAGCAGCTGGTGGTGGCTTGCTGGGAAAGATACTCCAGTGCACAGTTGCTAAGGCCTCCGTCGACTTCTGCAGTGCCGCCGTCGACTGCTGCAGCGCTGCCGATGCATACGCGCAGACGCGGTCGACGAAGCCAACAGCCTCCGCCAAGCCGACACTCTCGCTGGAAGTCCCTTCTAGAGGAGCACCTCCGCAAGTCTCTGTTCAAAAGAAATCCACACCCGTAAGACGTCAGAAGTCGAAGAAAGGCAAAGTAGGCACTGAGCCGAAAAACTTACTTCCAACAACATCTGCGAGTGCAAGCAAGCGGTTGACCTGGGTCTTCTCCAGAGCATCCCGAGCTTGTTCCCGCTCTTGGGCTTCACCCAGCTACTTCTCCAGCTCCGCGACCCGTGTCTTCATGCTCTCCTTCTCGCCTACGGATCAACGAAGCAAAGTTAGCAATAAAGGCAGTCGAAGCACCCCTCGAACACAAGGGTTCACACTTACTATTCGCTTGTTCCAGAGCAGTGCGGAGCTGATCCCTCTCCTGCTCCATGCGAACGAAGGTTGCGGCTCCCTCCATCTGCTGGCGATAAAATGGCCGCAGGAGACACAAGACATTAATCTACACCCGAATATTCTAGTCACGTGCATCTTCGGGGGCTACTCCCATCGGGAGCGCTGTACGCGCACCCGATACAGATCTTGCAGAAGGAGTCGAAGAACACTTACATGCTCAAGCAGCCCAGCGTCAACCGGAGTCGCATCAGCAGACCTCTCTGGCATGGCGGAGGTCGAAGCCTTCAAGGCCAAAACGTCACCCGCCAGAGCCTCCTCTCCGGTCGTCCTCGCAGTCTGCTCGATCATGGGAGCAGAAGTGTGCTCCATCTCACGAGGGGAAGAAACAACAGCGCCAGTACGGTCGCTGTGACAAGAAAACTCAATTCAAGGACCCGCAAGTGAAACAGCACACTCGACAAAAACAAAGCAATGGTTATGCGACTAACCTGATGACATCATCTTCACTTCCCAGGGAGACGGAGGCCATCCTCGCGAACTCGGTCGGCGGTGCAGAGCCGAGTGGAGGCACGACCAAAGGTTCAGCCAGGTCACTCGGGTGCCTAGCACCCGAAGAGGACTCGCTCGTCTCTTCCTCGTTCACACCCGCCTCCTTCACAGGCGAGGAGGCAGAACCAGAGTCGCCAACCTTTCGCCTCTGCCGCTTCCGCAGCGGCTCCTCGTCTTCATCATCCTCCTCCAACTCTTCACTCGGAGAGGTGGCGAAGGGAACTTCATCGTCATCAACCTCGTCTTCAGGGAACTCTGCCTCTTCATGAGGTCCATTCTCCATCAACGGAGGAAGACTGACGTAGCTCGAACGACCCTGTCAGCAAAATGAAGCGTTCGAGTAAGGCAAAAGGATTCGACAGAAGAAGATACAAGACAAAGCAAACGAAGCTCACCTCAGGCACAGGATTATTAGGCCCATATGGCTCGACTGGGCACTTGACGTTGCACGGGTCAGCGGCTCGGAGACTAGTGATGCTCCTCACCTTCGACTCGACCGCGTCATCATCAAGCTCATTGCCAGCATCCTCACGCGCCCACATCGGGTGGACGCGACTGCGCAGCGGCTGCACCCGAAGCCTGAAGAAGGTGGCGATGAGGTGAATTCCACCCGTCTCGCGCCCGAGACTCTTCAAAAGGCCACGAAGTAGCGTCAACAAGGGCTGAGTCGCCTCCCTGTCCTCCTTCGACAGCGGGTGCGCCCACGCGTTCGTCTTCCGCAACTCGCGATCAGCGGCGAATTCGGGAAGCCCTGCTTGGTCCCACCTGATGTAGAACCACTTCTTCCGCCAGCCCTGGACGGAGTCGGACTTCTTCATCTGGAAGTAGGAGGTGTCGCCACGCACCTGGATGCCGAAGCCGCCGACTGGGTACACCTGCTTGCTCTTTCCCACGTTCCTCCTCACGAGGAATAGCGACTTCCACAGCAGCCAGTTGGGCGCGATTCCCAGGAAGCACTCGCAGAGCACGAAATAGCTCGCGATGCTCAAGACGCTATTGGGAGTCAGATCGTGGATCTGAATCCCATAAGCATACAAGAGACCACGGACGAAATCGTGGAGGGGGAACCCGAAACCCCGCGGAAGGAAATCCACGAAGCACACGCGTTCCCCCTCGCGAGGAGCGGGGAATACCTCTTTCCCGAGAGCACGCACCGTCGCCTTATCCGCTGGCGGTAGCAGTCCCTGCGCGCGGAGGGCCTCGAGGTCGGCCTTCTTCACCGACGATTTGACCCAGTCGCCGTCGGGCTTCTTCATCACGCTCGCCTCGGCGGCGGCGATGGCGCCAGCAGCAGCCTTCCCCCTCTTCATCGCGGCCTTGCTCATGGAGGGTGAAGACTAGAAGCTGACAGAGAGCACGCAGCGCAACAATGCCGGAACAGAAGCAGTGGAAACGAAGAAGGAATGGGGATGGATGAACTGTTCACCGCCGCGGTGAAAATTATATACCGTGCGGTCAGTCAATCCTGGCCATCCCTGCTGAAACCGCTCTCCGCAACATCATCTGGCCGTCCATGTGTTGCGCGGAGATAGCAACCGTCGACGGCCACGCCGCCCACTACGCGCGGGAATCAAGGCGCCATCATCACACCGCGAAATTTTCGCGCCCAACGGTCAGAAAAAAGCGGCAACCGCTATCTCCAGTCAATACTGACAGTGGGCCCGCACTGTCACGTCCCGTCGGACACAGAGTGAGCCAGAAAACGTCAGCACTGACGTCAACTGCGCAGGCGTAGCAAGTACGCCAATGGGCTGATCGAGAACTCGAACAGCTCATTCGAGTGCAAAAATGTTCAGTAAGCTCTAAGAGCCGAATAAACTCGAACAGCTCATTCGAGTGCAAGAAGATTCAGTAAGCTCCAAGAGCTGAAGAAACTTGTGCAGTAAGCTAAACAGGCCGAATACACAGTAAGTCACGCAAAGCCAGTCGCGACTCCAACATGTCGAGTCCCTTCTTTACTCCCATCAGGAGCGGGCTTTTCGACTGAAGAAAATTGAGTTTAACCTCAATTGCAAGCAATTCAGCTTAATCTCGGGGGCTACTCCCATCGGGAGCGCTGTTCGCGCTCCCGAGTGACTCAGAACAATAGCAGTCGAAAATCACCGACTAAGGCTGTACTCACGGTATTTTACCCTGGAAGTGACGGTTCGACTAAGGAATCCTCCATAAGCCCTGGAAGTGACAGTTCGATTAAGGAATCCTCCATAAGCCCTGAACGGCCGGAGTCGACCAATTTTACTCATCTCTTTCAGGAACCCGACGGCGTGCCCAGGAGGAAGGAGTCCTTTACCCGACTCTACGATTCGACTAAGCACTTGGGGGCTCCTGTCGTGGGGTCACTCTTTGACTACCCCACGGTGGGGATACCTGGGTCACGCCAAGCCCATCAGCCTTATGACGAGGGCCCAAGGAAGGCCCAAGGAGGACGACGTACGGCCCAAGATAGTCGACGCTAGGTCATGCGACCCCGCCATGCTTGTAAGCGCCATCGGAACCGTTCACCTGAGACCTAGCCTACCATATAAAGGCTAGGAGGGTCCTTCGTCTAGGGTACGCTCATAGCCGCCACACAAACCCTAGCGAGATTGCCATCTCGCCATTGTAGCCACAACTCACCATCAATAACCAGACAAGCAGGAAGTAGGGTGTTATCCTCCGAGAGCCTGGACCTGGGTAAACGCCTTGCTTGTCAGCCGTCGTGATCACCAGCGCTCATCTCTCTCCCCCTCAATCAACCCGGGGTGCTTAACCCAGGGATTTGCCGAGTCCACACCTCGTCAACCGTGATCCGGGCCAGGAAGCTCGACAAGGGGCACAGAGCTGCACCGACCTCCATGTCCTGCTGTCCAGGACCAGCCCGCACCGGCGTGACAATGTCCTTCTCGAACTGCTGCCCGTCCTCCTTCTCAACAACAATCTCCTCGTCGTCCAGCCCACCACCTGCTCTGCCAGGTCTGTCAGGCTTGACATCATCTGTTGCATCTCCCCATAATCCCTCTCAGCCTCTTCCTCCATGTCGACTTGCCCCCCCTCACGGGACGCACCGTCGAGCATCTCCTGTCGAGCTATCACCTCCCCTGTCACCGTCTGTGGAAGCTCCACATGCACCTCCTGCATAATCTCTTCTGGGTCCAAGCGGCAGCCGCGTCGCTCGTCGCTGGATGATCCCGACATCATGCCAACAAGCTCATGGAAGATCTCCCCCATCGGATTGGTCACCTTCCTAGGGGAGTAGGGACCAAAGGGCTCGGAACCACCGTCCGCACAGCCAACTCCGATCCCATCAAGCGGAGGCGGTATAGAAAGCGCCTGCACAACACCCGGCGCCATGGAGAGCCTCTCCAAAGCAAGCTCAGCCCTCTCCAACAAACTCCCAAATCTCTCCAACAAGCCCTGCATAGCCTCCGTCCTCCTGAGCTCCAAAGCGGCCAACTCCTCAAGCTGCGACGCGACCATGCCTCGCAGCTCCGCCCGCAGCAGCATCGCTAGCTCCTCGAAGGCTGCCGGACTAGCCGACGAGCTTGCTGCTGGCTGCGCATGAACTGGGGGCCCCCGGTCCCCAAGCTTGCGAGAGGGCGCGGCAACAGACGCCCATGAGCGGTCGAGAGGACGGCATGGACCAGAAGCCACCGACCTGGAGCAGTGGGGCGCCTGGCTGGCCTTCTGTCGCTGCGGGCAGTCCCTCTCTTTGTGACCTGGGAGGTAGCAACCATGGCAACAGAGCTTGTTCTTGCAGTCAGCAATGAAATGGCCTTTACCGTAGCACTTGAAGCACAACCCGCGCAGATGCGGTGGAACTTGAGGGCGTGGACGAGCTTCGGGAGGCGGGCGACTTGAAGGCGCAGGAGGTCGAGGGCGTCGATTGTGAACCACCTGCCAGGGCTTCTCTCCATCTTCAAGGTTCCCAAAGGATGCGTCGCTGCGCCGCGCGGCTGCCGGGGGCACAGGGGCGGGAGCAGAGCCGCTGACCTGGGAACCCAGCCCGCCAAGAATGCGCGAAGGGGATGGCGCATCGGAGGCGCTGCCGGCTAGCTCCGGGACAAGATCTTCTAGCTGCGTCTCCAGCACCTCCTCCACGTCGGAGGCCAGTCTGGCCGGACAAGACAGGTCGAACGGACCGCCGACCACCACGGATTTGAGCAGTGGCCTCACTGGAGCCGGCGACAGCGGCACCACGCGGGGAACGAAGCCTAGGGGGAGCTGGGCTGGAGGTGGAGGTGGGATTTGGTGGGGCGGAGGGAGAGGGAGGTGGACGGCGAGACCAGAGAGGAAATCGCCGGGAGAGGGCGGTGCGGTTGGGGAACGGCGGTCGCGGGCTCGGTCGCCATGCTCACCTACCCGAAGGTGAGCCTGTCGACGTCGGCCGGCCGGGGCGGAGGCTGGAGCATGAAGCCTTCGAGGCGGAGGGGCTGCTTCTCCTCCGAGCCGGCGGGCGAGGCACCACGAGGCGCAGGCGGCAGCGGCGGAAGCCCCGGCGGCCCACGGCGAGAGCAGGCTCTGCGGCTACATGCCGCGCACCAGGCTGAAGAGCGCGCGGGGAGGGGACGCCGGGATGGATCGATCGAGTCACGTCCATGGTCTTAATTAGAGCAGCAGCGATCGATCGGGCGGGGCCAAGCACTGCCTTCTCTGGAACCAAAAGGTCGGCTCTTGCGATCCACAGCTAGTGTGATCGACGATGTGATCTTCTGACACGGCGATCGAGCAGTAATGGGCTGATTAACCGGCTCCATCGTGCGATATTCCGTTCGATATAGTTAATTAATTATCTGACAGCTCCATCTCTCTAGCAACGGAAGTTTGATATCGCGTTTAGACAGACAACATGCGCGCCACACCAGCTGAACCCTGCCCATTTGTTGTCGTCAGGGAGCATGATTGCCACGTAGTTATGACTTGCTAGATCTTCCCCGGCTCGAGAGGCCGTCCTTGCTTGCCGAGTCACACCGGCCACCGGGGCAGGCAAGCTTCGATCGTGATCGTCCTCCAGGTGCCCGGCGGAACTGGGGCGGGCCAAATCAATCAAGCGAGTAGATTTGCTCGATCCGGCCGGGTTACAGGGACGGCCAATAAACTAGTGCATGCCGGCAGTGGTGATCTCGCCGTCCTGGGGTACGAACTGCTGTACATTTCCTCCAACTGCTGTACGAACGACGACCGCGAGTCTTTCGTAGTGGGATGTGGCGACGGCAGGGGTGTGCAAGTGGGATAAGTGTGGGACGAGTGGGATACAAGAAATTAGACATATATCCCAATTTACACAACCTTGGACGACGGGAACATATGTCTGATCAAAGTTTTTTTCGAAATGGAGGGTGTGTACCCCCCGCCTCTGCATTCAAAAGATTCACACAACCGTTTTATTAATAATAAGAGAAAACATAAACATTCAAGCCTTACAAAGAGATACATCGATCAACCGGAAAATACGGAACTGTATTACAAATCTATGTTTTACTCCACGCCAGATAATGAAGGCGACAACCGTAAAATCTATAATACCATATCAATATCAATACATTCACCGTAAGATATAATTTCATAATGTATTTATAAATGTTATAGTTGCTGATATTTTCTTATATGTATATTTAGTTAAACTTAGAGAGTGTTGACTTTTTTTTACTCAATTTATAAGCCATTTATTTGGGACAGAGGAGTGTCTTAATTCCAACTTTTGGTCAGGAGTTGGAAAATATATAGGAGAATCAGTGTACCACCCACTCTTTAAGACTTGGTAATTTTTTTATTTTTGAGTTCTAAATTTTACTTAACAAAATATGCACCTTTATATTGAATTATTACTTACCCCTAAGTTTTTTTAAAAAGGATTATGACCATATGTGGCCTGTGTAATAATGAGCCTTAACGGTTTATTTTTTTTACAGAGGTCATGATGATCAAATTATCTTACATAAATTATAAGTGAATGTTTATAAGCATTTTTTTTTATGTGCATGCTTTATTTTATGTGTTTTCAAAATGGTTTTAATATTAATTTTAAAAAATCACATATATGTCGAGTTGATACTTGCCCATAATTTTTGGTAAATAATTTATGACCATCCTTAGCCGGTGTAAAAATGAGACTTCACATTTTATGTTTTTTACACAAGCCGTGAAGATCATATTATCTTATGAAACTTTATAAGTGTAAATTTATATCCAATACTTATGTGCATACCTTATTTTTAAATTTGAAAAGGTTAGAAATACCTTTTTACTAAGTTTTAGAGAGGGTACATCAAAACCTAGGTTCTAGCTCTAGTCGGACATGTTTCGGTTAAACAAAACAAAATGTTCATACAATGAGAAGTTTGCATCCCGCAAAAGCTATAGGATGGAAAGAACTCAGAAACCGATATTTACATCGGACATACATTTTCGAGCTTCTTGTGTCTAGCATGATGCTTCTGATATATACTAAGTGTGTGAAACTACAATTCAGTAGCAACATTCAATGTAAGATTCCTAATTTATAGCAGTGGTAAAATAACCGACTTTAGCATGGTAAAGCCTAAAACTTATTACACAGTTTATGCCTACATCAGCTAGCAAATGAAAGGTTATCCCTCACAAAACCAAATTTGGTATCACCAACACCGCCACCATCCTCAAGATAAGCCGACAGGTGGACGACAAACCGTCCTATCTGAATCTGTAATTATGTGGGAGCAAAACACCCACTACTCCTTGATGTTGACTACATTGGTCACGAAATTCAGACCGAGACGAGAAAAATGTCGTGGGAATTTCATTCCGTGCAGCACCGCCTCCACCATTGGAATGCCATCACTATCAACAATGGCATACAAATCTAACACGAAGGAAAAACTCAACAACACTCGAGACCGAGCTAGAGGTCCACACCTCCCCCCCCCCCCCCCCCCCGCACCCCGGCCCAATCTCATAAGCTAGCAATACAATCCGATTTGGCGGCGCTGGAGAGAGAGGGTCGGGGTGGAAGAAACGCTCGACTGAGCCCTTCACCCCGACCCCTGCTCTATTTAGGCGATGAACCGCCAAATCGGATAATCCGATCGTGACTTGAATCGGATAATCCGATAGTCGGATAATCCGAGCAAGTCAGCATCGGATAATCCGATTGTCAGGATTTCGTTAGAAATTCTGGCCTGCTGAACCCTTTCTCCTCAGTTTCAAAGTAAGACTTGTGTGCATAAGATGGAGCGTTTTTAGGAAAGATAGGCTTGGGATAAGATTGCCAAACTGACGTTGGTACTCCACACTCAAACTTGCAAAAATCAAACAAGGAAATGCCAAGATGAGTGAGTTTTCCATAAAACCAACAATAGGACCAAAATTCCAAATGATTTGCAATTAAGACCGAAAAGAACCAATTCTTCATAAAGAAGAGGGCGGTGGCCAAGGCCACCATGTATGAGTTTGTGGTGTGACACCGCGAAGATGTATCTCGGGTTCACGGCCACTACTCGTCATTTAAGCTCACGATTCATGAAATGAAAATATAGAGACAAAATGAGTTCTTACTATCGGCATAATGGGGGGAGGGATAGTCTAATGGATTAGGACCGCACTCCCCCTATGTCCATGCCTACATCCAAACCAAATGAATATCGTCTAATATGGGTAGGTATGCAAGAAGTCCACTAAATCCAATTGCTTATGTCCACCACATTAAGTTCTCCTCTCAACTCCTTGAATCTTGCTTCACCAAGAGGCTTTGTGAACATGTCGGCGAGTTGAAGCTTGGTGTTGACATATTTGATTGCAATATCACCCTTCTCAACATGATCTCGAATAAAATGATACCGGATCTCAATATGCTTGGTCTTCCCATGAAGAACCGGATTGTGAGCAATTTTGATGGCACTTTCATTATCACATAAAAGAGGCACTTTGTCACAAATGACACCATAATCCTTTAAAGTTTGCCTCATCCACAATCACCAAACAATATTTCTTGCCACCAAGACTATCATATGTGGGAGGCCCAAAGAGATCCATATGAAGGAGCTCCAAAGGCCTCTTAGTGGAGATAATGGTCTTCTTGGGGTGATTCTTTTCATGCATCTTTCCGGCTATGCAAGCACTACAAGGACGATCTTTGGAAAAATTAACATCGGTTAGTCCTACCACGTGTCCACCCTTTACAAGAGTTTGTAAATTTCTCATACCGACATGGCCTAGCCGGCGATGCCAAAGCCAACCCTTGTCGGATTTAGCCATTAGACACGTGGCAATTTGAGTGGTCTCTTTCGAGAAATCGACCACATACAAACCGTTCTCACGAAATCCAACAAAGGCTACTTTAAGAGATTTTGTGAAAAGGATGGTCACGTGGTATTTATTAAAGATAACGGTGTAACCGGCATCGCATAATTGACCAACGGAAAGTAGATTATATGAAAGGGATTCAACAAGGAGGACCTTCTCAATTGATAACTCCGGCGTGATCACCACCTTGCCATATCCCAATACCTTAAGTCTTGTATTGTTCCCAATGGTGACATGAGAGAATGAGAGTAATTGTTTCAATAAGCCCTTTACTACTTCTTTGCTTCCGGTCATGTGAGATGAACACCCACTATCAATGAGCCATGAAGATCCACCGGAAGAAAAGCCCTACAATAAATCAAGTCTTTGATTTAGGTACCCATTTTGGAATGGGTCCTCTTTTGTTAGTCACAAGGGTCTTTGGAACCCAAATAGCATAGTGATAATCATCTCCATATGAGGTACCAACATATTTAGCAAAAACATAACCATTTCTAGATTTCATAAGCACATATGAGGGGTTATATTTTCCGGCAAAGTCATTGTGAGTGGCATTGCCCCTTGTGGCTTTACCACCCACAATGGGTTCAACATTCTTCTTGCCCAACTCCCCCTCCTTCACAAAAATAATATCTTTTGAAGGGGAGGTAGGCATCTTCTTCTTGTTTGCCTTCTTGGACTTGGGAGCAAACCCAAGCCCTTCCTTGCTAACCACTCCCTTTTGATTGGTCAAAAGATCATTGAGGTTCTTTTCCCCTTGGATACAAGTGGCTAGCCCTTTTCAAGTTGGGCCTTCAACCTAGTGTTCTCCTCCATGAGAGATGCTTTAAGACATAAGGGTTAGTAGCACAAGCATTGGCATCTTTATCATTATGAGGAGTGGTGAAGCTAGCATATATAAATTGAGCTTGTAATTTAGCATGTGACCCCTTGAGCTTGGTGAGCTCACTTGAGGTCACCTTGTGGGTTTCCCTAAGTTGCTCAAAATTCTCAAGGAGTTTGTTATGACTCTCTACAAGCTCATCATTTTTAATTTTTAGATCACTAGCAACTTGAATAGAGGTTTCACGGGTTTCTTTTGCCTTGGATAAATCCTTGGCTTGGGTCTCCTCAAGTTGCTCCCGGAACACTTGTTCCTCAACAAGTTGATCTTCTAGCTCACCAATTTTATCGGCATGATCACGTGCATGCCCCTCAAGCTCATAAATCCTATTCTCCTTCTCCTCAAGGAGGTGTTTGGCTTCTCCATATTGGTACATGAGAGCCTCAACCATTTTCTTGGTTGGACCTTGGAGCTTGTTTATAAAGAGGGTAATTGTATCCTCTTTCTCCTCATTTTTCCCTACATCCTCAACACAATCCAAGAGAGATGGTTTAGAGGAGATAGTAATTTTAGGTGGGGAATTCACCTTGGTTTCCTTGGCCATGAGGCACATAGGCTTGGGGATCTTGTTGTCATTTGGAGCGGAGAAAGGGGTGCCAATGAAGGAGGAAGGTTGCCCATTGCAAGAGCCGCCATCCCCACTTCCTCACTTGTATCATCATCCTCCTCTTCGCCACCGGACTCATACTCTTCTTCATGTGTTGCGGTGACAAGAGCCTTTTGAGGTTCTCTCTTGATGAGGTACTTGATGGCTTGGTGAAGAACTTCTTCTTCTTTAAGATGAGTTGGCCTCCAAAATCTTCTCTTCTCTCATAGGGGCAATCCTTCACAAGGTGATTCTCCTTTCCACAATTAAAGCACATTCTTTTCATTTGTGGGGAGAAGTTGCTCTTGATATTCTTTTTGTTCCAATACTTGGTGGCGGCAAGAGCAAGCACCTCATTGAGTTCACCCACAAAATCTTCTTCATGATGACCACTTGTGCTTTCTTCATATCTTGGATGTTCTTCCACATGAGCCTTCAAGGCAAGGTTCTTTGTGCCACGAATTTGGTTGATGGAAGACTTGGAAGTGGCCTTCAAGGTATCATAAGTGACGAATTGTGCCAATATGTCATTGGGAGACATTGTTTTGTAGTCCGCTCTTGTATGGAGATTCATCACCATATTTTCATTGTATGGAACAATGGTCTTGAGGAACTTGGCTTTGACCCATTCATCATCCATATCTTTCTTTCCATTTTCCCTACATGCCACAACAAGCTTGGTGAGTCTTCGGAAGAGATCCGATGGTGTCTCTTCTTCTAGCATGATGAAGTTGTCCACTTGATGTTGAAGGATGGCGTCGTTGGAGCGTTGAAGGCCCTCATTTCCTTCATATACCGATGCGAGAAAATCCCAAGCCTCCTTGGTGGTTTTGAGATTCCGCACTTGATCTTCATCATGGGCGGTCATGGCACTCTCAAGGATGTACTTGGCATTGGCATCAAGTTGTTCATCAATCTCTTCTTGCCTTGTCAAGTTGGGGGATCAACCGGAGTATAACCATTTAGAACCACCCTCCAAAGATGCACCGATGAGCTGCGAAAATAAGACTCCATAGATTTCTTCCAAGTGAAATAACGAGTATTATCAAGCTTAGGAGGTGGCCTACTTAGGTTGGTTATATGAGGTTGGTGGGTGGAACTTGAGTGAGATATGAAGTAGGTGGAGCAAAGTTATGAGGAGGCTTCTCAGTAGTTTTAGGTTGATCTTTGTTATCCTTAACAACCAACCTCAACGTTAGCACCGGTTGATGGGAGGCATTTTGATTATTAATGACCCGAGTAAACACCTCGTCCACCATTTTGCCTTTCATGAACCCAAAGAGTTCAATCATGGCTTTCATGGTGACCGGGGCATTATCATCGGGAGGGTTATCCCCGCTTCACTTAGTTCTTTCTCAAGTTGTTCTTATCATTTTTCTCTTGTTGTTCCTTAGCAAGTTTTAACTCCTCCTCGCTAGTCATCCTCCTCTTTAGGCTGTTAAGCCCTTAATAAAGAGACCTTGCTCTGATACCAATTGAAAGGATCGAGTAGGTTGACTAGAGGGGGGTGAATAGGCAACTACAAATTTTCTTTTTCTTTTGATACAAATTTGGGAATTGCTCAAATATAAGTTCTCTAGATATGCAACTAGGTGAACAATCCTATATGATGAGCAATAAACAAGCTAGCAAGATATTCTACACAAGATAAGCTAGCAATACAAGTAAAGGAAGGTTAAGAGATAACCACACGGTGACGCGGAGATGTTCTACCGAAGTTCACTTCCCAATGGAAGCTACGTCTCCGTTGGAGCGGTGCGGAGTCACAAAGTGAACTCCGAATAGCCTTGATATGGCACACCGTATCTCCCTCGTGTTATCCTCCGATGAGGAGTTCCACGAGCCACTATATGATGCCCTCGAGGTCGGCAACAAACCTTTACAAGGATGAGGCACACTCCACAACCGAATTGGAGGCTCTCACCAAATTCCCGCGGCTCCCAAAGCCACAAGAATCACAAGGCCGGGGCACGACTCCACAACTTAATTGGAGGCTCCCGGCTAGTCCCCGCGGCTCCCAAAGCCACAAGAACGACCAACGACAATCCAAAGTATCAACGAACTTACAAGCTTCAAGCCCTCTCAAGAACGGAGGGGAAAATCAAATCGCTTGGTGGAAGTGTAGATCTAGGCCAACTCTCCCAAGTCCTAGAAGGACAAGGTGTTTGTGTGGGTAGGGAGAGAGATCTAGTGATTGAAGCTTTCAACAATGGTGGGGGATCAATTCTGGTCGTGGTGCCCTCTCCAAGGTAGGAGAAGGCCTTTATATACTGCCCCCAGATTCTAGCCGTTGCAGACAGGTAAATCGGATTATCCGATTCAAGTCAACATCAGAGTATCCGATGGAATCGGATAATCCGATCAGACTACCATCGGATAATCCGAATATTTTCAGTGTGAGGGTTCTTCTAGTCCTTAGTAGATTTCGAGCAAATCCTGATCATCGGATAATCCGATACTTCCCGACTCGGATAATCCGAATATCTTCAGTGTGAAGTTTCTTATAGTCCTTAGCAGAATTTCAGTAGACTTTGCAAATCGGATAATCCGAAACTTTCAACATCGGATAATCCGATTTTCTTCAGCAACAAACTGGCTCTTTTCAACTCCCTTTTTGGATTTGATGCAAAGATGTTTTACACACTTAAAACCTGCATCACTTGATTCACATGTTAAATCATCACTAGTGTTGTTGCCTAACACACAAAACTCAAGGGATTAAGAAGTGTCCTTTCACTCGCTGACTCCTTTGTGTGACTTTGTCTGTAGTACGTGATCAATTGGCGGTTCGGCGGTCAGATTTAGAACGGATGTGTCTATGGCCATAACACGTTCAACGGTTTGTGAACAACTCGCGTGGGTTTTCAAAACCTTTGAGGTTAGTTCAACTTGTTTGGATTTGGTCTTCTGTGATTTTTCTCCGGAATTTTGGAGGAACGCCAACATGCAAAATATATGGAGATAAAGTTGACAATTTTGAAGGTCTTCTAAGTAACTTTTAGTTGTATGACAGGGTCTTTGTTGATCTCGTGTACTTAATTGACTTCCATCGGCTAAAACAATATACTTCTAGGGTGAACTACATGATGTGTTGATAAAGAAAAAAAACAAGACCGCATAATCTAAGCAAAGAGGAACCCGGATTAATTCGGTGGTCAGCATTAACCAAAGTCTTATCGTTTTCAAATGTACTGATGCCCCACCGGCCATTCCATGCATTGAGCCATTTGCACCGTTTAGTGCCCCCCAAAGGATTTCAACTTGTAATTCTAGAGAGGCTCTCAAAAAAAAAAGTTCTTACCGGAAAAAAGAAAAAAAAAATGTCTAGTTTGAAGGACGTGCATCAATCGCTGGCCGTGATCCTGTTTAGCCTTTCGAGGCCGGGAAAGATAGGCCATAACTGAGATCCTGCTCTAAAGGGCAACTTTGACCTCTTAACTCTGGCCGGTCGTATCTTTCCCCGGCTACGCCGATGGGTCAGCTCTAGCAGAATCGTTCTCTCCTCAAATATCCAAAACTGCTCTAAAAGAATTACTCATTATCCATGACTTGGTTGAACTCTTTTAGAGCACAGAACCCACTTTTTATAGTTCAGATAATCAAGCAAAATACTTGGCATTTCGTAAATGACACAGTTTGGAAGGTCCACGTGTGTAACAATGCCTTTAATTGGCTGAACTCTAGCACGCCACCTTCCAAGTTCCAAGCACAGTTGTATATTTGTATGTTACTATCGGCGTCGACCAATTTGCACTTTATAAAAAAGAAACCCAAGATCCCCATGGTTAAAATAATCAATAAAAAAATGACACTGAAGAGCTGTCGGCTGAAGGCATGGGCCATTAACTTAGACCCCCCTTGAATATCCTACACTCCGTGTATGCTAAATAACGAGCATTATTGTCCATGACGACAAGCTAAATTAGTTAAGATATCTCCACTGCCTGTCATGGAGCTGAGTTCGAAACAAGAGGCAAACTTGGCATTTAGATTCCATTAGTTTAGGGAATCATGTAGCCGTAGTCGCTGGCTAGGCGACGATTAGAATACTTCGGTTGGGCAGAAGGTTCGCTGACGGGATCATGTCATGAAGGGGCTTGTTGTCACGGCCAACAAAACGGTCGAATGGACACACGGCCAATCAACACGGTTTTCCTTAGTTCGTCGCTGTCGTTGAGCTTTCACACATTTCCATTCTTCGTATAATATATTTACTCCACTCATCAAGCTCGGCCGTTTCTTTTCTTCGTATGACCACACACTGAGTTCCACTGCTCTTGTACTAAATAAAGGTTAAATAAATGGTCCTTGTATCAGTAATGACTAATGACAATCGAATCCATATATATATACAAGGCTGTTACAAGTGCAACTTGGTTCCTGAATGATATAACACTGTCTTAACAAAGTTGTACAAACAATGCAGGTGCTACAGCCTACAGCCATGTAATCGCAGATGCGATTTGTGCTCATAACACATAGTAGTGGGTTGTCATGCCGAAAGCCTAGATCTCCAGTTATTGGAGTAACTAATGATCGATGACGCGAACGATATTAATATTCATGCCGCCTCTGATTAAGACAGTACCCGTTCCAATAGGGGAAGGGCATATACACCAAAAATGTCAACTCTTCGGACACTAGGATTAAGATATGTGTGCCCGTGCTTGATGTGATAATGATGACACGAACATGGGAATTCTGTTTTCCACTAGGCTGCGTTCAAACCTATATATGTATTCAAAATGTGACCTTTACTCTAAAATGTTGTGATTTTCTTGAAACAAACTATAGTTGAACATTTTTCCGTCAAAAACTATAGTTGACTAAAATTATAAGTGCTTGGTCGAGAGCCGTGATTGGTTGTTCATATGGCTATTCATCACAAATTCCAATCGCATATACTGGTAGGGTGGCGGCCTTGTGTTGGACTCTTTGGCTATCCATGGATGACATCGTATTTGAAAAAATCGCCTCTCCCTTGTAGGTAGGTCCATATATGGTCTATGCTTCGGCGCCCGTCGCACAAAGGAGCCATCTACAGTGGCATATATTCAGTTGAAACGAGAGGGATGTGTATGCCATATGGATGGCGGTGTAGTTTTTTGATCGGCACTGGCGCACTGCAGCATCTTAGATGGATTTTTTCCTATTCACATCTTTTTTTGTAACTTTTTCGCATGTGTGCATCCTAATTATACAAAGGCCGTGTGTGAACAATATCTTTGATGTTCCATTGAGTAGATAAAAGCTCCGGTTACAGATTTTTTCTTCCATTGGTTTTACATTTGCTCTAAACGGACATTTTAGCGTGTCTTGTCGAACTTATCAATGGAGTAACCGAAGTCTTTGGTGGGATATTATTACTTGAGAACTAAATTCCGATCAAAATATGAAAAAAAAGCGTCATCAATCATATATACTGCCTACTAAAGTTGAAGGACAAACATAAATCGTTCACATGATATAAATCGTTAATCACATGCCATATACTATTTAATTGGGTTGGTGTATCCAGTGTCACAGCGTGTTTCAAATCAGAACAGACGCAGCGCATCCAGCCACCTACCACCAGATGTGCATTGCTCTTATTTAATCAGAACCAAATAAGATTCAGGGCCAATATAAAATAGCCCTTAAACTAATGAAGCCACCATAACTTGATTCCAGTTTCCAACACTAACTGACTCGCTATACCATCTCAGCAAGAAAAAAAAACTGATGCATCGCTCTTCTAGGTTAAACAGGGGACATGGCCTCTGCAAGCAGTACTTCAGAATTCAGAGTATAACCAAGGTATCCTAGAAGAACCTTTCTTTTAACTAGAGTATCAAAGTCATGATCCCAATGCGCGTGAGTTAAGAAAAAAGGAATGAACATTGAGAGCAAACAAGGTGCATGTGTTAACATGAAACCTTGGTTTTGGGGCATGTACCATACTATTGGATTTGAGATCACACGGCCCTAGAGGATGATGATCTGAATTTTATTGGCATTGCCGAGACTGGGAAGAGAAAATTCAGCAGACCCAAACGAGATGTTTAATGAGAGAGGTGCAGTAGTCATGTTGTTGAATTATTCTTTCAAAGTTCCAATCAGATGGGTACCCTAGAAAGATGCTTGGACTGGTGGTACATGCATTGCCATAGAGGCAAGGTCACTTGATCACGCAAGATTCAGAAACCAATCGTCATTACGCTTTACTTTCTGCTAGTCTAATTAAACAACAGAGGAAAAAGAGGTAACCTAGCCTGCTAGCCATAAAGTCACAGTCGAGGTACAAAGATCGGAATCAACTCACTGGGTCGATCATGGTTGACCAATCTGCGACCATTCTCTCCCTCTTAATTTGAGCCTGATTTGGCATGTCGATTAGTCGATTGAATAATTCTCACGGCATCTTCAAGAGTAGAGAAGATTGATTTCTCTTGTATCATCCATGCTCGAAGTCATGTTCTTGTACATGTCAGTGTATTTTTTGTGAGTTTCATGCATTAACTTTTTAGCAAAAGATCCAACTTTATTAATTCACTAGACAAAGTGCAGCAGAAAAACTGAAACATACCCAAACAGCAAAGGTCGTTAATAAAACTACAAGTCACATCATTTTCCTTCAAGTCGCCATCGTTTTCCATCTTCACGTTCCTCTAAACTTCTTGTAAATAAACACAAAACACCAAATCTGGATTTTTTTTTGCATCAAAGGGTAACAAATAACGAGTTCCTGTCCCGTTCCTGTCCCCACGTCACTCCTCCTAGGGGTGACACTTGAGGTGTCTCGTGACGTAGCCACCGCCACACCCCATCATCTCTCTTGGCCTCTCCATTGCCCGAAAAAGCTTTTTGGAAACCCCGTAGCTTTGCCGTGGGCGGCGGCAACAACGAGGTACTGCTCTGGCTGCGTTGTGGGGTAGGGCCAGGTCTCTCGAGTTCCAGTTTCGGCGGGCTACGAGGATGGCCGGCGTGTTGTGGCCTCGGCGCATCGTCTCATGGTGCAAATTGGGCGGGTGCGGTCTCCGCATGTACATATGTGGGGTGGCGGTTCTCTCGAGATTTCTTGGAAAAAAGATATAGTTTACACTAGCTGAAGTAACTTCGAAGGATTGAAAAGCCGCTTGCGTCGTCCACCCCAATATATCGCAACCTTAAATCGCAGGACGGTTACGGTTTGAGATACACCCCTCATAAGACAGATCGCCAAACCACCCCATCATTTCGTGCTACCAGAGCTTCAAAAAAAAATCGTGCTACCAATAAAGAAGTTTACGATGGCCAAAAAAGTTTACGAGCACAAAAGAACAAAACTGGAGAATCACTTACAAAACAAAACTTAACACGACCATATCGCCACCACCACCGAAACTTCTCACAACAAACTGTCAGATATGAAGTCAACGATCTGCGGGGTCAAACACCCATAGGCTCCCAATGCCGATCGCGTCGGCCACAGTAGTCACACCAAAATGTAGATCGCGTCGGCCAACAAACCATAGGCTCCCAATTTTATTTGATGTGACGTTGTCTCCGCCGCAGAAACATTGGTCGCTTAGAACACACAAATCATAACATAGAAAAAATTAAACTCTAGATGTAGATATGTGGTTTCTCCGTCTCCTAGCGCACCAAAATGGCAGCAAGAGATGGGGAACTCACGGGAAGAACCAAGTATTTTCGCGGCTAGGTTTTTCTAACTTTTCTGTTCTTCCGTACTATTCCGTAGTTCCGTATGAACGGACTCCGTGAATTAATTGTTTATCTCTAGCAACTAATCCACATATTAGTATGATCACTGAGTATAATAATACATTGCATAGGAACAATAGAGATATAGTGATATCTTGGGAGCCATGACATCATCTCATCCCAAAGAGAGTGTGATCTTCTCTTGTTTTCTCTCCTCTCGCTCAAAATATTTGCATGGCACTTCTATTCGAAGACGGTTTCTCAAATGTCCATTATGGACTACCGATAACCCTCTATATATATGTTATCTCTGAAAAGGAAACAACATATTCAGACACTGATTTTTACAGAAGTTTTAAAAACAGTTGGATTTTCTTTCACAAAAATACCTATTTCCGTCCGTTACATTTCATTCCTTGTAACTTTTCTGGTCTTCGTACTACCGTAGTTCCGTACGAACCGACTCCGTGCATTATTACTTTTGACCCAACGCACCTTGTCGATTTCCATTAACTCTGTGTGTCAATATGTCGCAGCCATCGAATTCTTTGTCTTATCTAACAAATAATGCACATATTCATATGATTATTGAATAAAATGAGAAATTGCATACGGAACACTAGAGATTATAGTGATATATCTTGGGCAGTCATGACATCATCTCATCTCAAAGGGAGTGCTCTCTTCTCGCTAAAAACATTTACATGTTACTTCTATTAGAAGATGGTTTCTCACAATGATCATCGTGGACTCCCTCAAACCCTCTCTGTATATATGCTATTATCTCTGAAAAGGAAACAAATATTCATGACACTTGATTTTTACAAGATTTTAAAAGACAGCTGGATTTTACAAAAGGGGTCTTAATTACCGACGCTCACACATTACAGTGCGCGTCCACCCCATACACACAAAAATCTTGCCGTATTTCCCGTGCCAATCATGTCTTTGCACAAACAAGAACAAAAGAAAGGACGTTGGGTTCAGAAATGGACGGCTAGGATGGTGCGTGGTCCATGGAAGACCAGGTGCACGCCGTTCGTTGAGGCCGGCGGCGTGACGTCGCCGTGCGTCGAATCGCGCAGCCCATCTCTGCGCGCCGTCCACACGCGCCGGCCGGGTCCTACAAAGCGAGGTCTGACCTTAACTAACTGCCTGCTGCCCTTGTCGGATCTGCGCCCGTACCCGCTAGCTAATCCATTGAGCCACGTCACCCTGCCCTGGGCGCTGTTGGCTACGGGTCGCCGGGGGTATTTATAGGCGCGCCCCCGAGAGAGAAGCGCTCCCCACAACACCGTCCTCGGCCGATTTAGAACATCCAACACCGGCCTTGTCCACGCCATTACAAAAGCTTCCTTCCTTCGAGATATAGATACATAGAAAGATATATATCAGGGAGGACGAGAGATAAATAGTGGTCACTTGGGCTGGTCTGGCGATCGCCGGAGGAGCGATGACGACACCGGCGGCGCCGGCGGCACCGGATCAGGTGGCGGCGCGGGACGCGGTGATCGGGTGGTACCGGGCGAGTTCGCGGCGGCGAACGCGGTGATCGACGCGCTGTGCGGCCACCTGGCGCAGATCGGCGGGCCCGCCGAGTACGACGCCGTGTACGCCGCGCTCCACCGCCGCCGCCTCAACTGGTTCCCCGTCCTCCACATGCAGAAGTTCTACTCCATCAACGACGTCGCCGCCGAGCTCCGCCGCGTCGCCGACGCCCGCGCCGCCGCCGCCTGCTCCGAGGAGGAGGCCGCGTCCACCGTGATCCAAAACGAGCCCATGGACGAGCTCGCCGCCGCCGAGCCGGTGCCGGTGCCCGAGCACGTGCACGAGCCGATGGCACCTGCCGCGACGGAGCCGGAGGCGCAGCAGCCGAACGACGCCGCCGTCGATGAGCTGGACGGCGAGGATTCCTCGGGAGATTCGTCGGAGCGGAAGGCGGCCTCCACAGAAGACGACGCCGTCCCCGACGGCCGTAAGTACAATCATCCCCATTAATTAATCCATCCTCGCGTGCACCAATTAATACTCTAATAATCACGCCGTCCCTTCCGAAAATTTCCTTTTCCGTCATCCGCATTCGAATTTTTTCCCAATCCGCCGTGTTTCCTCCGTTAAGTTTATCTCCCCAACCGATCTCCAGTTTTGGTAACGTTGGATCTGGTCGTTGCGCGCCCGCCGTGGTTTTTTCCCCAAGTTTTTCCCACTTAATTATCTCCTGTTTTATTGGGGCCTATTCTTTACCAAAAAGGGGTCGAATTAGACTTCAAAATGACGCTTATCTTATGGTACTCCTACCACTGTTGCAAAAGCGGCATGGTTTTCCTAATATTAACGTGTTGGGTCGTCGAACAGGCGTACGGGTGTCCATTACGGTCTGGTGGTTAGGGGAAAAAACTGGCAATAATTTCCGTGCAGCCTGCCCCACCAGAAGCCGAGTAATTAGCCCCTCGTCCGGAGGAGGATCGGACGGCGGAGACGGGTTTAGCCGGTCAATCGTGGCCGCTCGTGCCGGCGGCGGCGCCCGTGAGACGGCATCACGAGGCCGCTGGAACTACCAAAACCCTACGGGCTTTCGACCAGCTTTATTTTGGGTTCGCCTGCACGCGCCCTCCTCCCACGGCCACCCTTTTGGGTGGAAAGTACTGGCCAGTACGGCCGCTACCCGCCACCAGTAATTAGCTCATGTGTTTACTTTAAGCGTGGGTGCTTCGCAGATTAATGTGAGTATTATTATCCGGCTGGTGAAGCAGAAGGCGCCACGCCGTGACGGTGAGTTTGACGCCTCCTCCGTGGCCGGGCGGCCTCGAGGGCATCGTTCGGCGTTGTAGCCTGGCGGCCGCACACCAGCGATGATAGGCTGTAGGCCGGGGAGCGCGGGCGGAATAGAATACTTCAGGTGAATCTGTTCGGCATGTGGCCGGGGGGTCTCGCCGGATTTGGCGACGGCGGTCTCGACAAAACACCTGTGAATATTAATTAGCGATGGCATGGCACCAGCTTTGCACATCTCTGCTTAATTTGGAGCCGTGTTTTGACTTTCGGCCTGTGTGTTTTTTGAGTGCTGCTTTGGCGTTCCACGTACGCACGCACGTCATGTGTACGGCATCTCTCTATCTTGGGGCTGGAGTGACGAAACTGTCATGCTTTGGCTGCGGGGCACAAAACAAAACTGGGGAATGCACTTATTAATGTGTAAGAACCAAAAGGATAATTAAAAGTGTTTTATTGCGCGCGGACCCAATATAAATTGTCATAGAATGGACAAAATATGTATATCTTGGTTTGTCTATCTCTGTCTTGACTGACGACGGATGTGGTATTTCTTTCTGGCACGACAAATACAACGCATAAGAGTTAGTAACATTTTATAAGGCGCAAATGTCCAAATTTCTTTTAAACAAAATATTATTTCCGAAGTTTCATGGTTTTACGTCAAAGGAGTTCTTTAGACGCCCCTTTGTTCCCTTTTTCTTGTCGCCATTTGTACGCGACAAATAAAGCGGAACGGAGGGAGTAACTCACTAGTGATTCCCTTGGAGAGGGACGCAAGTGATTATGAAGTGTATAACCAGGAAAATTAATGTACCATGGCGTTTCCGCATTTTTTATCTTGCTAGCGAAAATTACCAAATTCCACACATATCCTGTTTCAAATATGAATTATCCTTCCAAGTTCCAAGCCACGACACTAGTGTACAGCGCCTCCCTCCTACAGTACTTTTGGGAGACATGCCCTGCGGCAGGAGGCGTGGCAGCCGAACAGAATTCCTCGTGTTGCCGGTGAGTCTCAGTCACGAGGAGGGCGTCAGTCCAGTCAGGCTGCGCAGCGTGGTGGAGCAGTGGAGGCCGGCGGTCTGCTGCTCGCTCGCCGCGACGAGACCCGTCTGATCGCAATCAAACGGACGGAGCTGCTAGAAGTTAATGGACCCACATGACCACCGCTGTGGAAAATTAAAGAAATTAAATTCTTGCACGCCTTCTTCCTCCCACGACCCTGCACTCCACGTGTCGAACAGCCACTCGTCTGGACTCTGATCGGGTTCGAGAAGCCAAAATCTCCGGCCGTCGAGGCTGGATCTGGTGCCGTTCCGATCGGAGTGGCCGCTCTCCAGCCCAGTGAGCTGTACACGTGGTTGTCCCTTTGTCTGGCTGGTGGGTCCGGGACAGTCAACTGGGTCCTCCTTGGTCCTTGCTGTGCTTCTTCTCGAAACACCCGACTCCTGTGGAAATCAGTGCATCCCTGGGCCCGTGGCTGCTTACGGTGTTCACGCAGGGCACAGCCGCACAGTGTTACGCACGTGATTATACTATGATGATCCTACGCGATTTTGAATTGATAATCTAGGTTAGCCAGTGTCGCATGTGGATGTGGCCGTGTTCATATGCTTTCCTTAGGCGATCATCACTGCAGCAGCCTTGTCGGTTTGTTGCTACTTGCTAGTCACCACCAACCTTTGCAACTAGGCTTAATTGATTCTACAAGATTTTCTGCGAACCCTTCCGAAATCGACGACTGAGGGGTTGCCACCTTTTGAAAGGGATGAAAAGAAAATCTTGTGTTCTTCATGTGCCAAGTACTATTGACAATTGCCAAAGGGAGGAAAGGTCTTGCAATACATAGAGTGGTCAAATATCACCATCCTGATACCCTTTCCTTCTTCTCTCAATAATTGAACACGTATAATTGGTCCCTGCTTGCTACCTTGGTGCTTCTCTTGCCCCCACACACTTATGCCAGTGTAGTGCTACTGTCCATGTACATTCAACTTGAGGGAATCTCCCGTTTTATACTCGCCTTTCGTTATTGCGGTATCACGAAAGGCAACCTCTCTTTCCTCTGCACGCCGTACTCCGTGAAAAATGACACCAAGAGGAGACTACTCTGCTTGCTGGGTGTCCTGGAGCTCGTTTCTTCCTGTGTTATGATGGGGGTCTTGGAAGATTTGAGTGAAACTGCATCATGCTTCTACGCTGCACGACAAGGCCGGTGGTTGTAGAGCGACTTTGTACAGGTTCAAAACTTCAAATGGGCTATCAACTGAACATTTGTTTGCTGCGCGTGACTGTACCCACTAAGGAACCTTAGGTAGGTGAACATAAGATTATGCTATGCGAGAAAACCAGAGATCATATACATTTGGTACTTTAAAGTTTCTTTGGATGTGATGATCTAGCATGCTAACTTCATTTCACATTTTGTGAACTTCTTGCAATAACCTGCTTTTTGGAGTGCATTTTTTTTCTGAGAGCTAAAGGATGAACTAATCGGAGCCAAAAATTATTTGTTGCATTTTTCGAATGCTTTTCTCAATGAAGCAGATTTTTTTTTCTGAAACAAGATAGCACACTTCAAAAACACTAGTCGAAATGCACAGTTATACAATGCTTGGAACCCTCTGAGATCTATATTACTCGAACAGATAATACCGACCAAGGATCTCAAGGCAGCTTACCAGAGAGCTACCCTATCTGCTCTGACCACGAGGAGTGCATCGCCCGCCCCGAGAGGATCAAGATCCAGAAAGGTTTCATGGCGAAGGAGTCCGTGAAGGGGCACATGGCGAGTTCCATCTTTACACCACTCGGCAAACTTTCTGTATTGAAGAACTAGAGATGTTGTAGGAAGTAGTAGCACATCCATTGATCTACCAGTTTATAACTGTTCTTGTAAAGGTGCTGTTTTCTAACGGATGCTTATAACCTTGTGTTTTCAGGTTAACGTTGTGAAGGGCTTGAAGATATATGAAGATGTGTTCACAACATCGGAGCTCATGAAGGTTGCTGACTTTATCAACGGAATTCGTCAGGCTGGCAGAAATGGAGAACTTTCAGGTAAGTTGTTTTTTGCTGCTTTGGCGCTTCTTCGTTGAAATTTTCAAAATGCAGAATCTGCACATTGTTTTGTGAGCTGCTATTTATTTCTTCCTTTTTTGTGTCCATTCCTTTCTTGTTACTTCTGTTGTGTCCACAAGCCACAACTAACCTCTGATATTATCCAATTGATGCTTTGAGATACCAAATATTTCTAGGGCCGATAGCACCTCATTGTGGTCCTAGTTCGGGCACTACTGCTTTTTCTGTCGGCGGTGATGGTTTTGTCTGATGTAGTTTTGTGCTAACTGAGTCAGTGTCTAGTGTCTACAGGTTCTAGGTTCTTGGTTCTAGCAACTGTCTCCATATATAGGCTAAATTAGTACCATTTAGTAGTTATTGTTGCATAGAAAGCTGTCAGCCATCCTAATATAGTGAAAGTTTACAACTTACATTTGAGAAGGCAAGACATCAACGTAGTGATTATAATACCTGGACGATTTGGATAGTTAACCTTAACTGATTCTCTTTTGGCATGTTTTCCCTCAGGCCGTTGCCTTGAACATTTTGTGCTAATTCTCTAGTTTCAAATTTAGGCGAAACCTTCATATTCTTCAACAAGCAGATCAAAGGGAACAAGAGGGAGATTATTCAGCTAGGCGTCCCTTTATTTCAACACACCACAGAGGAAACCAATTGTATGTTCAGGCAAACTGGCAGCCATACTACGTTTACATACATTGCAAGAATATTCTTTTGAGTGTGGGATATTTGCATGAATATTCCATCTCCTGACAATGAGAGGCACTAGTGAATGATGACATAACTTACACCTGTCTTCCCTTCGCCTTGTGTGCAGGTCATATAGAACCAATCCCAGTTGTCCTGCAGGCTGTCATTGACCACCTTGTTCTTTGGCGCTTAATACCAGAAAGCAGGAAACCAAACAGTGTCATCATCAATTTTTTCGATGAGGTAGGTTTTATTGTGCTGGTGGTGTATTAATTATAGAATAAGCATAGCTAACTGAAACCAAATGAGATTTTGCTTCTTGTCTGTCGTAAGATTTGCTGTCAAAACCGTTCTGTCTTATTAAGTGTATAGATTCTTTTTGAAATCTGAGCCTTGCTGTCAACTCATAGCCAGAATTGGGAGTCTGTATAAACTTTTCTTCCTCTTAAAAACCAGCCACTTGTGTATACAAACAGCAAAATAATTTGGAGATTACAGCTGGTGGGTTATTTTAGGGTCAACTATCCATATTCAATATTTGTGGTCCTTACAGCAAGATATGCAAGTTAATTTTGGGGACTACTTGTTAAATCATTGCTAGAGTAAGTAACATGCAGGAGTAAAAGATGTTGTGCATTTTCGAGCTCATGGTAGAAATCACGGGGTGGGTTCAAAGTGGAATTTTTTTTTGTCCTTTTAAAAAACCATTTCGTATGTACTGTATGAACTATAGTACTTATATCATTGCTGCAATCAAAGTCTGGTACCAGACAAAGTGCATTTATTCAGGGCATGGACATGGAAGCAAGAGCTTAATTGTTTGAAACCTGTCGTCGAGGTTTTGGTCTCTGACAATTGGTGCAATTGTTTCACAGGATGAACATTCGCAGCCCTACTTCAAGCCTCCCCATCTGGACAACCCCATTTCCACTCTCCTGCTGTCTGAGACCTCAATGGCCTTTGGAAGGTCACTTGTCACCGACAACAATGGCAACTACAAGGGGCCCTTGACTCTATCTTTGAAGCAAGGGTACGTAGGATGATCACTTACATTTGTGCTTACCAGAATCCTGTCACTGTCATCTTCTCGATTTTTCACTCGTATACACTGTTTCATCTCATCAAAGAACGCATTCAGCTATTACTAGAGCCCAGTATCTTACTTCTATGAATCATCTCTGCAGATCACTTCTAGTGATGCGTGGGAACAGCGCGGACATGGCGCGCCACGTCGTGTGCCCGTCGTCCAACAAGCGCGTGAGCATCACGTTCGTGAGGGTGAGGCCGTCGACGCCGGTGGACCTTAGCCCGCTCCCGTCGCCCACCAAGGCCATGACGCTCTGGCAGCCTCCGCCGACCGCGGCGTCTGCCGGCATGCAGAAGCCGCTCCACGGCGGCAACGGCACCATCA
The DNA here is from genome assembly GCA_947311845.1 of Poa pratensis. Classification (NCBI taxonomy): domain Eukaryota; kingdom Viridiplantae; phylum Streptophyta; class Magnoliopsida; order Poales; family Poaceae; genus Poa; species Poa pratensis. Next base: position 27,341,472 of record CAMZMU010000059.1, on the reverse strand, counting down.
TTGGGTACGGCCCGGCGCCGCAGGGTATGCTCGCCCCGGCGTGGGGAATGGCCGTGCGCGCGGCGCCCGTGATGATGGTCGCGCCGGCGAGGCCGATGGTGATGGCGCCCTCCAGCAACATCAACAAGAGGATGGGGCGCGGTGGCACCGGGGTGTTCCTGCCATGGACGGTCGGGCCCAAGAGGTACAACAAGCACCTCCCCCCGCGCATCCAGAAGCGCAGGTTCTCGGCGATGATGTCGCCGATAGAGGCGCAGGGCTGAAACCGCCGCCGGCGTGTTCGTTCGACCTCATAGTCCAGCTTCGTGGAGCGGATTTTCTTCTTCAGAGGCAAAAAAAAAAAAAAAAGTTCGGAAACGCACAGGCAGCGTGTGTCCCTGCCCTCCCTGTGTATTTTGTTTGGTGACCGACTCTCGTCGTCGTCGAAGTGGTGCGTGCTGGTGTTTTTTTTTCTTGTGGGGTTTGTTCGGTCTGCCTGTAATTTAGTTGAGTTTGTGGCCTTGTGAGTATCACAGGCCGAATCGCGGTACGTAGAAATATGAGTAGGGATAGGTGAGGTCAGAATGAATCAAAAACTTTTTTTTTTGTCTATCTCCACTGGTTCCGAGAAGAACTGGATGTTGCTGTTCATGTTCTGCTGAGTTCGAGTTTGCAGGCCTATGTGGAGGTAGAAGATGCATTGATTTTGTGTTGCTCACTTGTGGATACATCTCGAGCAAAAGCAAACATCGCATCCATCTTAATTTGAAACTCAAAGCCTGTTTTAACCCCTATACTTATTGAGGTGGTCTGAATCGAACACCGAACTCTATACTGTTTGTGATATGGCTCATCCATGAGTCTTTCATACCCCTGGAGTATGTATGAAGCAACACAAGAAGCAAAGACGATCGATCAGACATGGAAATTCGATCCGATATTCTTCCTTACCAGTGACGATAATAGGTCTGATGTTGTTAGGTCAAGGCCAGTTGCAACCTCGCGGCAAACGATGCCTTCAGCTGCCACTCTGTTTCCCTGCATTTTTCTTCCATCTTTCCATCTAGTTGCCACCTCTTAGGCATCAAGATTGGATGGTTGCGTTGACAAGGAAAGTTCAGCTGAGATGTCTGTCTTTGGAGGTGTCTAGCGTCGGTCGAGACGCGGCGATGTTGATCAGCTTAGGATAGGCTCTCTTGTTCTGTATCTCTGTTGTCGTTGGTGTCCTCGGGCTAGCCGAGTGTGGAGTGCGTGCTATGCTCTTTGTGAGTTTTAGTCATTATACTATACTGGGTTGTGTTGTATGGGGGCTTATGCTCTTTCTTGAGCATGTAACACAAACCTTTTGCGCTTTCATGAAAAAACACAAAAACTTTGACTTTCGATTAATTCCTCTTCACAACTATATATTATATGATGTTTTAGGTTTTTCTGATTCACATGATCTAGGGGTGTTTTATTGTGTAGATTCACTCATTTCCACATTGAAATATCTAAAACATCTTATAATTTGGAACGGATGGAGTAGGAGATTAGACGTTTCAGTAAAATCTGAAAGGCCATGGATCAATATTGCCGGACCATTATATATGTGCCATTGGAGAGTTGGCACTGGCAGTGAGAGGGTTGATGTAATATTTCTAAATTAGCAAACATACAAAGAGTAAATAACACACGACTTTATGCAATTCAAGGCATGAATCCTACATACATGCAGCAACTGCATCCTAAATTAGTACTCCCTCCGTATCAAACTATAAGACTTTCTATTCTTTTTTCGCACATGTATCTAGACATGTTTTAGCGCAAGATTCATGTGAACCTTGCACTAAAACCTGTCTAGATACATGTGTGCAGAAAAAGACTAAAAAGTCTTGTATTTTGATACGGAGGGAGTACATGTCAATCACAGAATCACGGTTATGCAAATCAGCCATGCGAACACGATGATTTCTTGAGGCTGGAAGCCTGGAACACATCCTCCAGTTGCATAACATCCTAAATTCCTGATCTAGTAGAAATTAAGGAACTTATCACTCAATCGGAACAAAAGAACAAAATGTTGATTCTGGGCACTGCCGAGAGTACTTTATATCAGCTGGGAGAAAATGCAGCTCGCTCCTCCTTGATTGCTACTTTGTCACTCACATTGGTACCATCCAGAAACTTCATGAAAAACTCCTTGTTATTCAACTGGCATTTCTGTGGCAAGTAGATTTAATAGTCAGAAATATAAAAAAAAACGAAATAGACAATAATAGTTCAATATTGTATGGGCAATGGTACTCCATTGTAGTCATTATACATTTATTAAAAAATAGATTAATGACTTGATATCTCTTCCAGCCGGACATATATTATTTGCTAAAGCTCTTAGTTCAGCAAAACAAATCACTGGTCACACAAGAAAAAGCAAAAAGCACAAAATACCCACTATGTTCTGTAACATGCAGTAGTAAATATATCTGCATCGAACAAATATTCATCATGATATATCTGAATTGGGTAACATACATAAACACAAGTCTGCCAGTGTAAATTAGGCGATAGATAACTTAAATTCACATAGGGAGTAACAGGCGTTAGCATATAGGCATGGAATCCGTCATTAAATTGTGTTTGTCATATAGAATCGCCTGAGGTTCACAGTTCATCAAATTCATACTATGAAAAGTAGCATTTGTTTCTTGCAGAATTCATTAAAAATAAAGTAGAGTTTTAACATGAACACTACTATACTACAGACCATCTATTTTACTCCATGGCAGAATCTAGTAAATAAGTGAGTTACCATCAAAATAACATGTTCATTTTGTATCGATGTCTTGATTTCAGCAGATAAGTTGTACCATCTTCACTTGCTAAGAATCCTAGACTCAATGAACTAGATAAGAAATTAATGTAATGCAGATTGCAGAAATTAGTTATCTCGGCAAGAGCATTGTACATATCACCCAAAGGTCAAACAAAGACAAACCTTGCAAGATCATCCTTGATTGCAGGAAATGTGGGAGGCCAGACCATCATAAAAGGATAGATGTGACCCAATGATTGATGATTTTCTGTCATGTCATAGACTTTACGCAACTCCCTGCACTTAATATCCAAGTAGAGTATGGATTGACCCATCTCCATGAAGATAAACTCAGCATTGTCCCCCGCCTCTTGCATTCGGAGAACGGTATGCTCGTCACCCACAGTGTGGTCTGCCGTCCTCAAGGCAGCAAACATCTCACGCAGACAAATGGTATCCACCAGTGACCAATTGCTCATGCTACTACTATGGAGCCAGATGCGAAGTTTGAGATCCTTCAAGTGAATGAGATAAACTCTGGAATCATCATCTGCCTTTGTCAACATGACGTCTCTATCAAGAAACTCCACCCCGTCTGGGAGCTGAATTGTGAAGAAACTCGAGTCCTTCAGATCCAACACAAGGATGCCGCTCAATATGGCCGCCATACATATTGTATTGTCGACAAGCACAATGCTGTGACTGCTCAAAGCGGCCGTCATATAAATCTTATTACTGATGAGCAGAGGTTTTGGCTTCGACGGCAGATGAGGGAACTCTGTTGTGGCTGAGGTGTGCTTGCTCCAAACACCGTCTTGCAGCATAAAAACGTGCACCGTACATCCCTGATCGATAGATTCCATCAACAGCCACAGGTAGGGCAGGCCGCTATCGTCACCGTCTCTGAAGAGGAGCTTCTCAAAAGTGTACCTGTCCTCACCGTCGAGTTGGGCAGCTCTGGAACGACGGGCATGCTTCTGGAAGGGCAGAGCGGGCTGTACACTCGACTGGTCAATCCAATACCTCCTTGCGGGGAGATGATGACGACGCTGCCGTTCCAGCAGTCCCAGATGAAGGAGTCGAGGTCGAAGCTTGCGCGGCGGCAGACGGCGGCAAGCTCCGGCGGCTGAGGTAGCATCTGGACGAAGCGCGGTGGGTCGTGCCTGCCGAGTTGGTGGCGACGTAGAAGCCTAGGGGTCGGAGCGGGTGAAGCTTCCGGAAGCGGCGGAGGAAGGCCGGGTCGGAGGCGTGGCCGAGCCACCGCTTGCAGACGAGGGCCGCGCGGACGAGGTCGGTGGGGAAGGCGAGGCGGACGATGATCTCGCGGAGGAGATTGTCGTCGCCGAGGACCTTAGATTCGGCGTGCGAGGCGGCGGCGGCGGCGTTGGGGAAGGGCACGGTCGCTTGGATTCCATGGCGATTCGATCGCTGTGAGATTGCGGCCGATTTGGGGGGTTAGGGTAAAAGGAGACAGAGGACGGCGATGTAAAAGGATGGTAAATCTTCACTTTGCCCGGACAGGCCTGTGAAGTCCAGCCCACCACCTACCAAACTCTAGCAAGCCTGTAAAGTCCAGCCCACCATCTACCCAACTGCAGCGCACGTTATTTTGTTGGACCCTGCTACATCGTGGTCAGTCTCTATAGAGCCTGAACTGCTTTTCCTATAACGCGCATACCGCGGTGCATTTTTTTTTTTTTTGAACAGGGATGGTCCCGAAGGACCTAGAGTTTCATTTAGTCAACACTGGTACAACTTACAGATAAGGCTTGAAAAATATAGAAATTGAAACTAAGCCTTACAATTTGCATAAAAGACCCTAGAAAGAAAATGAGGAACGCAAATGGTCCAGCTCCTTCTCCAGTGCGACAAGAACATAGCTCGATGGAGTCAACCTCAGCGTCTCCGGGGACGAAACCACTTGGAACGAAGAGGTGGGAGCCAACTACATCGAAGCTGAAGGGCCTCCAAAATGGCATGACAACCAGGAGGTTGAACGAATCCTTGAATCGCCGGCTGGAAAAAGCCGTTGCCGACGACGAAGGTGGGGGCGGTCGCCTTTCGACCATCTTGAACAACGACGACAAAAATGCCGCCGTGAGGAAGCTCCCCGGAGAAGTAGAACTCCTCCCCTGGTGCAAATCCAGTAGTAGAAAAGCGCAAATTCGGGGATTCTCCTTGTTCTCATCACCAAGACGAGTAGCAGGAAAAGACCCAAAATCACGCCACCACCACTAAAGTCACGATTAACAGACCTTATTGAAGAGGTTGCCGAGTTGGTGATGCAGTTCGTCGCCTCCATCCACTGGAGCAAGCCATACTGCTTCATCTCCTCCGCCGTACACCGGGAATGGCCAGGAATCCCCGGCGACATGAACCTCTCAGCTCCACCTCTGCAAAAGCAGCAGAAGCAACAACACCACTTCCTCTCCTCGCCTCCATGGCCGGCCAGAGGAAGCTCTGCATCGCCACGACCGTAAGCAGCAGGGAAGCACGAGCGCTTATTAAAGAAGACCTCCATCGATCTGCCATCACCAGCCATCCCCCACCATGGGGGATTGACGGAGGGCAAAGCGACGGAAAGCCCAGCGCCGCGCCCGGACGCCAGAGCTTCTGGTCTTCGGGGGAGACAGACGGCATACAGCCAAACTCCACAAGGGAAAACCACAGAAAAAGCAAAGAAAACCTAAACCTACTTCTATACAGAGCGGGCCGGCACCCTAGATCATCTCTGCACCAGCCGGCAAGGTCACCGACGGCGAGAGCGGCCGGATCTGGAGCGGGACGGTGGACTCTCAAGGAAAAGTAGGAGAGGAGAGGAGAGGCAGCCCCCGCGATGAGTTGTCGCCCCCCCCCCCCCCCCCCCCCCCCCCCCCCCCCGCGGTGCATATTAGCCTCCGCGTACCCGCCCATCACTGTTGGGCTCAGCCCAGTTATTTGTCTTAGCACGTTTTGCTGGTCGTAATAGTAGCCGATTTTTTATTCTTTTTCTGTTCGACCGCGCGTGTCGTCATTTGTTTCTTTCTTTCTTCCATTTTCTTTTATGTTTTATTTTTGTTGTTTATTTTTTATTTTCTCATTTTCCTTTTCTTTTCAATTTTTTTCTTAATTTTTATTTTCTATTTTTTAGCTAATTTAATTATCGATCAATTTTTAGACCAGTCGATCTCCTTTTTTGGTTCACTATTATTTTCGTTTCACCGGCATTTTTTGTTCATTATTTTTTGTATACCGTCATTTTTTCGTTCACCGGCATTTTTCGTTCACTGTTATATTTGGCTCACCGTCATTTTTGTTCACTACTATTTTCGGTTCATCGACATTTTTTGGTGCACTATTATTTTCGGTTCGCCACATTTTTGGTTCACTGTTTATTTTCTTCACCTGCTTTTTTCGTTTGCTATTATTTTTTGGTTCACCGGTATTTTTTGTTCACTATTATTTTTTCGTTCAGCGACATTGTTTATTCACTATTATTCCGGTTCACCAGCATTTTTGGTTCACTATTTATTTTGTTCACCGGCATTTTTCGTTCACCGATATTTTCATTCACAATTATTTTCGGTTCACCGGAATTTTTTCAGTATAATTTTTTTTTTCATCATTTTTTTGTTCACTGTTATTTTCCGTTCACCGGAATTTTTCGTTCACTACTATTTTTGGTCCACCGACACTTTCTTGGTTCATTTTTTTTTTGTTCACCGGCATTTTTCATTCACTCTTAGTTCAACGGGAATTTTTGTTCACTATTATGTTTAATTCACCGACATTTTGTTGGTTCATTATTATTTTACCGGCATTTTCCATTCACCAACTTTTTTCGTTCACTATTATTTTTGGTTCACCGGATTTTTTGTTCCCTATTATTTTTGGTCCACCGACATTTTATTTGTTCACTACTCTTTTCGGTCACCGTCATTTTTCGTTCACTTTTTTTTCCGTTCACCATCATTTTTCGTTCACTTTTTTTTTGTTCACCGTCATTTTTCGGTCACCGTCATTTTTCCGTTCACCGTCATTTTCCGTTCACTTTTTTTTTGTTTACTGCATTTTTCGTTCACCGACATTTTTCGTTCACTCTTAGTTCACCGTAATGTTTTGTTCACTATTATTTTTTGTACACCCACATTTTTTTGTTCACCTTTTATAATTGTTCGAAAATAATTTTTGTTCACTTTATAATTTTTTTAATAGCTTCTATTCACAAGCCTTTTCTGTTCACTTTTTTTTTCAAAATCGCTCAAAAATAATTTTTGTTCACTGACATTTTCTGTACACTTTTAAAATCGTTATAAAATAGTTTTTGATCACTTTTTAAAATCGTTTAAAAATAGTTTCTGTTCAAATACCTATTTTGTTCACTTTTTATAAATAATTCAAAATTAATTTTCGTTCAGAGAATTTTTCTGTTCACCTTTTCAAATTGTTCAGAAAACAGATTTCATTCACCGACCTTTTCGGTTCACCTTTAAAATCGTTCAAAAATAGTTTCAGTTCAACGCCATTTTTTGTTCACATTTCAAAATTACTCAAAATAATTTCCGTTCACCGCCATTTTCCGTTCACTTTTTAAAACCGTTCAAATGAGGTCAATGTTTTAATTGAAAAGGTTCAATTCAAAATATATGTTCTTATTTTTGAAAATCCGTTGAAAATGTTCACATTTAAAAATGGTTCAGATTTTGAAAATGTTCAAATAAAATAATTCAGATTTTCAAAAGTGTTCTTCTTTGAAAGTTGTTTAGATTTCAAAATTGTTCATATTTAAAAAAATCATTTTTTGAAACGATTCATATTTCAAAATTGTTCATATTTTAAAAAAATATATTTTTTGAGAACTTATATTTCATATTTTAAAAATGTTCATTTTTTGAAAATGGTTCAATTTTTATGAAACTGTCAAAACATGCACATCCAGTTCTATAATGCGTTTATGTCAAAAACAAATCTATAGGTACGACGAAACAGTTGAACGTGACGGTGCAGAGACACTTGGGCCGGCCCAATACTACGTAAACGATGAAAAAACTGTACAAGCAGGTACGCGAACGGGATGTTCCATCGCACATACCGCGCTGTATAGGAGCACCCGCCTGAACGAGGTCACTTTCCGACAACTAATCTCATGGGACAATCCTCTCTAGTCCGGTTGCTCCCAACGGCCCCACTCGAACAAATCTTCAAGGTAATCCCAAAAAAATTGAGGTCTTGAGCAAAATGATGTGACCAGGGTATTCTTCCAGCATCGCCTTTTGAAGCCTATGAACTCTTTTTTTAGATAAAAGGTTGTTCAGGCCCGATTTTGAATTAACAAAACCAGCAAAGGTTTCAACATACGGGTACAATGCTGCGGCATACAGCTTAGCCAAAGTAAAATGCGACATGCTGCGGCATACAGCTTAGCCAAAGAAGACTAGACAGAAAACGCAGCTAAAGGGGAGGGGAACATCAGGTAGCGGCACGACTGGGTAAGCAGCTTGCATGAAGCTCCCTAAGCTTTGCGACCAGCCAGCTTGCGCCCTCCTTGTCCAGCGACCTGAGAGGAGGGAGCCACGCCTGCAAGAACACCATAGTTTTGAATATAATGTCAGCCGGGTGTTTAACGACTTTGCGCTCAATAGAAAGCTTATTGCGCACAGACCACAAAGCCCAAGCCTGGGCAAGAAATAGCAACCAAATAAGTCTACGAGCCCTTCCCGTAAAATTAGCTAAGATAGCAAAGAATTGGGCAAAATTTTGCGGACACCAGGGCCTCCCTAGGACCTGTCGCAAAACTGCCCACATGAACACCGCCGGGGAGCAACGAAAGAAGATATGAGTCGCATCTTCTACCTCCCCACATAGTGCACATTTGCCATCCGAAGGCCCCTGCCTTGTAGCCAATTGTGCACCAGATGGTAGGCGGTCAAGGATAAGCTGCCAGGAGAAGATACGGATCTTAAGAGGAATTCTAGCCTTCCAAATTTCTTGGAAGTGCGCCACTGTCGCCCCTTGCATCAGTTTCTTGTACATGGAATTCACAGAGTAAGCACCCGAAGCTTCTAAGGACCAGAGACCACATCGTGCCCGTCCACAAGGTGGGTGGAGTTGATAATCTCCGCCAACTCCAGCCACTGATTAAAACCAACAGCGTCCAGCGCTCTTCTAAAGCGACACTCCCCCTGCACTGCCTGGGCGACTGAGATTGAAGGGTCCTCACAGACATTGTACAGAAGGGGGAAGCGCAGACTAAGGGGACCCTCCCCGTGCCACCTATCTTGCCAAAAGGAGGTTCTGTGCCATTTTGAACCCTATGCTTAGCACCCAGCTTGAACAACTGTTTTATCTTATGGAGGCTCTTCCAGAACTGCGAACCCCCACGGTCCGAGCTTGAGAAGATGTCCCCATTTTGAGTATACTTGGCGCGAATAATTTGCGCCCAAATAGAGTTGTCCATCTGGTAAATCTTCCAAATCCACTTTAGCATCAACGCTACATTCATTTGTCTAGAGTTTAGCAGCCCCAGCCCACCACACTCTTTGGGTCTGCACATAGCAGGCCAATTAACCATGTGATATTTTCTCTTGGTGCCCGCTCCTTCCCAAAAGAAGCGGGCCCGATGTGAGTCGAACTGGACATGGACCCCTTCTTGGAGAAGAAAGAGGCCCATAGCAAACATCGGAAGGCTGGCAAGGCAAGAGTTGGAGAGAACTAGTCGCCCCCCTGACGACAAGAATCTACCAATCCAAGGTTCAACCCTGCCAGCAAGTTTCATAACAAGAAAGGCCCACTGATCCACAGTGAGGTTTTTGTCAGAGATGGGCAGCCCTAGATAAGTGAACGGAAAGACACCTAGCTTGCAGTTCAGCTGTCGTGCCACCCTAGTGCAAACTTCAGGAGATTGATCGAGGACAAACGCTTCGCTCTTATGGAAATTTATCTTTAGGCCTGACATTTTCTCGAAACATAGCAGCAGAAATTTCAGGTTGACAATGTCCAGATCATTGTTCTGAATAAGGATAATTGTGTCGTCGGCATACTGAAGGTGAGTGACCCCCCTGGGACCAAGTGCGGCACCACGCCATGGATATGTCCCGCCGAATTCGCTGCAGAAAGCATGGCAGAGAGACCCTCGGCGATGAAATTGAACAACAGTGGCGAGAGGGGGTCCCCTTGACGCACCCCTCGCTTGTTGCGGAAGAACGGTCCCATTTCTCCATTTATTGACACAGCAGTTTGGCCTCCCGAGACCAACTGGAAGATTCGATGCACATAGCCTGCGTCAAAGCCTTTCCTTCTCAGCACCTCGACAAGGAAGTCCCAATTTACCCTGTCATAGGCCTTTTCGAAATCTAACTTAAGCAAGATGCCCCCCAGCTTCTTGCTTTTGAGTTCATGAACAATTTCATGCAGCGCGAGAGCGCCATCCAAAATGAAGCGGCCCTTGATGAAAGCCGTCTGGTTCGGGCTGATAACTCTGTTGGCTATAGGGTCGAGTCTAGAGGCAAAGGCTTTGGAGATGATTTTGAACACCACATTGATGAGGGCAATAGGGCGAAACTGTGAGATATTTTCCGCCCCCTGCACTTTTGGAATCAGCGTCAACACCCCAAAGTTGAGACGCGAGATATCAATCCTCCCTAGGATAAAATCATTGAGAATGTGGAGGATCCCGTGTTTGACAAGCGGCCAGCATTTCTTGAAAAACGGAACCGGGAATCCATCCGGCCCCGGCGCAGTATCAGATTTCATGTCCTTCATAATGGCCTCGAGTTCCTCTTCTGTGAAGTCAGTGCTAGCCCGTCATTATCAGCCTGGGAGACACGCCCCTGCGTCGCCCAGGTGTTGGCCGCCAGCCCACACAACCGCTGTGTGGTCGACCCCAACAGCTCTCTATAGTAGTCATAAATGTGTTCCTGGAGTTCGGTTTTCCCCGTGATCACCGTACCATCAGGTTTGGTAAGCGAGGAGATATTGCATCTACGTCTCTTTCCATTGGCAATGGCGTGGAAATAAGCGGTATTGGCATCCCCCTGGAGTGCCCATCTAATTCTACCCCGTTGTCGCCAATATTCTTCCTCCAGTCGATAAATCTGGAGCAGTTGGTCCTCAAGGTGGTAACGGTACGCCCATTCGTCATCGTCAAGACCCGTGGAGTCACCTTTCTTATCTAGCTCTTGGATAGCAGTGAGCAACCTCTCTTTCTTTTGCCTAGAGTCTTTGCCAAGGTTACGGCTCCACCCTCTCAGTTTTTGTCTAGTCCCCCCGGACATGAAATTCCACCAATCAATGATGTCCCCCGCGGACACATTGAGTTAGGCGTCCCAGGATTGCAGCATAACCTGATGAAATTCCGGCATTTCGAACCACCCAGTTTCGAAAAAGAACCGGTTACTCCGGATAGGGGTGCCCTCACCCGTATCGAGAATGAGCGGTGTATGGTCCGAGCCGAGGCTGGTTTCCGCGACAAGAGTACATAGAGGCAGCTGCGCCTCCAGGGATGCAGACATAAACACCCTGTCTAGGACGCATCGCACTGGATTTAGGCGTCGATTGGACCAAGTGTATCTAGCCCCGGACCGTTGGATTTCTTGCATATCCCAGTTGGCGATGTGAGAGTTGAAAAGGTGAATTCTTGGCCAATTTATTCTGTCACTATTTTTATCTTCACTGCCTCTGATTAAGTTGAAGTCCCCCCCCCCCCATTACTACAGGGTGCTGGCACCTGGCGATCTTGGCCGAGAGTTCATCAAGAAAAGCTGCTGATTTGGAGTGGTCAGCGGGGCCGTAGATACCAATGAGAACAAAGAAGCGTTTGGATGGTTTGTGAGGACGGTAAAACTAAGGAAATGTTGTCCCTTATCAACATATCCTACCTCAAACATGCTGTCCGAACTCCCATTAATAGGCCACCCGAGTGCCCATTAGCTGGGAGCCAGCTCCAGAAGAACCGCTCACTAACTTCTAGACTTTTAAGCTCCTGATCACTAAAATCCTGCTTGATAGTTTCTTGCAGGCATACTATGTCGATCTGGTGTTTCCGGAAAGATTCTTTGAGCAAGGTACGGCGTCCCGGTACACCGAACCCGCGGATGTTGAGAAATAGGCTCCGCATTAAGGCACCCCACCTTTAGCCCGTGCTTGGCGGGTGTATGGCTTTCTTGTTGCGGTTTCATAACTTTCTTCCTTCCTCTAGGTTTTCTGATGGGGCCCGGGCTCGGGCCCTTAGTCGTTGGGGTTTTCTGCTTGCTGATAGGTTCAGTTTCCTCGATGCCCCGGCGTCGGGGGCAGGAGCAGCCCCTGCTACTCCACCTCCGGCGCGTTAGCCTCTGCAGCCTTTTCGCAATCTTCTCTCGCGCTAGCGCCAATTCTGCTTGTGTTAGTTCAGATGCCCGGAGCAAGGAAATAATTTCGGCTGGAGGGCCCGCCGAATCAAGAAAAACAACACTGCTATCCCGGGCAACTTGAAGAAAGTGCGAATCAGGCAAAGAGTTAAAAACGGTGAAATCATCGAGGGAGGTACCTGTCTTGTTCTTGTCTTTCGTGAGTTGCATCGCGCGCTCCAGCACTGGGCCTTCCGTGCGTCCCTCGCCACGAGCGCTCTTCCTCTGAGACACGGACGGGATGGGAATCGCAGCAGTTCTTGGCGCACGGGTGACGGGAACATCCAGCGCCGGGATCACCTTGCCTTGTAACTGCGGCCCCGATGATGTGCCCTGGCCTCCCAGGAGAGGGGAATCATCGGTGAAGTCTGGTTGTGGGAAACCAACCGGTGACGGCGACCTCACCCTTGAGGGCCTGTCAGCGTTGGCCTTGCTGCGCCTCTCGCGCTCACGGGCCACAGATTCAGAGTTGACCACCGGTGGGCTAGACACTTGCTTCTCAAGGGCAGCAGCCGAGGAATCCAGCGTAGCAGACGGCGAGGATGGGGCCTGCGCCGAAATAGTAGTGGTTGCTGCAGATTCCTCGATCAGACAGAGCTAGCCGGCGCTGCCACCAGCACCGGGATCTTCTCAAGGGCTGGCTCGGTGAGCGTACGGCGGGAGAGGAAGGAACCATACTGGTTAATAGGGGGTGCCGACGCCGCCTTCTGTTGAGGAGAATTGCGGGCTTGAAACATAACCTCCTGCACGGCAGATTTGTGACTGCCATTGCCTTTCCCACCCTTGGGAGGTGGCGGAGGGGGGTTTTCTCCTTTTCTCTGCTTCCCCTGCGGCGCCAGTGCTCATTGTCGGTGTCCTCATCAGAGCTTCCGTTCAGATCATCCCGAGACCCCTTCTTCTTGTCATCTTTTGGTGGTGGTGGTGGTGGCGGAGTCTCAGTGTTGTCCTCTACTTGATTTTCCACCTCCACCCTGACTTTGTATTTCTTGCCATTGACACATAGCGAGATGAAGTCAACGATAGGGATCGTCGCCTGACAGCCGAACAGCATCCGGATCGGAGTCGCCGGGTCCTCCAAAGTTAGCGCATCCACCTCCATGGGGCGGCCCACCGCCCTGGTTCCAAGCATTAGCCTGTTGGTGTGCCTGTAAGGTGAAGGAACCCCATGTAGCTTCACCCAGGTCTCCACCAGATTCTCTGTGTCTGCATCATCCAAAGCGCCCTCCATGACCAGAGCCCTCGCCTTTGAAATTGGAAGTCGGAGGCCCCCGCCCCTACTAGCCATGCGCAACATTTGCTGAGATGGGAATACCAGCCCAAAGTCCGATTCACTATGTTGCTTGACCTGCCAGTCCCAGTTCTCTTGCACCAGATCTTTGAACTCAGCTTCGACTTGCTTAGTGGTGAGGATGGCCTCGTCCACGTACAGTGTTGCAGCGTTCTGAAGCTCCTTCTCTGTTTCCTCCACGGGAATGTCCAGACACATAAACCCTATGCCATTGCGACCGAAACCCGCCCAGTAGGGTTCGAATTTCTCACCACCGCACATCGCCGAGAGGTGGCCCGCACTTGACGCAGAAGGCTTCCTCAGTGCACTCAGCCTGGAGATGTCCCTGTTTGCTGCAATTGTAGCAGGTAACCTTTGAATTGGCCTGGTTGGCGTGCTCCCCTGAAGCTGCGGCCCCCATGGCCGAGCTCTCCGGAGCCTGACTCGGAGGAGGAGGTGGCGGTGGAGGGGGGAGCCTTGCGTTGTTGTTGCCGTTGGACCGTGAACCGCCGCGACCATACTCACGCCCCCGTGGGTACGGCGCGGGGTTGTACGGACGGCGGCCATCCGGGCGCGCTCCGCTTCCTGGCGGCGACGGGGAGATAGGTCGCGCTCCCGCTGCTGCCTTCTTTCTTCTGCGTACTCGCGCTCCAGGCGGTTGTTGAGTTCCCGACGGTCCCCACCGCGGCGAACTCGTCAAACGAACGCTTGCCACGGCGGTCGGCGTTGCCGCGGTCACGATCCATCGGAGCCAGGAGGGGAGGTTGGACGGAGATGATTTTCTTAGCCCTAGCACGATTGCGGCGCACGTCTCTGGGGGCGCTAGAAACCCTAGCTGTCGATCTAGGGTTCCGGAGGGGAACCAACGCCACGGATATATAGGAGGGGTGCTGGGCCTATTGGGTCGTGGGCCAGAAGGCCCAGAAGATGCCTCCTTTTCCTGACCCTGGACCGAGGTGGGCCCAACCCCCGGCGCAGGCCCAACAGGCCCACCAGGAGGCGACCAGATTCACAGCGCACACCACGCCGGAACCCTAGATCCAGCGATGGCGGCGGAGCCGGCGGGGTCGTCGGAGGGAGGACCACGTCCACCTCGCCGAAGCGCAGCACCACAGCCCCCTGTGGCTGTGGTGGAGACGGAGGAGGAGCTCTACCCAGAGGCGCCGGTGGGAGCAGAGGGAAGTTACGGTCTGAGATGGTGAGATCCGCGGCCGCTGCGCCCCCTGCGCCGGCGCCGCCGTCCAGAAGCGGTGAGATCTGGGAGTGCCTGGATCTGTGGCGTCCGCAGGTGAGGCTAGTCCCGACCAGCCCTGCGCCCGGCTGAGGAAGTCGCCGAAGTGAGCCGTTGCCGGGCCCGAACGAGGAGAGGGCGACCCTTCGCTCTCCCTATCGTCGGCGTCGTCGTCTTCTCCAAGGTCAGCCAGCACGTCGAAGAAGGAGCCCCACTTCCCCACCCAAGGGGAACTGGCCTCGTAAGCACGCCGGAGAACTTGAGGGCCGCGAGGGCGCCGCCCGGCGCCGTCGCCCCCCGAGTCGCCACGCGAGTCGCGAGAGCCTAGACACATCTTCCTTTCGATGCTGGAAAGTCACCAAGCCTATGAACTCTTGAAGTCAAATTTGAGGGATCAAACGGCTTGCATCCACTCACGATGGTGTTCCGTAATTCGGTGGATGAGCTGAGAATATGAAACTCTGTAGAAAATATCCGGTGAGAAAAATGCATTTAATATGAGTGGAGGCTTTGATGAATTATATGTTGGTACATGATGGGTTGTGGAGGGTAACATGGGGGACGACTCCTAGGTTAAGCGTCCCATCGAACCACCCTATGTTGAGTGACTAAAATCTCAGATTAGCCTGCATGGAGAAGAAAAAAGGAAATCAAGAGAGAAGGTAAGTAGAGGAAGTAGAATGAATAATTTGAGATCAAATACCGGGTGTCCCCCACAAGATAGTGAAGTACATATCCACTACCTTGGCTCATTCAATATGTGTTTCCACCATTATTGTTTAGATCGTTAATGACTATCTCTTATGCCCAAACCTTGTGGTTGCATAAAAAATATGTGATATTTTGATATATGAGATCGTTTAGTGCTATCTAGAGAATAACTTGTCGTATCTCATACTCCCTCCATTCGGAAAAAGATGTCACAAAAATGAACTATAGATAGACCATTTTTGTGACATCCTTTTCCGAACGGAGGGAGTATTTGATAATTGTGTAATAAGATTTAGCTCATTTCGGTTTGATTTTGTGTAGCTAATTAAAATTTAGTTTACGTGAAACACTACTATGTCTCAGTGACACTGCATAGAAAGGGTATGGCGGTCGCCGGTCGATGCATAAAATTTTGCCTGAGAAAAAACTTGCAGAAGAGGCTTTTAGCAGTCTACCTTTTCTATCTTAGGTAATTGTTCGGATCATTTAAAACTTTATTTATGTCTTCTTTGTCCTTGCTCCTATATTCATGAAATTTTATGTAGAGGCTGGTGCTCATAATTATTTAAATGAGCTAAATAATTGGACTTGCAGCAAGTCATCGTTGCATTTTGGTGCACTGTTTTTTTATTCATTAAGGCCATTTTGATGAAGCGCACTACACTTTTTTAATTAAAAGTGTTTTGAAAATGTCAGAGTTGCCCTTTCGTTTCAACCATTTCGCTGTCCTCGCCTGCGCCGGCAGCCTCACCACACGTACATGCTGTTGGAGAGGTGCATGTTTGGCCGCCATGTCGAGATGGAACACGTCATCAACTTCTTGCTGCAAAGGGGCACCGGAGATCTGGAGGTCCTGCCCATTCTTGGTCCACCGAAAGCTGGCAAGAGCACCCTAATCGAGCATGCCTGCAACGACGAGAGGGTGCGTATGGCCTTTTCCAGAATCGTATTCTTCACCGAAGATGATCTTGAGGAGGAAGACGGGGGCACCGTTAAGCACGACAACCGCCGCCGGGCTTTGAAGGACGACAAGATTCTGGTTATTCTGGAACTGGAAGGAGATATCGACGGCGATACGTGGAGAAAGTTGTGCTCAGCATCGAAGAGAAACCCTGCAGCTAATCGCAAGATTATCATTTCTAGCCGGTCCGACAAGATTGAGAGATTTGGGACAGCACAGGCTCTCAGGGTGGGATTTCTAACCCCAGAGGCGTACTGGTACTTGCTCGCTTTCGGAAGCACGGATTCCGAGGCGGAACCCAAGCTTGTGTCGCTGGCCATGGAGATGGCCGCCGACCTGAACGGCTCCTTCGTAGTGGGAAACGTCATCGCCAGCTTGCTAAGGGCCAATTTCAAGTGTTACATTCAGGAAGAAACGCATTTAGAAGATCAAGTGTTGAACTGCTGAATTAGGTACTGTAAGTCAGTGGGAGGCTTAGGCACCACCTTTCATTTCTCTACAATATATATGTATGTTGTTTGTTTGCTTTCATAGCAAATCATGATGATACATCTTGCCAGGTCGCGTCAGATTGGATCATGATGATAGAGCGTATCCAATTTAGTATGAGTATGTTGTTGTTTAGTCATCTCAAGGCTTAGATCATGATGATAGAGCACTATGTATTTAGTATGAGTATGTTGTTGTTTAGTCAAAACTCTGTCGATTTCTTTTAGCATGACTATGTTGTTGTTTAGTCAAAATCTTAAAAATATACTCTCTTCGATCCTGTTTAAATGTCGCTAGAAATGAACTGCTCATGTACAACCTATAGGTAGAACTCACGCCACTTTTTCAGGATAAGAGGGAGTAAAACAAGAGCATAATAGTCTTAATTTTCACATGAGACTTAACGGTCAGCTAGTGGTCCACTAACGGTAGTGACATTTTCGGAACAACGACACTCGTTTGATGGCACTCTTAGAACGACGACTAATTTGATGGTATTTTAGGAACGCGTCACTTGTTTGATGACATCTTCGAAATTTCCTCTTGTAAATATATGGAGACATACGACATGCAAGTAAATTTGTATTAATTACTTCAAAAATATTTAACTAAGGATAAGTTTCAATTTACATTACAATCTTGGTTGCATGGATGTCAAATTTGACAAACTTAACCTACCCAAAGTATGGCTCTCTCCCACCCACCCTCCCACCCACCCACGATGCTCCTCTCCCCTCCGGCGATGGTGATCCTCTCCCTCTCCGGCCATGGATGTGCTCCTCCTTTGGGATTTCACGCCAGGCAAGGCCCTGGCGGATCAGGTTCGTCGACGGTTTCGCTCCACCGTCCACTTCTCTCCCTCCTCCTCCACCAAGGAATTCTTCTTGATCGCCTCCTTCCTCTATGCCTCTTTCGCTCTCTCGGAGGATTCAGTTGGCCTTGCTTTGCAATGTTGTTTGGACGGTGATGATCTTGGCTTCTGGGTCCGCAAGTTGAGTGATAAGAAATTCCGTTTCTCTCTGGCTTCCAATAAGGTTGGACATTTCATCGTATCTCTTCGTGAAAGATTGTGGCCAGATTTTCACTGTAGTTTCTCACTCTTCCGGGGTACTGGTTATGGCCCTCATCCGGTTCCACTTCACAAGGTCTCCAATTCAGCTATCTTGTTTGAGGATGATAAGGGTTGGCTTTCTCCCTCCAAAGCTTTGAATCGCTTATCTAAAATTGAACTGCCGGCCTCCTCTCATTATGTGGCTATCAACTCCTCTCTGAATTTTCTGTAGCAGAATGCATTCAGTTCTGACTCGGCTTCTGAATTAGCTAAATTTGGATTTTCCTCCTCGAAGGAATCGGTTCATGTTGTTGGAATTAAATTCGGCTCTTTTGAGAAGATGGTTCCTTCTCCAATTCCGACGCCGGCGATGGTGGTCGACAGTCAGCTTACGATTGGTTCAGTATCTTGCCCCTTGCTAGTTTCGGAAAGTACCTCGAGGCGTTATTTTGGGGGGCAAGATTTCCGCTCTTTGCAATTTTGGCAAGACATATTCTAGCATGATCCGCAGTTTACGCGGCTGAATTTGGAACTTACCATTGACCACCGTCGAGCCGGGTATTCAGATCAGGATATTCAATTTATGATGGGGTTTTGGCGCCTCCCACCACGACTGATATTATTTATGATCTATTGGGCCGCTGTCAAGCCTATGGGTCGGTCTGGCACCTTGATATGTCTTGTATCTCTCAGCCCAAACCAGTTGATCGCCTGCCGCTGTGTTTTTGTTGTATGAGCCCTGACCATGGATCTTACTCTTGCCCTGGGCGAATTTTCTGTGCTAGCTGCCAACTTTGGGGACATAAATTGGCTATCTGCGACAAATCTAATGGTTCTTTGCTTCGGCTTAGATGGGCTCCCAAAACCAGTCGGGCCTCCGCTTTAGTTGATCTTTCTGTCCCCAAATCAGTTACGGATTTGGCGGCGAGTTCCCGTTTGGATGATTCTGTTGCTGCTTTGACCTCGGACGATTGTGCTTCCCGACAAATTTAATGCCTGTATCAGACATATCATCGCCTGATTGTTCTGAGGATCCGTTCCTCATATGGTGAAGCTTGCCTGCCCGGTCGATATACCCCTCCTCCATCTATTACCCTAGCTCCCACATCTCATTCTCCACCCGCCGCCCCCGCCCAACCCACCACCATGGCGAACTTCGCCATGAACCCTTTTTACTTCCTCCTCGGGCCAATGGAGATGGAGTATGGTCCTGCTAACAGGCTGCAAAGGAACATGATGGTCGTTGACGAGCCTCCGCTGACCAACGACAACTACGCCTTGGTAACGATTGATCCTCCCATCCCTGATCATCAGAAGGAGTTTGTGCTGGCTGAGATTGTTTGTATTCTTAGAGAGGATTTTGATCTCACTGTGACACACCCTGAAACTTATCCGTGGGCAGTAGGACTTCTTTCTCTAGAATCACCTGTGATTAGGGATCAGCTTGTTAGAGATAGCCCGCATCAGTATGATGAAGACTCCACTTTTAGTGTCATCCGCCATGATGAGGGGCTTAACCTGAGATTTCTTGTTTTTGAGCATGAGGCTTGGGTGATGCTTTTAGGATTTCCAATTGATTATCAGACAGACTATTATGTGAACAAGGATGTCTCCTGCTTTGGCAAGCTCATCTATTGGCATCGTCCGGGAATTCGTAAGGCTAGAGTCCTGGTTATAGCTTGGCTCAATAACATTGCACTGGTACCATGCAGTATGGGGGTTAAGCGCATTGGGACTCTTGGTGGGATTGGTCGCACTTGGTCTATTCCAATTTATGCGCTTAATGGACGCCACACTATGCCACATGTACCTAGCACTGAAGAACCTGTCCCTCTGTTCAATGCCACTCTGCACCCAATGCCACCTCTTTTTCTGAATGATGAACAGAATAATGATATGCAGGTTTAGAACTGGTTCCAACAGAATCAGAACCCAAACTGGGATCTCGCTGCCCAAGAGGCTGCTCCTGCTCCTGTGGTTCTGCAGGCAAATGGTTGGCCTGCCTGGCCAAACATTCCCCCTCCATCCCCAGAGTACCTCGGGGAGAACCTGAGAAACATCACTGCTTATGAGGGTCCTTCCATGATGGATGGCATACTGCCTGAAGGTAACGTTGAAGATGATGGTCTTGCTGTCTGGAATGCCCATGTTGCTGAAGTTGAACTGGCAGCTGAAAACTTCATGGCTGGTATCACTGTTGCTGGGTCTGGATTGTATTTTGTTCTTGCTGACAATTTGCAAGCCCCTGTTGAGGTTCCCATGTGGCCATCCTTCCTGCACTTTTGTAGGGTGTATACTCATGCCATTTTGTCTTCTGAACATGCGCACATCTCTGAACTTGCTGCTGGGTGTTTTTGTCTGCTATCTGAGGTTCAGTGGACCATTGAAGATCAAATCATGTATTCCTGGACTGTCTCTGTTGGGCCTCCTTATGCCGATGATGGGCCCTGGGCTCAATTGTTTTGAATCTGTCTCTCCCGCGTCCAATGCTGATTGAAGTTGTTAGTGCTTTCTCTGCTCCTTTGGCCACTGTTGCTGATCAGGATAACTCTCTGGCTGTGGTGATCGAGGATGTTAGTGATCTCTCTGCTCCTTTGGCTGCTATTGTTGATCAAGATAACTCTCTGGCTGTGACTGTGGTTGATCTTCCTGTGTCTGCTCCTGCTGGTGAAGCTGACCTGGAGTCTCCTTCGCTCGACCAGGCCATGGTGGTTGCGGTTGCCCTTCAGAGAATACCTAGTGATCTGACTGCTTCTGCCTCGGTCCCTCCCAGGGCCGCAGCTTCACGTGGTCTAACATGCAGGCCGATCCCCTGTTAGTGTAGTTAGATTGGTTCTTCACGTCAACTGCATGGACACTCAAATTTCCCAACACCTCTGTACGCCCTTGGCTCTCCCGACGTCTGATCATACACCTTGTGTAGTCTCCATTGGCACCAGCACCCCAAATCCTCATTGTTTCGATTTGAATATCACTGGGTTAGAATGCATGGCTTCATGGAGTTAGTACAGCGCATTTGGGACATCCATTGTCCTGGTGACAGTGCTAGGTGCATCTCTGCCAAGTTCAAGCTGGTTCGTAAAGGTATTAAAAACTGGAACACTAGCATTTCAGTTATCTGCCACTTGATTGAGAATTGTAATTCGGCTATCCTGCGTCTGGATGATATTGAAGAATTGCGTAAGCTCCACATCTCTGAATGGAACTTTCATAACATTGTTAAGAGAAAGCTGCAGCATCTCCTGGAGTGTAAGCAAGACTACTGGAAGAAGAGGTGTACAGTTCGCTGGGCAAAATTTGGTGAAGAAAACACTAAATTCTTTCATTCCATGGCCACCATCAGGTTTAGAAACAACAGCATTCCCAGTTTAACTCGTCCTGATGGCTCTGTTGCAACTGAACATCAAGAGAAGGAAGGGATTCTCTAGAACTCTTTTAAGGAGCGTTTAGGCATCTCTACTCCCATTGATTCTGAATTTGATTTATCCCAGTACATACCTCATATGGTTGGTCTTGGAGCCCTTTCTGCCCCTTTTTCGCAGGCAGAAATTGATAACTTGATTGTTGAACTTCCCACAGACAAAGCTCCTGGCCCTGACGGCTTCTCTGGCTTATTCTTTAAAACCTGTTGGCCGATCATTCGTCATGATTTCTACTGTTTGTGTCATCAGTTTTGGGCTGGGGAGGTTAACTTCAGAGCATCAACGACGCTTATATTACCCTGATTGCAAAGGTGCAGTGCCCCTCCACCCCCAATGACTATCGTCCGATTTCTCTGCTCAATTCCAGCCTCAAGCTTCTGACAAAAATTCTAGCGAATAGACTGCAACAGAAAATCTTGGATCTTGTTCATGTGAACCAATATGGATTCCTCAAATCTAGAACGATCCAGGATTGTGTCGCTTGGGCATATGAGTACATTCACCATTGCAAGCAATCACAGCAAGAAGTTGTTATTCTTAAGTTAGATTTTGCAAAAGCTTTCGACACTATTGAGCATGTAGCCATTCTTAACATCCTTGAGTGTTGGGGTTTTGATGATCGTTGGCTAAACTGGGTCCGGATGATTTTCTCTACTGGTACCTCCTCAGTCCTGTAGAATGGGGTCCCAGGGAAAAAATTTGCTTGTCGCCGTGGTTTTCGACAAGGCGACCCCTTCTCCCCAATATTGTTTGTTGCAGGAGCTGATCTTTTACAGTCCATGGTCAACCGGCTTGCTCTGTCAGGCACTATTCAGCCTCCCCTACCTATCCCCAACACAGACTTCCCAATTGCTTAGTACGCTGATGACACTTTATTAATCATGAAGGCATGTCCTGCTCAACAGCTTGCCCTAAAACACTTGCTGCAATCTTTTTCTGCTGCTACGGGACTAAAAGTGAATTATGCTAAATCCTGCCTGATGCCAGTCAATGTGGATACAGCTAGATTGGCTGGTCTTGCTACCACCTTCGGATGTGCTGTTGGTTCCCTACCCTTCACCTACCTCGGTCTGCCACTTGGATTATCTCGTCCTACCGTCCAAGATTTATCTCCGATTGTTGATCATGTGGAGCGTCGACTAAATGCTAGTGTGAGATTCTTAGACTATGGATGCCGGCTTACCTTTGTGAATTCAGTCTTGTCTTCACTCCCTATTCATTTTCTCTGCTCCCTCAAAGTCCACAAGACAATCATCAAAACTTATGATCGGGTCCGTAGGCACTGCCTTTGGGCTAAAGAGGAAGATAGCAGTTCAGTCAACCCTTTGGCTGCTTGGTCTCTTGTTTGTCGACCAAAGAAATATGGTGGTCTTGGTATTCTGAACCTTGAACTGCAAAACAAGCCCCTTCTCATGAAACAACTGCATAAAATTTTCTGCCGGGCTGATGTTCCCTGGGTTAAACTTGTTTGGTCTCTATATGATCCCAACTCTCCTCCGCAATCTCAGTCAACCAGAGGATCCTTTTGGTGGCGTGATGTCTTCAGTTTGACTGACATGTACAGTACAGAAGTATAACCACAACTCAGGTTGGTGATGGGTCTACCACTCTATTCTGGAAAGACAAGTGGCACGGCGATGAGCTTCTTTGTGATAAGTTTGCGCGACTATTCTCCTTTGTCACTCATGAAGATACTTCTGTTGTTGCTGTTTCTGAATCTGAAGACGTGCTCTCCCTCTTTGCACTACCTCTTTCGGTACAAGCTAACGATGAACTTGAGGAAATCCAGCTGGTGGTCAACCATCTTGACCTCTCGGGAGGAGATGCTGATGCTAGGATTTTCCTGTGGGGAAGCAAGGATTACTCTCCCAGGAAACTATACAATTTCCTCTTTGCCCGTCTTCGACAAGACACTGCTCTTCAGGCCATCTGGAAATCCAAACTTTTGCCAAAATTGAGTGTTTGCTTGGTTATTGCAAATGGATCGACTCAATACAAAGGACTTAATGGCCCGCAAGCATTGACATGTTGACTCTGGAACATAATGCGTGTTGTGCTCTCTGGCTACGCTGGAAACCCGGGATCATCTCTTCTTCTCTTGTCCTTTTGCCTCAAACTACTGGGACTTTCTTCACATTCAGTGGGACTGCTCGAGAACGATATCAAATAGATTTCTCCATGCTAAGCAAAACTTCTTGGGGCCTTGTTTTATGGAGATTGCTGTCTGCGGAATGTGGAACATTTGGAGAGCTCGGAATGATCTCATCTTCAATGGGATCCATCCATCTATGGACCGTTGGAAGGTTACGTTTCAAAACGACATTTTACTGCACCAGCATAGAGTCCACTCTAGACTTGTTCAGCCCCTGATCTCTTGGGTCCTAGATACTTTTATTTAATGGCTTTTGTACTCCCTTCTCTTTTACATTTTCTCCCGCCCTGACTCTCCTTATCAGTTTTTGGCCACCTCTGTAATTGGTGAAAAACCTCTGGTTTTTCCAGTTATATATTGAAAATTACATCGTAGGGATTTTTCCCTACGGTAACACGGTCAATTTTTTTTTTGACAAACTTAATCCTTAGAAACCTCATCGTACGATCAGGGGCACATGTCAACTGTCATATTTCATACCACTATATATACTACCATTCCTATCAATCCATCGATAAAATAAATTGGCGCTACAACACACACCATTATGGTCTAGTCCGCTTTGAAATGTGTTTACAATCGCGTTCTAAGCATACATTACACTAAATAATCCAATTACAACTGGAGAATTAGGAGGATCAAGAAGAAAGGATCTAGAGGTAGGCCAATAGTCATATCTTCTAGTTGCAGTTAGTACAACCTCATGTTGATATTCCCCATCTACCACGTAGAAGAAAGAGGAAATTATAATGTATCACACAAAGCGGTCTAAAGCATTGGAAGCTCTGAAAGTCGAGAATATTATTGTGAAAGGAATAACTTATTGCCGATTTGATGTTGTATCCAAACTACATATTCAACCGTTGACACTCAACCAAAATGATATGCATCAAAGTCTCGAGGGAGAAACCAGAAAAGTGAGTGTGGTAATTGTCGAGGGATTGTACCAAAAATAGATAACAGTGGTTGATGCACCTAGAAGTTCCCAATGGTAGCACTCAGAAACATATTATGGGTTTGGGCCACATAAAATAATCGTCCGGTAAAAATCTTACTCTTGTTTGTGGCTGGATTTATTTTTTGTGCTCAATCGGGATATCGAGATGGGGTCTTGAAAGCGCTTTGGTGGTGGTGTTCATGTTAGGCTATGTCTTATAAGTTGTAAAGCTAGTGGTGTGAGAGTTGAGGGTTGTTATACGATTCAACAGTCCCCCTCCCCCTAATATACATGACTGGGAATCTAAGGGTTCAAGGAACCAAGTCGGTTACTTCTGAGAAAAGATGCCTAGATTTGATTTGAGTTGGTTACAATGATACCCCGGAGATTCTGGAAAGTTCCTGCCATGAGAAAAATCAGTAAGTGGTCCATACTCATTCAGGGCTACTCAATGCCTCTACCTCCATAATCCATTTCTCCCACTTTCAAAAAAATGAATGAGGGCACCTCAAGATGAGTATGAGAAAGCATGGGTTTAGTACAACCCATATAACTCACCTAGAGAAGACGGTGTATCACTGGTTTTTGTGTGCTCTGCATCTCTCTGTTTATGACCAACTGATTGAAGCCAAGATAAGCGATTGGGTTGGGTAGTTGAGAAAAATGTTATATCAAGAACACCCACGCTACTTTGAGAATGCATTGCAAAGTTTGTGAGAAGCTCGACATTATCGAGCTAATGGAATACAAAACCAGCCCCACAACGAGGAGTTGGTTACGGAAATTATATGACACAGTCTACATTCACGATGATGAGGCCAAGAGCATTACTTTCATGTGTGTCGGTTAGAAGTGCACATGGACTCTTGCCTTCTTTCCCGCAACCTTAAGATGTGAAGTTAGCTAGGCCCCGCATGCAATGACCCTAACTATTTGGGAATTCATGATGTGATGGCGATGAAAGCCACCTCCACAGTTGGCGCTTTTATCCTCCCCATATTCAGGAAATGCACAAGATTTTTCACATCATGGTTAACATTCTTTGCCATGTGCTCACTATCAAAGTGAGAGATGCCCAAAATGTTTGCAACTATGTCGTGAATACTTTGTTTCATATGTGAAGTGAGAAGCCATTTGACCTCATGGACTACATATACAATGAGCTTCTTATTTGCGTGATCAACTAGAAGTCATGCATCTATGTAGTAATGGACTGCATATAAAATGGGTCTTTGAGATCGTCACCACTGACACTATTCGGCTCTAGCTATGAGCTCACGCCACACTACATAATGCAAATTGCCACAGATAGAAGTGTTCCCATGGACAAGCCAAAATAAAGATTTATTGAGAAAGGTTCTAGTTCTAGAGTTCGTGAAAATTTGTCT
Organism: Poa pratensis; assembly: GCA_947311845.1. Lineage (NCBI taxonomy): Eukaryota > Viridiplantae > Streptophyta > Magnoliopsida > Poales > Poaceae > Poa > Poa pratensis. The sequence continues at coordinate 27,315,728 of CAMZMU010000059.1, read as the reverse complement.
TGGAAGAAGAGTTAGAAGATTCTTTTGTTGCATGGGTCAAGGTCAAATTATTATTAAAAAACTCCTTCCAATACAATAAGAATATCAAGATCATGAAGGAAGATCGCCATGCTCGCCAAAGCCGGTCCCAAAGAAGATATATATTAGTGATGCCGGTGGGTTTGACTACATTTTTCTTGATCGCCATGCTCTTATCGGTTGCCATTTTTAAGCAACTGCTCTTCGTTGCGATTTATCTAGCAACTGGTCGGTTGCCATTTTCTCTCTTCTTTGTGGCTGTGACAGTTCGCATTCCTTCTACCTCTTCTTCCCATGTTCCGCCCCAATCCCCCATCCGCCATGGACGACTACAAACAAACAACAGAGACTATCCACATCTCTGCCCAAGGCACCTCCATTCTGGAGGTGGTGTACACGAACGAGGAGCATACCGTGGAGCGGATCCTCGCCAAGTACGAGCAATGGATAGCAAAGGACAAGCACCGGTTCGTGGGCCATGACCTCTCGTACACCCGTGATCGTCGACAGATCGTCGTCGTGCGACTCGCAATGCGCCAGCATGTACTCATGTTCCACTGGTGCAGGTCCTAGAAGCATTTTGCGTGAATTCTTTCAACACAAGAATATCACTTTCGCAAGCGTGGACATCATGAACGACAGCCTCGTGCTTTCTCGTGCGGGCATTCACATTCCAGCAAAGTACTACATGGACATCCAACTAGTATACAAAATCACAGTTAAAGTCGTAAGGGCCAGAATGGGTGCTCTAGCGGTGGACCTCATCGACAGTTCATAATCTAAAATGAAGAATAAGTTCCCATCATACTAGCACAATTACTGGGAGAGGAAGCCGTTGGACGAAGTAAAACTCAAGTATGCAAGAATAGACAGGTACGTGAGCTACAAGTTGTATCGTAAGATCCTAACCATGAAGAATAGGCTACGTCCAACATTGCAGGAAATGCTCTGCCTAGGTGCAAAAATATCGAGGGATCTACCAACAACATCAAGAATAATAAGAGAGATGATGGGTGGTGAACTGCACTAGACCATGGATGTCTATGTTAAACTAGTTTGTGAAGTTGGTGTTTAAACAAGAAGTGTTTGTAATTATATTAACTTATGTTGTTCAAATACATGGTGCAGTTGTGGCCTATTTACGTGCTAAAATGGTCATCTAGAAATCCTAATTCATCGGCAGTACAACCGATCACACAAAGAGTTTTACCTTTCACTCGGCAAGAGAGGAAAGGTCGGCCTCTTCCATACGCTAGCCTCTGCCACACATTGTGTGTAGCAGCAACAGATTTCAACAAAGAGGAGGTGTCAGCCTCTGCCACACGCGCTGCGACGCTACCAGCAACAGATCTCGCCAGAGAGGAGTTGTCGGTGCGCCGTGTCGGAGGAGACGGCGAGGCCGGCGATTTCATCAAACCTAATATATATCGCCAGAGAGGGTTAGGTTATGCTGTTGAGCCCAATATATAGATAACAGCAGGTACCACATAAGAAATGGTTATTTCATAAAACCGTTTCCTTTGTGTATCTACCATTGACGAGTGGGACCTACTTACAGACGATGGGAATTTTTTCTACACTTTGATTTTTTTTGCTTATCTCTACTATATGAAGAATTGAAACTACTAATAATGAACCACATAGGATACTTATATTAATAATAATGATGACTAAATTACATACGGACTAGATATTAATAATAAAGTAAATTACATATATGCTAGTAGCTACTGCCGAGCCTGCCTACTCCTAGTTCTCCAGCTTGACATTCGCGACCGCTGCGGGCGCGTCCGCTGCTGGCTTGCCCTCGTCGTCACTGTACACGAGAGCCTCCTCAGGCATAAAGTGTCGTCGAAGATCTTAATGAAGAACCTGACGTCGCCCTCGAACTCGAAGCAGAGGAAGTACCCCAGCTCAAGCTTGTACGCTTGGGTGAAAGGCTTCCACCCTTGGGCGAGGTACAACTACACCCCGCCGCCAACGACCGTCTTTACCGCACAGCTGCTGTTATCGTAGTCGTCTGTCTGCAGATGCAGGGTTCTTGGTACCCTGTCTCCGAGCCTCTCTATGAACACCTCTGAGCCTCAGGTGCCCCTCGATGCCCGTTGTACAAGACAACCAAGAACTCGAGACCGCACAGCTCCGGGAACAGGTCTTCTACAGATGGTGAAGCCAGCGGCGACGGCGTGGCATTGCCGTGGCGCACCCTACCATGGCCGTGCCCACAGCCACGGTCATTGGAGGCCTGTCCGTGACCATTGTTGGTACGTACCTCTCGCCATGATCTGGGTCATGAATCTCTGCTTGACCGAGAGCAACTTGCAAAGATTTGCAGAACGGAAGATGATGGATTTGGGATTCAAGGAGACGACCACAATGTGCCTTTATACTCGTGGGTCTGCTCTGTCCACCTCCCCACAATGCATGGGGTTTGTTGAGTTATGTGCAGGAATATAAAAGTTTCCGTCTTACATAACCGCCAAAATCTACTATGAACATATGCAGCGCCCCATAATGCCAATTCTAGAACTTACAAACACCGTTGCAGAAGATCTTGTGTTTGTCGATGACATTGTCGGTGCAGCCTGAGGAAGATTCTCACGTCCACGCCGGTAGGTGAGAATGTCGTTGATTCCCTCGCTAGGATCACTTGTGTAACCCCTCTTCTAGTATACATGCATCCACTATGCCAATCCATCAGCGCTCCGCCGTCCAGTAGTCAGCGCCGACGATGAGAGACAGCCTTTCGATGTAGTCTATGGTAGTAGATCAAATCAACTAGATTAGATCTATATGAGACTTAGAGAGATTTGTCAACACATGAGATCTAGAGAGAGAGAAAGCTCCGGTAGAGGACAACTCGGAAATCGGGAGAATTGTTGTGAAACTTGTGTGTTCAACCCTTAGGGGTTGGGGTAGTATATATAGTGGGAGGAGGGGGTTTGCTTGGGGTGGGTTGGGGGATCCCCTCCCCTCTTGGTGCGTCGGCCCTAGGCCGTCGAAATCCCCCCCCCCCCCCACCAAGTTGGTTGGGGGGACTCCTAGTCCAACTAGGACCCCCCTCACCCCACACACACTTTTCTCCTTTTTCCTTTTTATCTCTTTATTTAAATAGACTTTCCAAAAATCAATTAAACAAATAAAGGAAAGGTGGGAGAGGTGGTACGCCGCACCTGGTGGGCCCTGTGTCCATGCGGATGCACCACACATGTGGCGCAACCCTATGGCACCCAGTGTCCCCCTCCGGCACTCCCTCCTTCTCGGGTTTCCTCCGAAATGACTCCGGAACCCGATATACTCTTTAGATAAAATCATCGACTATATCCACTGATGTCAGAAACACTTCTGGACATCCCGAGACATCTCATAATTCTCTCACAGGCTTTCAGCCTGATACCCACATTATATGCCTCTCATGATAACTTCCCTGAAAAACACCTCTGTCGCAGCAGTGGAACATGGGGTTCCCCTGATGCTGCCAAAGTGGGTCCACCACTGGGGCCCACCAAGAAGATGGACAAGGCAAGGAGTCATGATCGGCAGATGAGTCAGCTCATCCGCCCCAAGAAAACCCGACAAGTTCGACATCGACACGCTGCGGCTAAGGACCAGGTGACCTTCCGAGGTCATCTGTCGCTCGGAGAACAAGGCGGAGTACCCGCGGATCCGTGCGCCCAGCAGGAGGCCAGACGTACCCCGGGTCCTCCATCCGTACCGACAAGAGGATAGGAACGCCAGCTCGCGCCGAAAGCTGGTAGAAGACTTGGGCACCAAGATGAAGGACGCGCCTCGAAGGACGCTGCCTTGGGCATGGCCGGTGGGGCTGTCAGTACCGCCCTCCCCTCCTTTCCCAAAGGTGGACTGCGACATCTCTGAAGACGCTTGGAGGAGAAGAAACCACGTCTCCTCCAAAGACCGCCGAGGGGTTTTCTCCCGCCAAAACCCCTCACACTCCTCGCGTGCGCCTGTGGTATCCCCTTAGGCTATAAAAGGAAGACCAAGGCACCGAGGCAGAGGAGGCGAAGAAAGAAGCAAGGCTAGACTAGGGCTTGGAAAGTAGAGAGAGAGAGGTGATCTCCCTAGGGCAGGATCTTCTCTCCGTCTACCTCCTGCCGAAACACTGCCGGGTTCATCCCAGAACACCCTTGTACACCACACCATGATGAACACTTCAATCCAGACATGCAGGAGTAGGGCTTTTAGCCTCCGGGCATCCTGAACCTGGGTAAGCTCCGTGTGTCTCTCTGTGTTGGTTGCGTGTTTGTCCCTACGAAGAACTCGGCAATCTTGCTCCCGGGTAAGGCGTCTTCCAGCCTCCTTCGTGCCCCGCCCGAACCTAAAAAGGGGACATCCTCTACTCCCGGTGTCCGTGATCCGAGACACGACAACCTCCAATTCACATCACAGTTGTTCCTGTGACATCAGAATGATTCCGACCACTTCTCATAACCATTATAACTACAAAATACTCTCAATAAAATATTGACACAGCTTAAGTGTGTGTGACCCGGAAGGTTTGGTAACACACAGACATGCCCGGAGTGCTTATCGGACAATAACCAGCATCGGGACCATGGCCGTCCATAATGGCTCCTATGTATTCAAAAATTTAATGATGGAACCTTTTGTGTTTCACATTACGCTAATCCTCTTAGCTACACGATACCAATGATATCATGAGGTGAGACAATGTGCTCTGCGTGATCAAACCATTCGATCACTACACATACAAAACTCGTACCGATATCATTCTCCTTTTCTCATTCGTATCCTCGATGTTCTATGATAAATCACACAGTGTCTGGCCAGATGATTGGGTGACATCGGTGATACTAAGAGGGCCCAGAAGATGTATCTCTCCATTGCCTAGAGGAGTAAGTACCATTCTTGAATAATCTCCGTTCCATTACACACTTTAGGTTATACCCAAAAGCCACCGTTATAGTCCCTTTTTACAACAAGACGGTTGATGACGATCAAAGCATAAGTTCCAAGTGTGCGGTCACTAGATGTCCTCATGGTTTAGAGATACATCTAACAAAAACTCTATACTCACTTGCTAGCTTCATCTAAAACGATTTGTCTCTTAGCAAGATCGTACAATTGGGTCGGTTCAATACTATTGTCATTCTGACAATATACTCTTATAGTTGTATGACTTATACAAAGTCAATGATCAGGAAAACCTGATCATTTAACGACAAGATAAGCTTATCTTAGAGACAAGATTAGGAACACTTGGTATTGTCTATATCTCTACACATGCTTTGGAGGTTCTCCTTTGAATACTCACTATTCAATTGCCAAAGCAATTATAGTATAAAGATATAAACATAAATAATAAACTTGGAGATAAATAATAACTCAATATTATTGTCTTTAGGGCATACCTCCAACAAGTTAACACGACGCCCCCTTGGCTCGCCTCCACGTGTCCACATTTCAAACAGTTTCCCAAAAGTATCCATACATATTGGAAACGGGTTAGTATATTGGACTGTTGGCAATATTGGAAAATAACCAATGTTGACGGGCCAACCGTGGCCTAGTTCTGTCAGTCCTCGTCGGCAACGGGCAAATTCCGTTTTTTCGTCGCCTAACTTGTGTGGTTTCCATAGAGTGGTGTCCATGGTGTCGTTATGTACTAGTGGGGGACTAAGCTTACAAGAAATAGGTTTTATATTAGCCTCGTATATCTCAAATTTATTCCCCAAAAGAGTCCTCCAAAAGCCTCCATCGTCCCCAAATCAGCACCTAAAGAAGGTCTCACTCTCGGTCGTACATGCCTCACAGCTGACCTTGTTCTCGACCTCCTACTTGACTACCGCGGCAAAAGCTTGACTGTTAGGTCGGTGCAGTCGGGGTGGGACTTGGAGCAAGCAACAAACATATTGCTTGCCTCCCCCACCCTCCACCACATTTAAGGGGTCTTCTTTCCCAATGAATGGCCTTTTAAGATCCATTGTTGCCATTCCAAAGCTCTGATTCCTCAATTTCCCTATGCTCAATCCTGCGATTCTTTGAGAGAAAAGGGAGAGGAAACCTTGATCTACTTACGCATCCAAACAAAAGTTGATTTCTCATTTGTAGTAAGTTTGATCTCGTTACTATTTGGTTTGTGGGGAATCCTAAATGGTTGGAGTTTCCTTGTGAGCATCCATGTGTGGATTGCCATAAAGGAGTTTGTAAAGGTTTATAGATCACCTTACGATTCCCATAGTGGATTGTAGAAGGGTTCTCGCGTGGTTTGGAGTCCTTGAGGACCGGTGTAGAAGGGTTCTCGCGTGGTTCTCGCGTGGTTTAAAGAACCGGTGTATGGGCTTGGTTTGCCATAGCTGCTCCAACGGAGATGAGAGCCCCCCTTCTCTCTCTCTCTCTCTCTCTCTCTCTCTCTCTCTCTCTCTCTCGCTAAGGACTTAAACTTCGGCATAATTAGTCTTTCATCTCCTACTATCTTGGTTATTTTTATCCTCTTCTTTACTTGTTGTTAACTTGTATTGATCATGTATGATTGTTCATCTAATTTTATGTTAGGAGCACCTCTTTTATCCACAATTATTCCTGAAATCAACAAAATCAAATAAAATTTGTAGTTTCCTATTAACCTCCTCCGTCACCATCTTTGATCCTTCTACGATCTTGAATAGTTTAGAGACACGTGATCGAAGAGGGAGTTTGTCCATCGTGCTAGATAAGGGTCTTGTTGCCATCGCCAATAGTCATATTGGTTGAAGCGCCAAAGAGGTTATATATGTGCCGTCACACGACATCATTGACCTCGAACCATGGTCTTCCAGGTTAACATTGTATGAGAAACCTGGCTCGTAAGCTAACCGTCAACTGCCGGTGTTGTGACCATATGTTCTCTGCAAGCATCGCAACCGTCAACTTTTTTTTCGAATTTTGCAACAGTCAATCCTGTGATGCGTCTGTCAATGTTTTGCATTTCCAATCACAACCGGTGTAGGCACAAATAGCAGACAAGCCCTGACTTGCCCAAATTCCGTTGCAGCGTGACACCTGCACACTCTCCATTGGTCTGACGACAGCTGGACAGGGCTGTCCACGCTGGCATCGCGCCTTATCCGTCTCTAGAATCCCAGCCATCCAATCACAATCCAACTCAAGTGACACCATTCACACACAAAAAATCCAAAACTAATTGGAAATGGCAGAGGAACTCCGGTGATCTCTGGCCCTCAGAAACTCGCCCCATCTCCTCCTCCACCGCGGCAATGGAGACCCTCCTCTCCCCGTCCGCATTGCTCAGCCCTCTCCGTGGCTCCAAGAAGCCAGCTCCCGCCGCCGTATCCTGCTCGCTGAGGAAGCAGCAGCAGACACAGGCGGGCGTTGCCTGGCGCGGGGACGGCGACAATGGTCTCGGAAGCTGGGCGTCGTTCTTGCACCACGGCCTGGCCGCGGCGGCGCTGTCCCTGGCCATCACCCTGGCCCCGGCGCCCGCGCCGGTGGTAGCTTCCGAGTTCGACGTGCTGAACGATGGGCCGCCGGCCGACACGTACGTGGTGGACGACGCCGGCGTGCTGAGCCGCGTGACCAAGTCCGACGTGAAGCGGCTCGCCCGCGACCTCGAGGCCCGCAAGAACATCCGGATCAACTTCGTCACCGTCCGCAAGCTCACGGTATGTACGTCCGCCGCGCGGCACGGCCGTGTTGTTCACTTGTTCTGATCATCACTCACGCTCTTCTTGCAATGGGTACGTCTGTGTGTGCAGAGCAAAGCTGACGCGTTCGAATACGCGGACCAAGTGCTGGAGAAGTGGTACCCGACGGTGGAGACCGGCAGCAACAAGGGGATCGTCGTGCTCGTCACCAGCCAGAAGGAGGGCGCCATCACCGGCGGCCCGGACTTCGTCAAGGCCGTCGGCGACGCCATCCTCGACGCCACCGTCTCCGAGAACCTCCCAGGTACATTACTTGTTACTACTAGCTTCCCCTTGCGTCGGCCGGCGAGTGCAAAACTTACTAGCAGCGTCAATGCTCGCAGTTCTGGCGACGGACGAGAAGTACAACGAGGCGATCTACTCGACGGCGAAGCGGCTGGTGGCGGCCATCGACGGGCTGCCGGACCCGGGCGGGCCGACGTTCCAGGAGAGCAAGCGGGAGTCAAACTACAAGAGCAAGCAGGAGACGGAGGACAAGCGCGGGCAGTTCACGCTCGTCGTCGGCGGCCTGCTCGTCATCGCCTTCGTCGTGCCCATGGCGCAGTACTATGCCTACATCTCCAAGAAGTGAGCCGCGTCTAGTGTACAGTAAATTTTCAGTTCCTCTGGTGGGTTTTCTGTTAGAAGGCGAAGAGAGAGAGATCAGTACACGCGCGTGTGCAGTGTTTGGAAACTCACGAATTCTTACTCGAAACCACAGTTCAGTTCCTCCAGGATTTTTCTTGCATGATTTGGAAACAAAATATAACATCTCACCGAAACCGGACTTACGTAATTCTTGCGGTAACTCAACTGGATATACATGTCTTGCTTATGGGTGATTAATCTGGATGCAAATTTCTTGCCTCAGTTCCTCAGTAACTAAAAGTGTTTGCAAAATGTGAACCTCGCCTTCACAACTTGCGTGCTACAGTGAAATCTTGGGTAATTTTGCACAAATAGGGCATAACAGGATTTGGACAACTGAAAACAAGCTATATATGATGATTGACAAGTGGTAAATACATCATTTGTGGTCGGTAAGTGTAAGACAGTACATCGTCTTACTGATTCAGTGGAAACAAATATACCCACATATTAGAATCTCGGTTTTATAAGGAACGGCATCTTGTCAGCGAACGGAGGATCGGAGTATTTCCCGGTAAGAATCTGTGATGTAACGTGGAAATTTGCAGCTTCCGTGTAATGTATTCCGTCCCAATTGACATACTCAGTACTGTCACTACATCCTTTTGCAGTTACAAGGTTGCCATTCACAGATTTCGTCTGTCCACACGGTACTCTACCATCGTAGTTCAGGGGTGGCCCTCCATATCCACAGCAAGCTTGGGTGGGACTCTCGAACCCTGTAAAAGTTCCGAAGTGGAAATTAAAAAGTTTACTTGAATTATTAATGCTACAAAGATGAGGCAGCATGGTCACTCATAGTACAGCAAAATGCAAAAAAACGCTAGCATAGGAAAGTCAAAGAACTAAACAAGGCAGGGTGAGCAATGAAAAAGAAACTAAAGCATCTTAATTTCCCCCTCTTTTACTGGGGTCTTGTTCAGGAATCATAGTGATATTTCATCATAAGTCTTCTATTTGAAGCATCATTAGTGTTCTTGAATCATCTGTTCCTAGTAACGTTATATACCGACAACTCAAAATGTTTCCTGATGTATTGGTTTTCTCGATGACTAGAGACTGTGGTAAAGTCTAATTTGCATACCATATCGAGAGAAATTGGCGACCAGGCTGTATTTGATGGAGTAGATATCGACGTAAGTGATATCAGTTCCAGATAATTGACCTCTCAACTTTGTGCAAAGCGCGTGCAGCTGTAAGTTGAAAATCTTTGCAGCACGATTGTGCTTTGCTACACAATGAATTTCATCCAGTTGTGATGGATCTTTTCCCCAAATATCTATGTTTTGAGGTAAGCAGCCAAGAGGTCCTGTGTTGTGAATCCAAAATTTCCTGGCACCTTGCCCATATAGTGTCTGAAATAAGAACACATGTCACACTAAGGTCAAATTATGAACGAACGAAATAAACCTTAGGGGTGAGTCACTTGCTCAAAAAGTTTATGTGGAAGAGTATATCAAGATTCATTATACATAATTAGAGACCTATATTTACTACATCAGTTTATTACTACATCTATTAACAATGTCTTTACCAAAATGATCTAAAGAGGAAAAATGGCAACTAACAAGACAATGCCCTAAAGATCAAGAATCATGAAACACTGTATAATTACAAACCTTGAGCCCAGTTTCAAATTCCAACAAAATAGTCGGAATAGCTGCAATGACTTGGTCCTCTGTTTTTGAGTAAAATGCACCAGCAAGGTCATTTTGACCTATATCAAACATGTAGAGTCCCTTCGAAAAGTAATCCAACTGAGGAATATAATGCCTGTACCTATCTCCTGCAAAGTATAATAAAAAAGCAGGCCATCACTAATAGAAAGAAAAGAGTTCCATCGTCTGGGTTGGTGAAATCGAAAGCATTGGATGATTATCAGTTGTATTGAAAGCTTAATCATTATTATATCGTCAGTTGATATATATACTCTTAAAAACCAAATCAACACAACCGAAGCTTGTCGGACCATTCAAACAGCATATTCCTAGACCAAGTACAACACCAAGTGATAAATTTTACAACTGCACTCAGACAAAAATTCTAAATGTGTTATGACTGTTAGGTCTTGTTGCAGCCTAATTTACTCCCATGAAATAAAAGAAACTTAGTTGGTCTTTCACGAACACGATATTCTGTCAACATCTGTCTACTTGCTTATTTCGATGGTTCTAATTGTTTAGCTGAGATCTTTCATGAGTCTAGAGTTATTGCACAAAGTCTTTACAACAGCTGGTAAGTCGCATCCTAGTTTACATTCAATGGTTTAATGAAAGATTAAATGCTTCTAGCATAGTGCAGAGGACATTTCTATTTTGTCTCAACAACATCCAAAGGTGTTGCATAGTAGACAACCTGTTAACCTGTCATACCTTTAGAGAGCAGCCTAGTGACTTTTTCCTTGAATGCAAAGAATTGCTTAATCTGAAGACCAAAGGAAAAAGGGCTGACAGATGTTGCAGTTGCTGGAGTAATCGAACAGCCAGCTTGAGCAAAATTAACACCTGCCCGAAAGTTAGGTGCGCCAACAGCATCCAAGTATGAATTGAGGAATGGCATATCCATCGCATCCACTACAAGAAGTTCAAGAAACAAATATCAGGTTACAGACCACTATACTCTGTTCTTTGATAAAAGTGAGAATAAGATAAATAGCCTGTCAGTCACATCAACAAAATCAAAATTCAGTGGGATAGGCATTTCTAACAAAATATAACAACATAGTAAGCCTTCCTAATATATGCAAGCTAAATGGCTCAGCTTATTTATCTACACCTTTGCATAAATTTATTCTATCCCAATGAGACTGATACCGCACAACTATTTTTTCATTCCACTTATTATCATGAAAACATAGAAGTCGTGCTTATAAGTCAGTGGCCATCAATCAACAGCTACATTTTTGGGAAAATGCTTTTTTGTACAAACATAATTGTGCTAGCCATTTGTTTGCTTCTGAGCTACTCCACGAAACTATTCTAAAAATGTTTCTCCCCCAAATTCCCATCATCACATGGCCTCGTAATGATTTAGCCGATCAAAGTCAGCTGCAAAGCACTGGACTTTTCAGACCGGTTAAATGAAGGCACATGGTAGGTTTCAGTCGCTACAGCCAGGAAGGTAGGCAGCCGGGCTGTGACAAATTAAAACTCCCCACAGGTTAAGAATGAACGGCAGTAACTCGATTTTCCCCGATCGCGATGAATTCCATCAAGAAGCACCAGTTGCTCTCCCCTCAGATCCGATCGAATTTCATCCACATCAATATGTTGCAACAATCAGGGGTGCCGAATTGCACGAACTGGACCCCTCACATCCAGCACAAATACTAGTACAGTGCAAGGACAGTATGGAACTACGATTGTACCAAGGACCAGCTGCAGCTATGCGTCAATCTCCACTCCTAACCACCGCCCTGAGGCTGGGGCATTTGACCTATCCGTCAGAGGACAATCGTAACCAATTCGCACTTTTCTCCAACCACCGCCGGGACCAAGTGGGCACACAGGATCGACGGCAAACGATATCATGCGTACACCGATTGCTCTTCGTGCTGCAACATGGGTACCAACAATCACGCACTAACGAAACAACGATTCCTTTCGTGCAGTCCAGGAATCAGGGGGTTTCTCGTGGTGCTATGCGATTGCGATTCAGATGGCAATAACTAGACGCACCAGGAATGAATTGGAAGCTGAGAGGGGGTGCTACTGCTTACTGAGGAAGTCGAGGATGAGGCGGCCGTCGCAGAAGCGGCCGGCGGGGCCGCCGAAGAAGGTGGAGCCGTAGGGCGGGGGCATGGGCTCGAAGCCCGCGGCGATGCGGCCGCCCGTGTCGGAGTTGGAGTCGCCGAAGTTGAACGCCGCCGGGTAGTTGAAGTCCGTCGACGCGCGGCCGACGCTTCCGCCGAGGCAGAGGACCGCGGCGAGGAGGAGCGCCACGGCGCTACCCGTAGGAGGCATGGCCGCGGCTCGCGGCGGCGATGGTTGGAGGTTGGACCGACCTGCTTGCCGCCTTAACCAGCTCCCCACGCCACTCCGGCCGTTACACTACCTTGTATCCTTGTGATTCGTGTTTACTCCAGGCTCCAGCCATACGAGGGCGATTGGGCGAAGGGAAATGGGCGAGAAGCAGAGGTTGCTGATGCTTGAAGCTTTGCGGTTTGGAGAGGGAGGCACAGATTTGATTTGAGCTTAGGGGAGACCATCAATGATTAATAAGTGGTGTGTGCTCCACTGTTTGCGTTTTGTAGGTCGCTTTTTACAGGTTAGCCCTTGCATTCCTGGACTATTCTAAGGATAATAAGGGATGGGTGTGATAAATGCCCTTGAAAGGGGAAGTTGGTAATTATGAAGGTTTGATGGAGCAAACTAGGATTTTTTCCCGATATCCTTCCTCTAAGGACTGTTTTACCCTCCTGAAATTTGAAGTGAAGATAAGTGAGCTAAAAGTTATCCAAGTCTTGCCTTGGATAGCGTGGTCCACTCCACCCCTGCACGTAAAGTTTTCTTTGCATTTCTATGCTATATTTTGAATCATGCTTATTGTAGCCACATACTCTCTTCATTCCAAATTAATTGACTTTCATATATCTCCATTTGAATGTATATGTACATGTAACATGTTTAGGTACATTCAAATGTAGATATATGGAAGTCAATTAATTTGAAACGGAGAGAGTATAAGCTAGAATGTCGCACCGTCCTGTACAAAAACAGTGGTTCGTTTTGAAGAGGGGAGACATTATCCCTGGGATCTTTGTTGAAGTGTAAACATCACCTGATCACCTGCGATCTGCTTTTGTTTAGTGCCTTTGCTTTATGCTACTACCTCCGATCCATATTAGTGGGCACAACTTTGTCTAGATACACATGTATCTAGTCTAAATAATTAACTAGATACATATAAATTTAGACAAAGCTATGCCCACTAATATGGATCGGAGGGAGTAATTTTTTCCAGCACATGGCGCAGGCAGGGCAGCATCAAACATTCTTCATTGCTTGCTGCTGCCACGCGCGCTTAACGAGCGGATGAATGCTGATCGGGATCATCTGTCTAGATTTTTACCACGACCAGAACGACGCCGCAGCCCCGCAGACATGGCAAGTTTGTAACCAACCCCATTTGGTTAGATTAGAACATCTCCAACATGGGCGCTATGCCTCGGCACACTAATTTTATTTTACAGCGTCAAATTAGTGATTTCGCGCGAGGGACGGTAAAGTTGTTTTTTCAGGCGCGCTGTGGGTATCACTCCAATAAGCGCGCTAAAATGCAGCGCGCGACCAGCCACCGCTTGTCAAATATGAAATGAAACACATATGAACTTGACAATATCAAACAAATGATGAACCACAAACATAAAAAAAATGCAAGAACGTGACTTGAGCAACATAGTATAGTTCAAATTCATAGCATAGTTCAAAGCACCGAACCACAAACAAGTTCATGAGAAATAAAGTTCACACAAACAAATGAAACAACAATCATGCATCATCTTCTTCCTCTTCTTCCTCCTCGTCATCTTCATCTTCCTCTTCATCTTCATTGAAAACTCAGACGGTGTTTGCACTAGTGCCATGAACCATGAAATCTCCAAAGCCACTATCCATAGAAGGCATGGGAGGCACCGGGCAAGCCATGCCTCCACCCATAGGTTCTCACATGCCTCCAATGCCTCCCATGCTAGCACCAATGCCTCCCATGCCTCAATATGCTCCCATGTCGTTCATGTCTCCAATGCCACCCGGAGATACACCCATGCCTCCCATCCCACCCATGCCTCCATACGATCCCATGCCTCCATAGCCACCCATAGATACTCCCATGCCTCCCATGAGTGACCTAGAACTCATGCCACCCATGGCTCCCATTGTTGCTCCCATGCCTCCCATTGCCGCTCCCATGCCACCCATTGTAGCTCCCATCATTCTCTTTTGAGCCAAGATTTGATCACAGCAAAGGTTAATGTATTCCTTTTGCCTTTCATCCATTTTTGATGTGTCCATGAAGAAGAGACTCTTCTCATACTCCGTCAATCGAGTTTGTTCTTCCATGGCCACCTTCTTCTCCTCCAACGGGACCGAAGAGATCTATCGGTGCGCTCAATGCCACTTGTGTTGTGTAGATCAAAGTACTCCTTCGTCCTAAACCAATAGGTATCTCTAGTTTGGTCCGTGCAAACGGTTTGGTCCATGCCCACCTTCAACCATGTCTTGCATAGTAAAATGTCCTCCTCCACGGTGTAGTTGGCCACCCTCCTTTTCGGTGCATCGATCAAACCCTCACCCTCCTCGTCCACTTCAAATTCATGCTCATCATGATGGTAATCATTGGTTTGAGACCAATGATCATGGGAGTTGTTGTTAGAGCCAACATTCATAGTTGAAAAATATGCATCATCCGCCAAACTATAATGTACAAGAAGTAAACACACGTCAAGCTATCCGCCAAACTATCAATCTTTCTCACAACAACAAGAAAGTAAGAAATTTTTATACCTTGTGGGCATTTCCTCAAACACCTTGGGCGCATCAGCCGGCGCACCAAATTATGCGGTCGCCGGTGCTTCGGGGGGGGGGGGGGGGGGGGGGGGGGGGGGGGGGGGGGGGGGGGGGGGGGGGGGGGGGGGGGGGGGGGGGGGGGGGGGGGGGGGGCTAGAATGCGACGCATGCGCGGCCGGAGGCTTCACCCGCCAAGGAGCGCCGGTCTTTCCCTTCTTTTGGCTTCCCGCCGCCGCGGCCACCACCGGGCGCTTCGAGGCGGCACTCCGTACCTTCGCGGTGGGCGGCGGACCGGGGTGCCATGAAGAGCCCGCGGGCAAGCCCGGCGCTAGGGGTTGGTGCGCCGCCAGCGGAAGAGATGGTGACCCCCGCGCTAGAGTTTGCGGCGGCGCCGGCGGCGGTGGGGTCGCGGGCGTAGGGAGGGGTGAGGGGGGGGGGGGCGAATGCGGGGCTGGTCATCCATCGCCAGATTTTCGCCGGCGGAGGCGCGGGGCGGGAGGAAGGCAGGCGCGGGCAGAGGTTTCAGGGCGGCGGTTGGCGATTCGCGCGCGTAATTTCTTTTTCCAGCGTGCTGGAGTGGACGCACAAAAGAACACGCGCGGGGCTCCAATTTCCAGTGCGCTGGATTAGTTTTGCCACGCGCGGTATTATCCTGCGTTTGCTGGAGCGCGGTTTTTGCCCTCCGGCGTGCTATAATAGCGGGTTTTTTCAGCGCACGGGATAAAAAGGGCGACTACTGGATATGCTCTTACTCGTCTTGAATTGTCCTGACTCGCCTGTACACCGACGGTGAGGTTAACTCAGAAAAGACTGACATGTGAACCACCTCTAATTTTCTTCCAGCGGGCAATATTGCTAGCAAGGCGCAGATTCTACACTTACCATGATGATCTGCTTCCCCTTATCGATGTTGTTAACACTGAGGGCAAGTGCAAGGCATGGCGTCGAACAGGAGGACGATAAACGTCCAACGCGTTCATCCACGCATAGAACCTATGGGCTTGCTTGATGTTACCACGTTGCTCGTGTCTAATGTTGCTTCCCAGTCACCACGCTTATGCTTAGTGGTCTCAGCATGGTGCAGAAATTCCGCATCAGGCTTATAACAAGAAGATGTATCAGGTTTGCAGTTGCAGACGAGAAAAGCTAGGCAATCTAACCATACAACAAGGCCATGGTTTTCTACGGTTTCCTGAAACCTCCAGTCTCCTAACCTTTTGGTCTTTTCCTACCACTGCGGTCTCGGATCACCAATACCATTACCTTCCGGTTGTTGCGCAGAGACTTGGACTCCGCTGCAGTAACAGGTCTCTCTCACACACACAATTGTGCCACTAGTTCAGCTAAATAAATTGTACCACTACTATACAATAAAAGGTAATTTGATAGATTCAGCTATGACCGCATGCCGCTGGCAGCTAGTACACTTCTGAAGTTCAAACCTCTGTTTTTCATCATTACAATACAACAGAATGCAGTACAACGTCTCAATACCGAATCGACCTGGTCACTAGCCTGGTCATCTTATAATACTGACCTGATGCCTGGTCAAGCTGCTTCAGCTTTGACATGTTCGACTACAATGTTGTTCCCAAACAAGCCCCTGTAACCAGACGGCAATGGTCAAGGTGCAGATGACAAACTAAATAAATTTGATATAGCAAGCAGTGCGGGAAGTTTCAACTATGATCACATGCGGCTAGATCACATGCCCCTGTTTATTCATCATTACAATACAACTACATAATGTAAAGTACACCACTATGTCAATACCGAATGGTCCTGGCTGCTGTCTCACTAGTCCTCATCCTCTATGATACTGAATTGACGCCTCTGCTTCAGGTTTGACATACCAGTATACCACACAAGACACTGAACTGTTTACACTACAATGTCGGCAATGAGCCCTATAACCTGACCGTAATGGTCAGGCGGGGATCACAAATGGGCTGAACTTCGATCATGCTCTGTATATAGAAAAACTGATTACTTCACCGTTGGTTAACCATATTTTGCTCCTTGTGCCAACTGACAACACTGTTGTAGGGCAAATCTCCCCCGAATATGTCTAGGGCACTCCCGACAGTAACATCGACTCGGCTTTTGCCTGCTTGCTTTATCCTCTCCAAGTCGTCCATCATCGACACTCCCCCAGCGTAGGTTGTAGGGATCTACAGCGCCCAAGATATATTAGAGGCGCGTGTTGAGTACACACATACAAAAAGCTACTCTAAAATATAAAACTGCACACATCTGCAATGAAATATAATTAATCGTGTTTCATTTCTAAATGCATTCAAGTTCAATAAAAATCAAGGATGGAAAGATGGTTGAGCAACTAGTATCTAGTGTTTGATCTCAACTAGCTAGTTGCTACACATCATTTGCTCTCCAAAAAATGTACACAATTTTTGTTTCGAGTACGCATAAACATGCTGCTACTCTAACATTTAAAATTGAACATCTGGAACGAGCATCTCAGATTTCTTATATTTTACCTGAATATATAATTAATTAAAATTTATTTCTAATGCATTCAAGTTTGATAAAATCAAAATAGAAAGATGGTTGAGCAACTAGTATAAAGTGTTTAAATCATCTCGCTACACAGCATTTGATTGATTTTTTTTAGATGCATTTGATTGATTTGTTGATGGTACAGCAATCAGATAAATACTACAAGATGCCGTCACAATGAGAAAATAAATGGTTAAAGATTTAAAAAAAGCAAAGGTGAAAAACCGGAACACAGAACTAAACTAATGCATCAAGCATAGAACTGTACTTACAGGTGAATACTGTCCCAATAGTGCCACAAGTTCCTCATCAATTCCTAACCTGCAATTCACATAATAGCTTACATTAGACTAGGTAACTATGCTCAAAGAAAGTTTTGCACAGACAGAGCAGGACTATCAACAAGAAGAGGTCACAGTTGATATATGGTTTCGGTGACATTAAATCAAATCATTAAGCATCAACCAACAGAAAGTGGACTACTGAAGAGTCACTAGTAAGTAGTAACTCATAAACTTAAAAGAGAGGGAAAGCATAAATAAACACACATAGAAGTACTTCCTCCGATCCATATTAGTGGGCATAGCTTTGTCTAAATTCATATGTATCTAGTTAAGTATTTAGACTAGATACATGTGTATCTAGACAAATTTGTGCCCACTAATATGGATCGGAGGGAGTACAAAAATTAATCTATGCAAACACACCATCATATAGATTACAGAACTACTAGAAGTTAAAACGACAAGATAATTATATCCTATCAAGGATGAATGTGCTACATGTCTACATCACATCAACAAATGACGGATTAATACTACAAAAACATGGTTCACCTTTTGCCCTCCACATCAACTCCATGAACCAAAAACTCATCAGCATAGGCAGCAAGACGTTCTAATGTTGGCCCATCCACAAAGACATCGCTGAACTTCTGCCATCTGTCAGTCACAATGGCATATCTGCCATCCTAACCAGAAACATTTTGGTAAGATAAAGATAGAAAGAGCTGTCAGTAAAACAAAACTGGCCATCCGAAAATGGTTGTGTTCCATTCTCACGACTACTATTTATTCTTTCATTTAGGTAAGGCAATGCACTATGTTTGGATGAAGAGGGGCAACAAACCATGTTAATTGTAGAGAACATTTCAGGTAAGTTGCTTATAAAATTCAAAAGGTGGACCACAAGAAGGCAGTATCGAAAAACAGCACTAATGTTCAGCACAGAATACAAGATGAATTCCGTACCTTTTTTCGGCAACTAAGGTCCAAAACAAGCCTTTGTTTCCCAACAAGCTCAACAAGTTGTGTCAGCCTTTCAATGTTCATTTTGCCATCACTAAACACATACTGCATAAAAGATTCAAATACATAAGTTGCCAACATTTCAACTGAAAACTGATTAGCAACTCAATCAGATGGTAAAGAATTCCAGGCTCTGAGCAGCAGGTGGCAACCAGCTGATCCCAAACAGAAATTCACAAATCATTCCCAACTTCAAAGAACGTGTTAACTAATACTAGCCCTTGAGGCTCTTAGAGACTCCTTGCCATCAAGAAAAAAAACAGGCAACCACAAAGCAATCACATTGGCAATAAATGAGTACCCAAAATGTGGCAATAGATAATGGGCAACACTTGTGAATGAGTGATTATCGATGGGATTTATGGGTGGCCTTGCTCTAGCATTATTTTAGTTTTGGGGGAAACAACAATGTAGATATCAAAGAAAAAATTAAGTTTTAACATATTTTACAAACAAGAGATGGATACGAAGGGGAAATTTGATGCGGGTCAGGCACTAAACTTACACTATAAACTAATA
Source organism: Poa pratensis (assembly GCA_947311845.1). Lineage (NCBI taxonomy): Eukaryota > Viridiplantae > Streptophyta > Magnoliopsida > Poales > Poaceae > Poa > Poa pratensis. The sequence goes on along the minus strand of CAMZMU010000059.1, from coordinate 27,296,552 downwards.
ATACATTTACCAAACAGACACATAAAGGATTCACGGCATGACGAGAAATAATGGCAATATTTACACAAAAAATAGAGCATGAACACGTACAGAAGTTACAATCACGTGACTTGCCCCTTCATTAAGGTAAGACATTGCATTCTCCAAATTTATTCCACCTCCAACTTGCAAACCACCTAGTTAGCCCAAGTTCATGACAATATGTCAAATTGATGGTACCTCATGGCTTACAATAAAAACAAAGAATACTGCATGAGCGCCACTGGCAGATGACTCTATCAAGGAAATAATTGGTGGCAACAGCTTTAAATAATTGTAAACAGGACTACAGAACCCTTGAAATAGACCAAATTTTGGTATGTAATATTAAAGAAGGTTTAACATGAAACGAAATTAATAAACTATCAGCGACAAAGGTTGGAAAAAGCGTTAGGTGTAAGCGAGGCGGTTTGCATTTGCCTAGTGCCTAGGCGATGCTTAAGCGCCCTAGGCCAGCCTAGGCGGTCGTATAGCTTGACCATCAGGTGTGTATTTGGGTTATTCTATGTGTATACACATTAGTTTAGAGAATGTCAATGAGTAAAGTACAAATAATTATCATTGGAATATGACCCATTTGGCTCATCAGTGCAATATGTCATGGTTTCTCGTGGAAGAAGATAATTTCTTTACTGCCCTGCCTAAACTGACGCTTATGCCCTAGGCGAGGTGATTGCCCACCGAAGTGTGCTAAAGCGTTGCCTAGGCACCGCCTTTTCCAACAGAGGCGACAAATCTATTCTGCTGGCAAATATTATGAACCAGCACAAACAAGCACTTCACTGCTTGAGAAGTTGAGATGTGTATCACATATTATGAAGTTGCAGAACCTGCTTACTTTCAACAAAAACATACTTTATCTGAGTTAAATTAAATGCTACCTCAGGTTCTGAAATAGAACATTTTACTATCCATTTATACAACATAAGGTACCATAAGAACATCCAGATCCCACAAAAGGTAAAAAAATATAAACAAAAGGTGTCTTATTTCAGAAACATCACGAATAAACAGTGAACAACAACCTATCATGCACAATTATACATGAATCAAACCAAATGAATAATACTAGTTCAGGTAATAACCAATGACTAGATAATGTGTCCTCACCAGGATATGCATGCAGTGCTTCCAGGGCAGCAGACCGGCTCGCGTCGTCTCCACCAAGCATTATGACATGCCCACCAACGAGCCCATCTTCTTTATAAACATTCGCAAATTCTCCCGCAGACTTGTCCGATTCAAAGTTCGTCACCAGTGCTGTTCCATCATCCGATGAATCGCGCAGAGTGGAGCCAACAATCTGCTTAACTTTTCCCTAGGGTGTTCACAAAAACAACCTATCAGATAAACGATGATGATAAAACATTTAGCTGTACATCAGGTTGCAACCATATCAAAAGTGCAGCGAAAAACTGGGCATCAGGTTGCAACCATATCAAAAGTGCAGCGCCCAAATTTCTACTGGGGTCTCTTCCTGCTGGCTACTGACCTTGTGAATGTCGATACACGGCCTGAAGCTAACGGCGCACACGACTACACGTCCTCCTGCCAAAACGAGCAGCCAATCTCATATCCCCTAGTAGCGGCCAAATTACCAGACACGGGAACAATGCATCTCAAGCAAGAGAGGGATTCGAAGGGGAAAACATACTTGACCCGCCGGATTGCGCCGGGGGCAGCGAAACCCGCGAGCTCGCCCAACGGGACTGCGATGCCGCGCACGGTGCCTGTGGAAGCCTCGCCGCGCTCCTCGACGCCATCCGGAAGTTCATCGACGGGGCGGCGGGGGTAGGGTTTTGGTTTGTCTGTTCAAGCGGTGAGAGGCCGGATGAACAGGGTCCGGTCAGACTCAGAATCTGGAAAATAAGCTGAAAAGAAGGGGCTATGACGGTGAGAGAGTGTCGGACGCCGTCACATCTGACGGTCTAGATGCGGCTGGCTCAAATCGGACGGCCCTGAGCGTCCCGTCTCCGGGCTATTACTCGCGAAAGCTCCCCAAGCGAAAGGACTCGCTCGCTCGCCTCCGCAGTTTCCGCCGCCGACCGACGAGGAGGGGCCAAGATGTTCTTCCACATCATCCTGGAGCGAAACATGCAGCTGCACCCGCGCCACTTCGGCCCGCACCTCCGCGACAAGCTCGTCGCCAAGCTCATGAAGGACGTCGAGGGCACCTGCAGGTACCTAGGGTTTTCCTTCGTTCTCCCCTCCTCCGGTTCGCTGAACCCTAGGGCTAGGAAGCCTGAGGTCGACGGTGGATTTCTCGCAGCGGGCGGCACGGGTTCGTGGTGGCGATCACGGGGGTGGAGGACATCGGCAAGGGGCTCATCCGGGAGGGCACGGGCTTCGTCACCTTCCCCGTCAAGTACCAGTGCGTCGTCTTCCGCCCCTTCAAGGGCGAGATCCTCGAGGCCGTCGTCACCATGGTCAACAAGGTGCTGGATTTTACTGGCCCTTCTATCTACCCACAGGCGTGATGTGTCCCGTTTACTGAATTTCGACTGTTGGTTCTGCAGATGGGGTTCTTCGCGGAGGCTGGGCCTGTGCAGATCTTCGTGTCTAATCATGTGAGTAAACTTTTAATTGGAGCTGCTCCGTCAAATTGGTGGAGTAAACCATTGAACTTCAGAATTATCTGTGTGGTTAATAGTTCAGTACAAGCTCTTACTACATCTGATTTGATTGTGCTGCGCACTCAAATGGTGCTGGTTCATGTGAAAACTAATAGTGCTCATTTGTCCGTCTGATTAACATGCTTGTATGGTGATAAGGTACTAGTATAAAGTTCTCGCTGACCTTGCACATTCCGGCTTAATCGGTGTGTTATTCTGTTTTTACATGCAGTTGATCCCTGACGATATGGAGTTCCAATCTGGTGATGTGCCAAACTACACAACTTCTGATGGATCTGTATGCTTCTTTTTCTATAAGTGGTTCCTGCTGTCCTTATCGTCGGCAACTACTAGCCAAGTGTCACATGCATTACTACGGACTTCACCAGTACATTCATGCTTAAAAAGTTAAAATGTTTATTTAGACTAACGAGTATCCATTTCAACCTTTATATTTTGTAAGCATATCAAATTTACTCTGGCGTTTGCTTGCTAAAGATGGTGATGTTTGTTTAGAGTTGCATAAGAGGTTGTTCGGCTCTATGAAAAAGTATAGCAACAAGAGCATCACATGTCATATGAATAACTGCATAATTTGCTAAAATAAAAAGGAATGCTTTTTTAGTTCGTTGAGAGTTGCACGAAAGGTTGTGGGTTTGGTGAGAAATAAAGGAACGAAACAGAATCCACAAGAAAAATATGGGATAAGAAGGCCCAGGAGTCGTTGCATTTTCTTTTGTGTGAATGAGCGAAGTGAGCAAGTACCACTGCCTCCGCTACTGCCATCATAAACTCCCTTTTATATTACAGTATACTACTGGCAGGTCATGAAATGTCTGCTTGTTGTTTTACTCTTTTGGAGCATCTCAGAAATGAAATTGTGTGTGCTTGTACTTGTTCTTTTTAGCATCTAACTGTGGGTTCTGCATGCTGTATGAAATAATGACTGCATACATCACTAGGTATATATAAATTATCTTTCAAAAAAGTATATGATTAGGTACTCGGTGTCATTATGAGATAGAAACAGATTCTTCTGTTTAAAGCAATTTGCTTTATTCTGAGTGGGAATTGCTTGTTTGTCTGGTTCAGGTGAAAATTCAGAAAGAAAGTGAGGTTCGTTTGAAGATTATAGGCACCCGTGTTGATGCAACAGAAATTGTAAGTCTGTTACCCTTTCTTTTACGGAAGTTTCTGGATTGGTAGTTGTCAGTCTTCTCTAGAATTTTGAGGCAGGACCTATATGCAGTACCATTGACTATGGAGTGGCCTGCGTAGTTCCATATGCAGTACCATTGACTTGATGATCTAATTCCATATGCAGTACCATTGAGATCATTGCATATACTTTTTGCTGTCTCTAATTGTCTATGGAGAGGCCTGCGTAGTTTTTTGGGCAAATAGATTAATCAGTCCAAGAAAGAATTCAGATAGATAAATGGTGCCTATGTAGTGTGGTCTAAAATTTGAAGTGTTCTTTCTTCTACCATATGTTGTAACTACCCGAGGTATATAACTTATATTCCAATCCTGTTTGAATTCATCTGAGATGTTTTGCAAAAAAGTTGAATAAGACTTACCATACCAGATACTCCCTCCATCCGGATTTGTAAGGCCCCTGGACTTCCTAATTTGACCAACAAAATATGACTTTTTTGCCAGAAAATAGCATATAATTTTTAAGTTGCCAACGGTGTGATCTTTGTGACAAATAACTCAATATCTTATGTAAATTGGCTCAAAACCTGAGGGGCCTTACAAACCTGGAGGGAGTACCAAAAACAGACAATTTATCATGAAGCTACAGTTGCATGTTTGTATCCATCCACTGGCAAGTTTTAAGTTGTGTGATGTGCAATTTTCTTATGGTTTGTTCCTTTTCTGTATCAGTTCTGCATCGGCACAATAAAAGATGACTATCTGGGTATTATCAGTGATCCTGGTGCAACATCTTAAATGATACAGACAAGACTGCAGCCTTATCATGCTCTTCAACTTCAACATCCTGATATATTGTAACGTTGAATTCCAGAAGCCCTCAAGGAAGGTTGCAAGCGGACTGGGTCATGTATTACTCCCTCGGGCCCGAAATAACTGTCGCGGCCCATACGTGAGAGTTGTACGTGCTAAGTTGTTTTGCCACGAACATTTAAATGGATCGGAGGGAGTATCATAACTAGGATCTTTTTTAACTGTAGTTGATGAACCAATGTAGTGAACACTGCGGTTAATTTATTGGAATTCAAGCAGCTGTATGAACTTTCAGATAAGATTGTACAACAATGTGTTGCCAAGCCAATTATCTCATGTCTGACAATGGTAATCGCTGGCGCAATCCGATCACAACTAAAATAGACAGAAGTACAGTACCGAGTATTGTACTGGATTTGCACAGTACCAGGAGTTCCTATTTTCGCCTGCATATCTTCTCAATCAGCTTCCGAACAAGACGACCCAGCGCAACACTACGCCCTATTGCAAGCGTTGTAAACAATATATTAGGAAAGTGAGGCAAGCAAGCTCACGTAACTACATTCACATATCTTACGTAAGTTAACAAAGCGAAAGCAACTCTACTTATCTATCTACTTCACACATGATAAGTTCTGTTAGGAATCGAATATCTGGGCTTGCAATAGATCAGTTCTAGGCATTACATTAGTTGCATCATTAAGCAAAAAGGAGCATCAGAGTTTTTTTCTTTCCGAGTTGCGTGCTACTTCTTCCGATGAAAAGTAATGAGTTGATCGATTTGCGGTAACAGCAATGATCCGTATATGGTAGTCCAAGTCAATGCTATCAAGTGCGGTGAATGTATCTTTTCATAACACAGAATTGACTGGCGCTCATTGGATAGTGATACACAGACATTTGAGGTTGTTCCATCTGATCTGACAAACTACTGTGCTAACAAACACCTTCCGCTTAGACTAATGCCAGCTGTAAGCCTTCCATGATCAGCGTCCACAGGTGGTGCCCCTGCAATGTGGTGCACCTGTACAGGTACAACTGAAATCAGACCACAGTACATAAAACATAGTCGAATTAACATCCAAACCCTCTTCGGGTGATAACTCACCTGCTTAGAACTTGATGTTAGCGTAATCAGTTAATGATGCCATTCTTCTCAACAGGAGAGTCATGCTGTACACATACAGGTCACAGTTATTTTCTCGACAATTTAATCATGCTACTGCTTTGTTTGCACTTCACTTAAAGTGCTGCTCCAGATGTCCCAAAATTGAGATACACGTGGATATGACAGTCACATGATAATCTAGAAAAGTTCCTGAAACAAATTGAGAAGATGCTAGTAAGTTCTGATGAACACCATGATATGAAAATGTGTGAATAGCTCTTGAATACCTGGTACCATCAAGCCAATCTATCTGAATAGGAAGCCAGGCCCATTACAGCAAACAGGCAAAGCAAGAAAATGCATCCACAATGCGAAATGAAGACTCCGTGAGAAAGTAGATCTTGTGGTTGTTAGGGTCACCACGGTATCCTCGAGCAACCATTGCCTGCACAAATCATTAGAATCAGAGGTCAACACGAAGCAACAGAAGGTGCAAAGTAGTGACGATTACAGCTGTATCAGCCATATAATATATAGATTCCATTCCCATCTACAACTATGATCTTAGACAAAGTTATGTGCCTCAAAATGCAATGTATCAACCATGACTTAATCAAGTTTCACCATTCTTATGAGCTCTCGGTATCAATGAGACTACAAGAGCGCCTTTCTATTAATTAAGGATGCATCTGTGCTCGATGTTCCTTTTGGTTTGTTTCTCCAAGCAGTTATTGCTTAAATCAAGTTCTGACAAAAAGCCATCAGATTCCAGACAGCTTGTGTTGGTTCTAAACCTTGACAAGTTCCCCTTATACATCCAACTCAACAACACAACCAGGACTGGCTTCGCATAAAAAGGCTACCAGTGTGTGCTCTTAGGAATGAACCTACTGACAGAAATGCTTGATATCCTCTATAGCAAAATGTTAATTATAGGCTAGGTGATAGTCATGGCATATGGATGCACGAGCAATTAAAAAATAGCGTACTGGTTGGTATACCGCTATCAGCTGGTTGTTAAGCGTGTATAGATGAGATTTACATACTGGTATGGAAGACACTTATGTTATGTAATTAGTACCTAATTGGGGTATAAATACATCAGGGGGAGGTTGTACAGCAACGACTTGAGGTAGAACAGAACTAGGTGAAGGAAGGCACTGCTTGGGGAGCCGGGGAGGACTATACCTGGAATAGCCGGTCAAGGAAGTCCACAGCTAGGCACCTAACTATCGAATCTAACTAATAGAGATACCTAACAAAGTACATAAGATCGTACCTCCAATACAGAAATAGTTGACAGCTAAGTAATCTTCAGCCGGCTCTACCAAAGTAGCAACATTCCGGGCTCGCGGCCACTGTTGCTCCTATTTGGCAAGCCGTCTTTATGGGCCTTAACAGGTTGCATGTGACACCATATGCTAACTTCTGGACTTTCAGTTCAAATTCTAAACCTTCACTGACAATCCTTCCAAATTCTTCAGATCAATGTAAAAGACAATGTGAATTTGATTGTAAAAAAGGGAAATAGTCTGCTACCCCCAGTGATAGCTGCCCCCTCGATTCCACAATGTGATTGATTGCTTGTGGATACATTCTAACATTATTTAACATCTACCGTCGCTTAGGTGTATAGTATTTAGTAACTATAGAGGTTACTAAAGCTTCTTGTATAGCCATTAGCCAAACGTCACTTGCATGTTGCGGAAGTACTGTAGATATATCATCCTATTAATGTTAGTCTTACTTGGTAAATATGTGTGACCAAGGACTGCTAGATGGATTCATAGAAAATTACAATTAGTTCATAAAACAACATATGAACACAATGAATCGCACACAGCCATGTTCATCAGTTCACTTTTTGAGAATAGTGAAAATTCGAAAATAAACTGACCTTGGATATTTGCTCCGCATGATCAAATATATTTTTGAAAATTCGCTGGACATAGTTGAAGAAAACTGCAAAATTGATTTAGTTAGTGAAAGTTCAATTCAAGGTGTTTCCGCATAATATGCAAAGCTGTTGATTCAACCCTGATAGCCAGGTTAGATAAAAGTACTTACTATCTATAGTTTCCATAGTAGCCAGCTTTTTCCAATCAATCCGACGTGTTACGATTGCCAGTGCTGAATTGCGAACCTAGTACAATATTTGAACAATGTTATACTTCAAAATTTGGTCTCAAATAACAATGCCTATGTATAGTTAGAAAAAGTAAAAGTCAATGTTCACTTTGGCAATCACCCTACACTTGCCTCATCAAATACTAGATTAATGAACCTCAAAGATAGTAGTAGTGTAAGTACTATCTCAGGTACTGGCACACCAATAAGCTTCAGTGGAATCATAAACCACCACAAAGCAGAAGCAAGCTGCTCAGGAGTGGTTGTGGTCAAGCAGAGACTTGCACTTTGGAATATCTGCATCCAAACAAGTATTTAAAATGAACGCCTCGATATTGCAGTACATGCATTTCAAAGAACTACAAAACAGTGTATTTTACACTAGAGACGTGTTTTTCTGTTGTATACCACCAGCTAGAGAATGCAAAAGGCATTATGCAGAAGATAATGAAGATTTGGGGTAAGAGAAACCATTTGGCAAATACTCTTCGATGAAATGAAGGACATACCGCAAAGGAGAGGCATGCCGATGTACTTGCTACTGATAGGCCTTTCCTCGTAAACTGCAGTGGTCCTAGTTTCATGATTGTGTAAGAATATCCACTCAAGGAACTAGGAATATTCGGCACACCTAGAACCAATGGTGGAGGAGTTCTTGTCTGGAGTAGCGAAGGCGCACCATCAGCACCAAATCCCAACATTATGAATATGATGCCAGAAAGAAGAGTAACCCTTCCAAGTTGATCCTACAGAGTAAATTTAATTTGATTTACGGATACAAGCAAAGCAAGTGCATTTCAAGATGAATACATTCAATATATGATAAATTCTATGAGTAACATGGGTAAATAAGGAATGAGGAGGATAACTACATAAGAAAAACATGGATCGCTGAAATTGGCTAACTTAAAGCCCTGCGTCAGCACTAAAAACTAAATTAATTTCACCACAGTTTGCTATGTTAAGAGTATTGGTTTGTATCTTTCATGTGCATGTGGGGCCCCAGCCAGGAAGCAACAGGAGCAAATCGGAGTATATGTCGGCAGCATTAATTAGAATAAGCGTTTCATGTTTTCTTTTAAACAGACCTTATCTTTTCTATTCTAACTCATGTATAAGAGGAACCATGTTATCAGTTTTGTTAAGATGACAAATAAAAAAAATCAACTAATGTGCTGTCCCAAGTCTATGGTCTAATATTTCTTCTAAGAATCTAATATGCTTCCCTTTCAGCTTGCACGTGGGACTGTAATGTTACCTAGTAAAGTAGATGATTTATATGATTGGTTTCTGTCTTTTAAGGGAGCTGGGGTGAGGCAGGTGGTTGCATCTGGGGTGGCTGCGGTCTTATGGGGTTTGTGGAAAACTTGGAACAAGGCCTGCTTCCAGAATGTGACACCTGCGGATCCTAGTAGTATCATGGTGTTGATTTCTCAGCTTTTGCTATCCTGGTCTATTATGCAGAAGAAAAAGCTCAGAAAATCCCTTTGCTACGGAGCCAAGCTGCTGCTGGTAGTAGCAACTGAGTTCTTCAACAAGAGTAGAGGGTGGGCACCGGTGGTGAGGAGGTTGGAATGAGAAGCTGGTGGTGTTTCTTCTGCAATAGTTTTGCTGTTTTGTGGGGAGCTTGTTAGGTTATCTTAGTGTTCTCTGGAGTAAGTTGGAGAAAGATGTTGTGAGCTGTAGTTGGACTCTGTAAAATTTTAGCAGTTGGATCGGCTATTTGGTGTTTTAGAGCTGGAAAACTTGTAGCGTTCCTTTCTGGTTGTGTTTCCTGGAGACCAAAAGTTGAGCTTTTGGTGAATTTGTGTAATGTTTATGCTGTTTATCAGCTTCTTAATTGAAGTTGGGGGCCATGCCCCTTAAGTCGAAAAAAAAACATAATAATACTGGTTTAGGTTCAGAACAATACAGGATTGTGCCTGCGTGTTGTTGTGTGTAATTCTACTCTGCTGCATTTTTATACTGATTTTTAATTGTAATATTTAGATATAAAGATCGTTCTACATGTATATGTATTGTTTATGGAGTGCCATTAAGCTGGTTCTAGATGTATGGTGACTACGGTAGTGTCCTTTTTAATTTCTACTTTTTGTTCATGGGACAAGGATTGCATTAGAACGTAATGATGATGTGCACTCAGATTAAGTAGAGTACTTTCGCTGTGTATGTTTGTTTTTTCAACCAAATACGGTTATTTTAGTACATACAGTTCATATATTTTGACAACTAATGTATTATTAAAAATATGTCCAGTGTTGTTAAATACCAAATATTTCAGTAAGGTTTTGGTAAATACCATATTTACCAACGTTGATGTGAATCACCAAATATGGTAGCTTTTGAGAGTGCAATAACAAATTCACAAGTCTCAAACAAGCAATGTATTTTTCAGCTTTCACCGTTCTGTACTGTCAATGCTGCGTATATCAATTTTGGCACGTCCCATTGTTTCAGATTCAAAATATTGTAGCAGTACATGGCTTCTAGACAAGAGGGAAAGCAAAGTAATGAAGTCATTACAGATGACCATCTGCAGATCTATATTGTACTAAAATGCAAAGTGATAATAAATAAATATTCCAGACAAAAAATAAACCTACTGAAAAGAGCAACTTCTACGGATATACTATGTCAGAGTCCAGGACCAACTTAACATGTCCAAAAATAGTCGGCCATCCTGCATGGGAGTCAGGCCTTTGGGTTAATAGGCCAGAGTTTGTGAACAGAAACTGCACCATATGCCAGTGCAACAGAGGTCCCAGTTTTTTTGTTATGGTCAGTTATCCCGTGGTTACTGGCTATACGGTATACCAAAACCAGGTATATGTCTTATCGTACCAAATAACAGATACCTATCAAATTGAGTTGACCGTCTTACTTCGGTACAGAATTGCACAGCCCTAGGTTTGAGTCTAGACTAGGAGTCCCTGTGTCCTCCTTCTATTTGGCCTTAGCCTAGATCGTGAAACAACAATTGACCATTCTTACTTTCGCATATCAAATGCTTAAACTAGTATGGAATATCTTCGATGCACCACAAACAAACATCATAATGAAAATTCCAATTAGCTGGGGACAATTAAAAGTTTAACCCAGAATAGGCCATGCATGAGAAAGTTCTCAATGATATGCACATGCATTTCAACTAAAGATCAAATACCATACCTTCCAAACATGATTCGGCAGAACCCACATTGAAAGAAGAGCAAGGCCTGCTACCAGACCAAACCGCATATAAATATTTGACCTGGCTGGTAGGACAACAAGGGCCAAGAGCCACACCTACAAACAGAAGTAGTTACATTGTTAAAAGCAGCAGGACAGCAACAGGTATACGACAATTCAGTAGATCTTCAAACTTAAATTAAAGTACTTCAGTTCTCTCCAATGTCCAAGATGATAACACCATCTAACATTACCAAGACAAAAACACCATTTAACATTACCAAGACGAGAACACCAATCTAACAGAAGTACATCCGCAGCACACAAGAAAACATTTTTGCTGTCTGAGGTGCCATATTCTCCTCACATAGACCACCCAATTTATCGGATTTCATTTTACTAGCTTATGTCAATTGATTACAAGACATATAGGCCCGCATAAGGATACGGCAAATTTAACACAGCAAAGATTGCTTCACGAATAATCTTGGTTAACCGTACGCATGTCAATAAAGCCGTTTGATCCCTCGGCTCAGTAAACCCTCCTCTCTCCTCTAATCTTTCATCCGTCGGCCCTTCCCAACGAGCCTAGACCACCATGGAGTATTTGGCATCAATTTCAAAACAAAAACAGGAGTATTTGGCATCACCAAGAACTATACAACCACAAGTCCACAATTACTCATCCAACAATCTGTTGCGATGTAACAATGCAGGGTAACAGGAGTGACACACCATCTTCATTTACTACTACTAGTACATAACCCAGGGGCGACATTTTCAAAGGGACCTGGCGTGCATCGTCTCTACCGGAGCTAGTTCATCCGAAATGCGAGGAGGCTACTTACCAGTTTGACGCGGGGTCGACGGAGTGGAGGAAGGTGCGGGGCGAGTCGACGAACTGGCAGATGGGCGTGGCCGCGGCGCCGGAGATGAGCCTGAGGACCTGCTCCGGGCCGACACCGCCCACCGCGGCGCGCGGGATCCACGCGGCCCACCGGGCTGCGGCCGACGCGGCGCCGGATGAGGAAGAGGAGGGGGATGCGGGCGTGGCGGGGTTGGAAGCGGAGCACACGAGCAGGGCGAGGCGGGCGCTTCTGTTCCCCGCCCTTGGCTTCGCCGGGAGGTGGAGCCGGTTGGGATTGACGATCGCTCTCGCCGCGGGGAGCGCGAGGGAGTGGAAAGGGCGGAGGTGGACGGCGGCCATTGGTGGCTCGCTCCGCCGGAGGGGGCAGGGCGCGGGAGCTTTTGCTTCGCAGATGTGAGCGATGCAGCTCGAGGCCGGAGGAGCAGCCTAGCAGGTTGCAGCCACCGCCGCAAACCGGCCGATGTTTTCGAAATACGATATTCGTGGGTACCGGCCGTGTTTTCGAGTTTTACCTGTAGATGTCAGTGTTATTGGTTGGTTAGTCTTCTTATGACAATTCTACTACGTACTAAAGTTGCATCAGAAGGCACATGAGTTGCCTACTTTTTGAACAAAAGTTGTTTTAAAAATATATTTCTCAAACCATAAATAGATGAGGTCTAATTTTGAAGAGGTCGGCATGAGAAGCCCAACGGTGAAAATGATAATAATTTTGGCCGTTTGGTTCAAAAGATATCGATTTTTAATGATCTCAGATCATCTCCACCGGGGGCCCCCAAATGCGTCGAGATGCCGACCAAACAACAAACACCCTGCGGGCGGATTTTATTAAACGAGATTTACCAAACTTACAATTTAAAACCTAAACGAGATTTAACAAACTAAAACTAAACTACGCCGTTACCGGCTACACACTATAGCGTCCAGCCAACCAGTACACGTGCCAGCGGCGAGGAGAGATGCCGCTTCATGGCCTAGCGACGGGGAAGAAGATGCGAACCAAGCGCCGGAATCATCAACAGACTTGCATGCCTCGATGATCCGGCGCCGGAAGTTTCATCCGCTATTGTCATCGTCTACGGCGTTTAGAAACGAAGCCTCACCGTGGCCGAGGCTTCTGGTTTCGCGGCGCGTGATGGGATTTCATCTACCGCCTGTCCGCCTGATGGGAAGCCTCGCCGGCTTCAGCTTGTGCCCCTTTCTCCGGTGGCGGCGACGCTGCTGACCAAGATGCGCCTGCCGATTCTATTGGTAGATAGGGCAGCTCGGGGTCGTCGTCATCCGATGCGGACAACTCCGGCGTTGGCTCCCGCGCAGCGGTAGGGAGGAAGTCATCGGCACAGCGCGCCTCGTACTCCGCGTCCACCACGGCGTGCCAGTAGGGCGCCGAGATGGAGTACTTGGGTCCAGCTTCTGCTCGTACGGCATCGCCTGCCACTTCCGCATGATGAAGTCGACGTGCTCCTTGTCGCTGAGCCGCGGTGCCACCGCACGTTGACGGCGTTCCTCGTCCACCCTTCGGGTAGGGTGTCGTCGTCCTCCACCGGCACGTTGTGGCGGCTGCACAGCCGCGCGGTCTCCAGCGACACCACGTACGGAGGCGCGTTGGCTGCGTCCTCGAGCCACCGCTCGCGTTCATACGCCTTGGCCATCTCCGCCTCCTCGTTGCGGCGACGGCGTTCCTCCATCTGCTCGCGGCGTTGCTGGCCGCGGCGCTCGTTGCTCGTTCCGCCGAGAGAAAGTCGCGATGACGCCGGAGCTCGCGCTCCTCCGGCGTCTCGCGGTTGCCCGCCATGCTTACCGGCCGATCTGCTGGTGGCGAGTTGGGAGAGGAGAGAAGCGGTGGTGTGGGAAGAGGAGGGCTGCGACGCACCGGGTTTTAAAGGCGGCCGGAGGAGCGGGGTTGGGTGGCCTGCATTAACGCGGCCAGCGGTTCGCCTGGCCACGCATTGACGCCGACGACGCGTGTGCAGAGCGCTGCCGCGGGCAGCCGCTGCGACTTCAGCACACGTCGCTTCCGTCTGCGCCATGGGATGGGAACTTGCGCGGCGTTATTGCGACGCGTCGCTTCGCTCTGCGCCCGTCTGGGAAACGGGCGGGGCGTTATTGCGAGGCGTGCTGACAGGCAAGCCGCCGTCTCGTCGCCATTAAACGCGGCGTAACTGCCTCCTGCCAAGCCCAAGTTAACACGGGCGCGGGGCGCTGTGCCTATGACGGGCGGGCCACCCCTGTCGGAAGCCATGTCTGCCCCATGTCCGACAAGAAATCGCTCGGACGACCCTTTGGAGGGTGCTGCTGGTGGCGGTTTTAGCCGTCCGGACCCCCATTGGGCCTTTGGGGATCACTTGAAGGCCCCCGGTGGAAATGCTCTCATATCGAAAAGAAAGTGTTCTTTATGTCTTGGTCCAACATGCAAAATGTTTCGTTGGGTTACCCGTCACAAAGCTCCACGTCAGCCACATGTCTAGCAAACCTGGACGGGACACGATGTCATTTCTGGCGCAAAAGGACAACACGGAATGCCCGGCTCGCAGTGTACTGTCCGGTTGGGTGTGCGCCATAATCGTGTCAAGTTGTGAAAATGCACTTGTTATCATTTTGGGGAGGAATTGAATTGATTCAAGAGGGCTGAATTGAATCGATTCAATAGGTCATGTGCAATTAGTTAGTTTCAACTTGTGAAATATGCATTACATTCAATAGCTGAATCGGAAGCATCGTTAGCTTGGAATGATAGTATCTATAGCCAGACGTCGGTGGATTATATTTAACATCACGTGAAATATTTCATTTGACCAACACTACTAAGAAGTTAGAATGCAAAAATCAAGGCACACACCTCTGATAAATTCATCTTTGGTTTTATACAAATCACAGTGTCAAGATCAAGAGACTCGGGTATTCCCACGGTGGACAAGTATAGCTTACACTTAAAGACCAGGGTGTCTCTCATCTTGGAGTACAGGAAAAGTCAAAATAGTTACTCGGAATCTCCAAGATATCATTGTAACCGACTTAAATTGGATCTACATTAGTTGGTTAAGCTTTTCACCTTTATCCTTCTACGTGAGAACCGACTCTACCCATATAACCCGAATCCCTAACCGTAAATATAACCCCATTCATCATACACAACACCTAGTGTCAAAAAAATCATACACAACACCAACCATAGTGAAATCGTAAATTCCTCTCGTGATCGCATTTGCGCATACGGAGCTGATCCAAACCTACCATAAACGGGAGTGGAGTTTTTACCGGAGAGCTATTTTCTAGGTTCCAAACCTGTCTAACTCGTTTTCTGCTTGTTACCATCAAGTTCGGCTTAGCGCATCGCCCTTTAAATATTTTGTCGATAAAATACCACGACACATGGCAAGGAGAGAATTGCATGCATAAGTGCACACTTTTTCTGCTGTATGTTGCCCTAGATATCTGATAATGCATGCACATAGAAAGTTGGAGAACATCACTAGTCAACATCAATGTTCAAAAAATCGGACGTTATCCGATTATTAATCGTGAATCGTGGGGTGACCGATAAGATTACAGCATATCGTCTGAGTTTATCGCCGTTGTCGATTTAGCTCGAATTTCGCCACATATCGGGTACCTTAACTCGATTTATCGGTCTGACAGCCGATTCATCAGCCAATACTCTTGTAAAACAGTAAGTTAGCTCAAATTTACCATTTTTGTTGATCCAAAAGCAATGAATCAAGATAACACTTCTGTCCAATACTCCAATGTTAGTTTTGCATAGCATATATTTTAGAATTTTTAGTGCTGAAATTTTGAATTTACAAAAAAAAACTAGCTGATAAGTAGACAACCGATAAAATGGATTAATCGGCTGATAAGCAATTAATCTCTAATCCGATATCGACCGAGTAGTAAACCATAAACAATATATTGAACATTGGTCAGGATCAATAAGATCATAACAAGACAACTACCTTGATGGTAAAAACTACAAGGAAACAATCACAATACGCATCAAACCTTACACTACAAATGTCACGTTCTCCATTCTTGCGCATATATACTCCAAATCAGACAATCACAGACAACAAACCAACAATTACAAATCCGCCGATTTCAACTTCCCAATGCTAGTCAACAACACACAAAAAGGCTACGTAGTAAAGGATCAATCTGCAATCTACATACTTAACCCTGATGAAACCAAGCTATAGCCTAGGCTGGCAACAAGAACCTCATTCCGACGGAAATGTGCATGCACATCGCGAGGCATACCGTGAAGATGGCCATAGACTTGGCGCTGAGGTACTTCACGGCTACGAGGCCCCTCTCGGCGACCTCATCCCGGGCGACGACGATGCTCTTCCGCGCCCCAGCAGACACGCGCTGCGTGGAGAACTCGAGGAACGACCGGACTGTCTCGGCCGTGACCCTGCCGGTGACATCCAGCACGAACTTCCGGTTGTTCGGCACGGCCAGTGTGCTCGACACTCTCTCCATTACGCGGCTATGGCCTGAATCGCGCACCTCCCGCACCAAGGTCGTCACCTCGGCTTGAGAAATGGAGGAGGCCTCCTTCGCGACCTGCCTCCATGTCCTGACGAACGTCTCGACGGCGCCGTTGCCCACGGACACGAGCAAGTCCTTGAGCTTGGCCTCGTGCTTTGGGTTGGTGATCCCGGCGAGCACCTGGTCAGAGGTGCGCACGGCCACGGTTCGGTTGAGGTAGGCCGCGACGGCGGTGCTGACGAACACCCGGACGAGCTCCGCGGCAGCCTCCTTCCCCCTTTCGCTGCACAATGCGGCCAGCCACTCCGGCTCGCCACGGGGCCGGGGCTCAGCTTCGGGATCGCGGCAGGAGAGCACGAGATTCCTGGCGAAGCTCCCGAGGACATGGGAGGCGAATCCGGCGCCGGCGGGGGAGAGGAGGCGGTCCAAGATCCGGTCGTGTAGCGGCGGGGAAGAAGGATCTCGGTGGGAGGAGAGCGCGCGGAGGACCCCGGAGGCTACGGACTCCGAGAGGGTGGAGGCGGCGGAGGAGACCCGGTCGGATGCGGCGAGCTTGGATAGCTGGAGGAGGCTCTGGGGGACGTCGTCGGAGTCGGAGCAGAGGAAGTCGGCGAGGTCGGAGCCGACCTGGGAGAGCGCGTCGGCGAGGGAGAGCACCGCGGCGACGCGGCGGCGGTGGTGGAGATAGAGGCGGTAGAGGCCGTAGCCGGCGACGGCGGCCTCCGCGGTGGGAAGAAGAAGACGGCGGGTGGGGCCGAGCGCATCCATGGAGATGGACTGTAGCGAGGGGAGCAGGCGACAGCGCGAGGGGAAGTGCGGAAATCGTGCGTGCTCTATGCCTCTATCTCGCCCGCCCCGCTCTCGCGCCGCGCCATCGATTGATCTGGGAGAGAAGAGACTGGACCAGAGCTCAGCTCAACCAAGTCGTGCTTGGCAATAATGCTGCTATGGTAATATACTAGGTAAATTTGCGCGGCGATGCCGCGCGTGTGTGGGTAAAATGTAAATTTGAAACTGCAGGTATTTTTTTGAATGTTTGGAAATTAATGAAACTGAAAGTAAGTGTATGGCTAAAAGACTGTGTAGATGTGGAAAGCTATTCAAATTGGGAAGTTATGTAAATTTGTATTATTTTGGCATTTATGAAATGGCTAGGTTTATTTTAAAAAAAAGAAATGGATAGGTTTAGAGGGCATCTAAATTTTCAAAATATGCAAATTTGTATGTCGCAGATGTGGGCTATAATTCAAATTCGAGAACGTATGTCTTGGAAAATCGTGTTGGTTTGGAAATAGTTGAAATCGGAATAAGGCTACGGTTTAAATTCACGGGCTATAAGTAGTTTTTTTTTCTTGCGATATTTCTGATATATTTTAAAGTTATTACTTTGTAAGTCGGTGAGATTTGGAAGTCGTTCAAATTGTGCAAACATTCAAATTTGTAATTCTTTCATATACCCTAAGTAGTGAGTGTGGAGGTTATGCCGAACGGGTATACCTGCCACGGTGGATAAAACCTGGCCCACCAGGGAGGCCCATCAGATAAAGCCGGAGGGCTTAATGGAGAAGGCCTCATGGGCTTAGGCGCAAGGATAAGCTCTGGGCTGGCTTAGTGAAGTCCAAGACGAAGGCCTGGCTGCGTTCGCCTTAGGGAGCAAGTTAGGGTTTGTTACCGTGTTAGTCTAGGACTCGTGATCTAGGTCGGTTAAGGCTTTCCTTGTAGGGGAAGGCTTGGCGCCTTTATAAGCCAGCCTTCCAGCAGCCTTAGGGCAACGCATACAACCTCATTGTAACCTGTACACATATTTGCCTTGAGTGAATTATAGCAGCACGTAGGATCTCGCCGCCGTTGTGAGATCCGAAGCTGGGTAAAATCGTGTGTGCAATCCCGTCACTGGAACCCTCCACGTTCTTCCCCACCTCCTCTACGGTACGTATGAATACTTCTAGTAGTTCCGCGTTACCAATACCTCGACAGTTGGCGCCCACCGTGGGGCCCAAGGCGTCGGGAGTTTTGTTTCAGGCGGGAGCATTGGGCGAGATCGGCAAGACTATGGCGGTTGGTCGCGCCCGCATCATCAACAACTTTGGGTGCATCGAAGACGACGGATCCTACGTCTCAGCAAACGACGCACTGGTGTCAAGCTTCGTCGTCCCCTTCGGCACCATCAACATCTTCATGGGTTTTACGGCTGAGGCGTATGGATTCCCCAGGGGATCCGCCGCCTTTTGGCCCACCCACCACCCCATCGATTATGCAATCGAGCAACAACACAGATCGGATCAGGCCTTTGTCTATCGCGATCTGAGTGACTCTGATACCCAAAGCGATTCTGGCTCCAGCTCTTATGAGCTTATGGAGCCCGCCTCTCGCTTTGTCGGTGTCATTGACGCATCTGGCCCCAAGCCGGCCGAATCTGACCCTGAGTCAATATTACCTGCCTTACAGACAGGAGCAGACTCAGAAGCCGGATCTGATGGCACCGCTCCAATGGCGGAAGATTCAGATCTCGATGAGCATAAGGAGGAAGACTTCGCAGCACAGGTTGCCGCGCGAGGCTATGGCTCATCCGATCCAAACGAAGTCTTAATGACTTTCCCGGCACAGATAGCTCTGAAGGATGGTGCGGCCGCGGCTAAGCCAGACGAGGCTGAAGTTTCCTCTAGCATCAAACACATTGGTGACAAGGCGGAAAAGCCAGAGGATGTGCTGGACCCTAAAAGGCCTCCCCCGGCTGCGCCTATTGAAGAAGACCTGGAGCGGTCAAAGGAGGAACACATGCGCGCATTGGAGCTTCTCAAAACACCTTTGGGACCAAATCCAACCGCAGTTGAACTTGAGGAAAGACGGAAAGCGCTCCTGGCTGAGACTGAAGTCAACATCAAGTATAAGTTGTCCCTCCTGAACAAGGAAAAAGAGTTAATCCTAGTTGGAAAGGCTCTAGAAGAGGAAGAGTACCAGCGTGAGCGCGATGTTGAGAAATTCCGCAAAATACGAAGTATACGTGACCCTCTTCTGCATCGGGATCTGCAGGGAAACTTCGAGAAGACTTCTGCCCAAAAGCCTTTAAAGCCTTGGCAGAAATACTCTTTCAGAGTTAACCCTGATGGAGTCATATTCTTCTCCACCCCAGCCAAAAACCTAGAGGCGGCCAGGGAAATCATGGGAGACGAAGCAGTTCCAATTGAAGAGCGCCACCATTATTCTAAAATGCTCATCGAAAAGGCGGTAGAGCAGCAGGCTAAGGCGGACTCAAACTCAAAACTGGCGGACGACACGCGTCTTTGCAAGACAGCCGTTGCCGGCGGTGGAGATCCAGAGGAACCAGCTGGTTCCAGTAGCCATGGCAATAAGGGTAAAGAGCCTAGGAAGGACAAAGTTCCTGACAAACACAGGGATGAGTCAAAGACTGGGTCCAATCGCCATAGTGACAAAGGCAAGGACGACCACCGGCAACAGGATAACACACGCCATAAGAAGAGTGATCCGCCTCGCCGTGAAAGAGATCAAGACAAGGGGAAGGACGCACGGCGTGGGGTGACCGGCTTAACATGCCACCTCCGCCCGCAGCACGGGCAAGAGACGAAGGAATAGGGCAACAGAGATCCGCCTCAAAGGCGATCTCGCTCCCGCTCCCCTCATCGCCAAAGCCGTCAGGAGGAGCCAAGGCGTAGCCAATCCAACAAAGGACCAGCCAGGGAAAACACTCATATCTCAGACGCCCGCATCCGTCTCGATGAGATTAAAGCGGCCAAAGAGAGTCTTACCTGGGCCCTGTGCTTTGGACCGGCGATTCGCAAGGTGCAACTCCCATCCTCGCTAGGCAATGTCAAGAAAATTGTGGACAAGTACAATGGCATTGACAAACCGGACATATGGCTGCCTGATTACATCCACGCCGTTGGTATTAATGACGGTGATTACAACGCAGCTGTACGTTTTCTTCCACTCATGTTGGAGGGAACGGCCCGGTATGGATCGACACTTTGCCAGAAAAGAGTATCCACAATTGGCAAGACATGCAGAAAACATTCATGCAACACTTCTCATGCACATACAAACGTCCAAAGGCTTACTCAGATCTACTAAAGTGCGCTCAAGTGGAGGGGGAGTCAAGCAGAGCTTTCATAGCTCGATGGACAGAGACAAAGAATGCATGCGAAGACGTTTCTGAGATCCAGGCCATACATGCTTTTATGAACAGCCTGAAGAAAGGCAACATGATGAGATATATGTTAGCCAGCCAAAACATCAAACACCTCGGCGAGCTCTTAGACAGCGCGAACAATTACGCTGCAGCAGAAGACGACGCTCGAGCTGACGACGGTGATCTGCGCATGGACATAGCTGTTAACCCGGAAAAGCGAAACAACAATCAAAGCCGGAAAAAGAAAGAAGCCAACGATGCGCCAGGACCATCAAAGGAGGTAGCCTTTGCCAATAAGAAGGGTGGCCAGAGCGGGGCTAGCAGATGGCAGAAGAAAGGCGATGACAGTCAAGGGTCAAGACCCATTAAAATCACCTATGACGACATCAAAGATGAACCTTGTGCCCATCATAGCAAGCTTGGCAAATGCACCCATACCAACAGGCAGTGCCGCCTTAACGATGATATCAAGAAGGATCCGGACGCTGGCTTCAAGGCAAAACAGTTCAAGCGCAAGAACCGTAAAGACAAGAAAGAGCAGAAGGACAACGAGGAAAGTGCTTCGGAGCCGGAAGATCAGGAGCCAAAGCACAAGAGGAGCAACAAGTTTCCAAGGGTCGAAACAAGCCTTGTTACTTTCCTTGCCACTCCTTCGGCCAAAAAGGAAAAGGCAGCCTGGAGGGAACTCAATGCCACTATGCCAGGTTCCCCAGTATCTCAACTGGTCCGAGCACCCCATTACATGGGACCGCAACGATCATCCTGATCATATTCCACAGAACCCAGGGAATTACGCGCTCGTTGTAAACCCAATTGTGCAGCAATGCAGGCTTTCTAAGGTGCTTATGGATGGAGGGAGTAGCATCAACATCCTCTATCTTGAAACCTTAAAGCGCATGCGCCTTTCTGAGACACAGCTAAACATAGCACAGTCAAGTTTCACGGCATAGTGCCAGGCAGGCAGGCCAGTTCTATGGGAACAATCGTCTTAGACGTCACCTTGGTGACGAAACAAACTATAGGACTGAGGAAGTTGCCTTTGAGGTGGTGGAATTCAAAAGTGCGTATCACGCAATCTTTGGCCGCCCAGCCTTTGCCAAATTCATGGCACGCCCGTGTTACATCTACAGCAAGCTCAAATACCTGGACCAAACGGCGTCATCACGGTCAATGGCGACTTCAAGAAGGCGAAGGAATGCGAAGCAGGAAACGCCATCTTAGCAGAAGCAGTCATCAGCAAGAAGAGTGAGCAGTACAAGAAAGAAGTTAACACCAATGAAATGCCGGATGGTAAGAAAGCCTCCTTGCGCCTCGGATGTCACTTTCAAGGCCAGCTCAAACTCGAAGAAGATCGCGCTGGATGAGGCCGATGCAAGCAAGACGACCAACATAGGTGCGGACCTCAGTGACGCATAGGAAGGCGCGCTCGTCAAGTTCCTCCGTGAGCAACGGGATATTTTTGCATGGTCACCATCAGACATGCCAGGAGTACCCCGGGAACTTGCCGAGCACAGCCTTAATGTCGCCAAAGGTGCCAAGCCAGTAAAACAAGGTCTTCGTCGCTTTGGTCCAGAGAAGAAGAAAGCAATAGGAAAAGAGGTAGCTCGGCTTAGTGCCGCTAATTTCATTAGAGAGGTTATCCACACAGATTGGCTAGCAAATCCTGTATTAGTACCTAAGAAGGACGTGAAAGACTTGCGCATGTGCATAGATTTCACCGGCTTAAACAAAGCCTGTCCTAAAGACCCCTTCGCATTGCCGCGAATTGATCAGGTCGTAGATGCTGTATCAGGTTCTGAATTACTATGCTTTTTGGACGCTTACTCTGGCTACCACCAAATTAAGATGAAGGAGTCTGACCAAATTAAGACTTCCTTCATCACACCTTTCGGAACGTTTTGCTACATAACTATGCCTTTGGGCTTAAAAACGCTGGCTCAACGTACCAACGGTGCATACAACGTTGCCTACACGATCAAATAGGCCGCAATGTTCACGCTTATGTCGATGACATTGCCGTTATGTCGCGAAAGCGCGGCGATCTCATCGTTGACCTTCAAGAAACCTTTGATAACTTGAGAAAATATAACATGAAGCTAAATCCGGGAAAATGCTTTTTTGGCGTCCCAGCAGGAAAACTTTTAGGCTTCATTGTTTCAGAAAGAGGTCTTGAGGTTAACCCAGAAAAGATTCGAGCTATCATGGACATCAAAAAGCCTACTTGTCTTAAAGATGTCCAAAGGCTCGCAGGATCTGCAGCAGCTGTAAGCCGATTTATTAGTAGGCTTGGGGATAAAGCTTTACCCCTATACAGGTTGTTGAAGAAAACTAAGACGTTCGTCTGGACTGAAGAGGCAGATGCAGCCTTAGCACAGTTAAAAGACGCCTTAGTTTCAGCACCAATATTAGCGTCTCCTCTACCACAAGAGCCGATGCTACTTTACATGGCGGCTACCAACTAGTTATTAGTGCAGTGGTTGTTGTTGAGCGAAAGGAAGAGGGCAAGGAGCTACCGGAACAAAGGCCGGTATATTATATCAGCGAAGTCTTCTCCGAATCCAAACAACGATACCCTCACTATCAGAAGCTGGCTTATGGAGTTTTCTTCGCAGCCAGAAAATTACGCCATTATTTCCAAGAGCACCCAATCACGGTAGTCAGTAAGGCGCCATTGGGTGACATTATAAACAACACCGATGCCACTGGACGTGTGGCTAAGTGGGGAATTGAATTGGCAGCCTTCGACATCCAGTACAAGCCACGTACAGCCATCAAATCCCAGTCCTTAGCTGATTTCATCGCAGACTGGACAGAAGCAATGGATGAACTTCCCCTCCCTGACGAAGAATATTGGGTTATGCACTTTGACGGCTCCAAAATGTTGCAGGGATCGGGAGCTGGCGTGGTACTGAAGAACCCTAAAGGAGACAAGATGTGCTATGTCTTGCAGATACACTTCAATGCCACTAATAATGTTGCAGAATACGAGGCTCTGTTGCATGGATTGCACGTCGCAAAGGATTTGGGCATTAGCCGTCTTTTGTGCTATGGCGATTCAGACCTCGTTGTTCAACAGTTAGAAGGGGCATGGGACGCGAAGAGCCCTACAATGGCTGAATACCGACGCACGGTAGACGAGTTTGGTCGGTGTTTTATCGGCTTAGAAGTCAAGCATATCAAAAGGGAGGAAAATGAAGCAGCGGACGCCTTAGCCAGAATGGGCTCGAAAAGATCGAAGGTGCCCTCCGATATATTTTTGGAGCACCTGTACGTGCCGTCTATTAAAGGCGGAGATGAGGATGACCCCATGGCTTCGCAGTCTGTTTCCGTCATGCTGGTGAAGCCAGATTGGACACAGCCCTACATAAATTTCCTCCTTAACAAGGAAGAGCCAGAGGATGAAGTATTAAGGCGGCAAGTTGTGCGCAGAGCTAAGGCATACACAATAATAAATGGAGAGCTATACAAGCGGAGTACCACAGGTGTATATCAACGATGCGTTTCGCCGGAAGAAGGACAGAGATACTAGAAGAGATCCATGGTGGATGTTGCGGTCATCATGCCTCTGCCCGAGCAATTGTCGCCAAAGCTTTTAGACATGGATTCTACTGGCTCACAGCAAAGCAAGACGCAGAAGAACTCGTCAAGAAATGCGTTGGATGCCAAAAGTATGCAAGACAGCCAAAGATGCCAGCCCAGGAGTTGCGCACCATTCCAATCACGTGGCCATTTGCGGTCTGGGGACTGGACATGGTAGGTCCATTCAGGACTGCGCGAGGCGGCGTCAAACATCTCTTAGTTGCGGTGGATAAATACACCAAGTGGGTTGAAGCTAAGCCCATAAAAAAGCTTGATGGGGCAACAGCCAAGAAGTTCGTCATTGAGGTTATAACGAGATTTGGCGTCCCCCACAGTATCATTACGGACAATGGGACAAACTTCGCCGTAGGAGAACTGGCAAAGTACTGTGGTGAAGTTGGTATTCGTTTGGACTTAGCATCTGTGGCTCATCCACAATCGAATGGCCAAGTTGAGCGAACCAACAGTATAATCTACAGGGAATAAAGCCAAGATTAAGTGCCTTTGCATAGAGCAGCTGGAGCGTGGGTAGAAGAATTACCTGCTGTCTTATGGAGCATACGCACAACTCCAAGCAGCGCAACAGGCTATACCCCTTTCTTTCTCATATATGGCGCTGAAGCGGTACTCCCAACCGATGTCCTGCACGACACACCTCGTGTAACAGCCTACGTTGAAGCAGACGCAGAAGAAGCCAGACAGGATGGCTTAGACCTTCTCGAAGAAGAGCGTGAGATAGCGCTTCAGCGCTCCGCCATTTATCAGCAGAACATGCGGCGTTACCACAGTCGCAAGGTAAGACGGAGATCGTTTCGAGAAGGCGATTTGGTGCTTCGCCTTGTTCAGCAAAAGGAGCACAAACTATCTCCCATATGGGAAGGACCCTTCGTTATCAGCAAAGCGCTTAAGAACGGGGCATATTATCTTGTGGACCTCCGTGATATCGAGAAGAAAAAGAAAAGAGGCCGCAAAAGGAAAAGGAACGAAGAAGCAGTGCTCAAGGAGACGAAACGTCCTTGGAACATTGAGCAGCTACGTCCTTTTTACACTTAGCAATTCTATTGTAATCACACCATATATGATTATGAAATAAAAGTCTTTGGTTCCCTCAATTATTTTTATGCATGAGTTTCGCCGTCTTTTATTTCCATTTGATCATATATTTCGATAAAAATATCAATGTTAACCCGAATTGGCTTCGTGCTTGTGGTTACTCACATGATGCTTTTGCCTTAAGGCCTTACAAAAATTAAAATTGCATCCGTCTAAGAGTATTTATCTGATCGCATATATGCTGGCTTGTCTTAGTAGATGCTTTACGCACCAAAAGCCGGCGCCGTTTCTGTGTTTAAACAGTTTGGTTACTAACCCTGTTGCCAGCGAAGTGTTCCGTGCTTTAGGTTCTGCCAGCATACGAAAAGGCTAAAGCATATAAGCCAGAAAACTTGAAGACGGATAAGGAGCATAGTTTGCAAGCCTTTTAAAAATAAGTGCATGCGTTGCAAAACAAACATGTTCAACAGATAAAAAGGCTCCTGCCATTACAAAACATAACTTAACAAGTCTTTTGTGCCATCTTTCATGACACGCTTAATGCAAAGTTTTTTCCTGCATCTTATGCAGGGGACTGAGGAGGCGAAGGCACAGGGGACTTGGATGGATCCAGCGTAGCTTCAGACTCGCCTTCTTCTTCTTCTTCATTTCCGTCTTCTGACTCATCGCCATTGCCAGTGGTGGGGGCTTCGGCTTCGTCATCAGACACGTCGTCAGGACGGGGAGGCACAGGCTTCTTGGAGAAGAAGATGGACAAGTCTACCATCTCCGCAACAGCTGAGGCAAAGCCAGAGACAGAGGCATAGACCTTTTCTTTGACGAGCTCGTTGCCGTCTCTGTCCTTGGCTGGGAAACACTTGATAATGCGCCACATGTTCACCTCGGGGTAGTGGCCGCGAACAAGTCCTAGAGCAAGTTTTGCTCCGCCTCTAGCTGCTGAGCGAAGACGATCCACCACCTCTGGGACGCAGTTCTGAAGAAGTGGCAGCAAGTTGCTGGTGTTTGTCACTTGGGGCAGCTGTTTTGGGAAGATGTTGGCAACAACGTCTCTTCCCGCAGCATACAGCCCTGACACAATCTCGCCACACTCCAAGATAAGCTCCAGGCGCGTCTCAGAGGTAAGCCTTTCCCCAAATCCAGCTGGAACTGAGGAAGGGAGGAATGGAAAAAATTAAGGCGCATTGAACTGTTTGAATAAAGGCGAAAAGTGACAGAAAGTGCGAGAAGTAAAGGAAGAAAGACTCACTTAGCAGCTTCTCGTCAATGGCGGTGCTCTCATCAGCTTGGCGTTCAAGACGACCTTGTAAGCTCTGGATTAGGAGCCCATCCTTTTCAGCCTGTCGCTGCAGTTTCAAAAGTTCTGCCTTCAGTGCGTTCTGTCCTTCAGCGGCGCTGTCTTGGACGGCTTTAAGATTGGCCTCGGCCGTCTTCGGTTCTCCTCCAGTTGCTTAAACAAGGCGGCATTTTCCCGCCTTACCACTTCTATATCGCCAGTCTCGCTGACGATCTGTTTTGCCTTCGCCACAACAGCTGCGCAAGCACACATTGCATGTGTTGAGCATCTTATGTCTTAAAATGAACTAAAGTCACATTGCATGTGAAAGAACAACATTTACCTTTGTTCGCCTTATTTTCGGCGACGGCTTGCTTGAGCACTTGCCTTTGGTTACTCAGTGAGTACCATAGATCGCATGTAAGTTGCTCACTGCTCTGCTAAGGCAAGGGTAGTAGTAAGTAAGAAAGGTAAAGGCAGTAAGGTATGGCTACAATGGGCTTGGGGACTGAGTCTTTATCATCATTAAATAAAGGCCATTACGTCGGCTTAGTCAAAGCACAACGTAATGCCCGGGGACTAGTATGTACATAAAGACGGAATGTTTACCTGCATCATGGCCTTCAAGGCTTTGTAGCTCTTCTTCATTGTGACGTACAGCTCGTCACAATTATCTTCCAGGTTCAAGATGGTCAATGTCTGGCCAACTGGCCTTAGCTTCGGAGGCGGCTCGTTGCGCTCCTTCTCATCGGCAAGCATGGCGGCGATGTTGGGTAAGATGTACCCCTCGTCGTCAAAGAGCTCTTGCTTCACCATGTTGCGGATAGCCTCACGAGTAATGGGCTCGTTCGGCTCTTCTGACTGAAGTACCGCCGCCTTCCCAGCAGCGGCAGCCCTGGCCAACTTTTCAGTTTCCGTCTTATCAGGTAAGACGGCCGAGTCCAGATCTATATGATGATCTTCAGATGGGCCTGGGGCTGTCTCTTGTTGAACGGAGGGAGTGGGGGGAGCGATGGCTGGAGAAGGCTCAGTCTTTCTTTGCCTGGAAGCAATTGCTTTCTTCCTCTTGAGAGGTGCAGTTGGTTTGATCCTGCAAATCACATACAAAATAAGATAACATTCATAGACATTGTTCGTATTACTAAAGAAATCAAGGTTCGGCTTACTTCTGTACTGGAGCATTGAAGGCCGCATCTTCATCGTCCTCAATGTCGAGCACTTCGGCGTTAACAGGGATGGCTTTCTCACGCTTCCGCCTTTCTGCTGCTGAAGTTGCTGCAGTAGCTCCTGAAGCCTTTCGTTTCCGAGTCTTTGAGGGCTCGGGTGCCGCTTCAGGCACGTAAAACAAAGGAGCCAGCAGATTATCCGGCAAAAGGGCGAGCTGAAATCAAAAGTGGTGTTAGTAAGGCAAACATTGTGGAAGTATAAAAACAGTAGTGGTAAATGCCTTACCTTTGGAGCTGGGTTGGCGGCTGTGTACATAGGACGCTGCTCTGTCAGCTGGATCCTTTCCTTGGCAATCCTCTTAAAGCGATACACAAGGGCGTCTTGCGTAAGGTCACTCTCACTAACACGGAGGGGATCTTTCTTCTGATCCGTGTAGTGGCACATGAGTCCTTTGCGATCTTTCAAAGGCTGGATTCGTCTTGACAACCAGCATAGGATGGTGTCTGCGCCCGTGAGCTTGGGCACAGCAGTCTTTGTCAAATACTCAATCCGCCTTTGCATGCGACGGAGGTTGTCAGGAAGGACCTTCAGTGGTTTCTCGCCCCAAGAAAGGCGAGGCTCCGCAGGCAAAGGAGAAAAGCGAGGAAGTCCTATGTCTTTGCCTACTGGCGCCATGTCTTTGCAGTAGAAGAAGGAGCTATTCCAGCCTTTAATGGAATCTATTTTTGGCGCCTTAGGATACCAGTCTCTGCCTCTACGAAGGTTGATGCTAACTGTTCCTAAGGAAAGCAGTTCTTCCTTCTCTGTTTGGCGCTTGCAAGTAAAGCAGTACTTGAAGAATTCTAAGCTAGGCTCTATGCCTAAGTATCCTTCGAATAAAGCCATAAAGCCAGCTATGTACAAGATGCTATTGGGGCCTACGCTGTGAGGCTGAAGGCCATAGTAGTCTAAGACTGATTGGAAAAAAGGATGCGGAGGCAAAGACAAACCGCGGAGGAGATGTGAGACGAGGAGCACTCGTTCATCGCCGGCGGGATCTGGAGCAGGGTGGCCGTACGCTGACCGCCAGTGGCATTTCTCCTGTGGTGGAAGGATGCCCTCCTTTTCCAGCTGCGTGAGGTCCGCGTCGGTGATGGTGGAAGCTGCCCAGTTGCGGGATGAAGCTTCCTCTCCCTCCTCCTCTGCCTCCGCCGCATCGCCCTCGTCGGAGGGCTGGGCATTCTTCTCTGCTTCAATGGAGGTGGTCGCAGAACTTGTCGCCGCTGCCGCGCGAGATGCAGATGCATCCGCGGTGCTCGATCCCCTCATGACCAGATCTTGTCCCTCCGCCGCCGCCGACGCCGCTGCCGTTGCTGCTCCCGCGGTTGCATCGGAGCTCTCCATGGGGGGTGCGTAGGTGGTGGTGGAGGAGCTCGCCGGAGTTCAGATAGGATGAGAGCGAGGAGGACGATGAACAGGAAATGAATCCGATGGAGAAAATCAGTTCCCCTTTTATGGGGGCCGTGCGCCGCGATTAGTGCGGTGAGATAACGCTCGCGTGATCTTCGCCACGCGTCCCGCAACGGTCAGTTAGTGGGCATCTTCTCCCGCACGCCTCGGAGATCGTGTGCGGAAAAATAGCAGTAATGGCGGCACAACGTCTCTCTGCCTGTCCAGACTGTCGTGGACTGGCTTTGACTGCGGTGACGTCACGACAAGACTCAACGCTGACAGAATCTTTCTGCCAGATTGTTCCAAGTGCAGGAGAGTTCGGCTTAATCCTTAAGGCAGACTGAATGTCTCATTTTGGAATGCTCCAAGCTCTTCTGTCCGCCTTGCACAAAGGCGAAAGCCCGTGTTTCACAAAGACGGCAAACGAAGAACTTAAACCTTTCCGGGGACTACTGTGGAGGTTATGCCGAACGGGTATACCTGCCACGGTGGATAAAACCTGGCCCACCAGGGAGGCCCATCAGATAAAGCCGGAGGGCTTAATGGAGAAGGCCTCATGGGCTTAGGCGCAAGGATAAGCTCTGGGCTGGCTTAGTGAAGTCCAAGACGAAGGCCTGGCTGCGTTCGCCTTAGGGAGCAAGTTAGGGTTTGTTGCCGTGTTAGTCTAGGACTCGTGATCTAGGTCGGTTAAGACTTTCCTTGTAGGGGAAGACTTGGCGCCTTTATAAGCCAGCCTTCCAGCAGCCTTAGGGCAACGCATACAACCTCATTGTAACCTGTACACATATTTGCCTTGAGTGAATTATAGCAGCACGTAGGATCTCGCCGCCGTTGTGAGATCCGAAGCTGGGTAAAATCGTGTGTGCAATCCCGTCACTGGAACCCTCCACGTTCTTCCCCACCTCCTCTACGGTACGTATGAATACTTCTAGTAGTTCCGCGTTACCAATACCTCGACAGTGAGTCTTTTTATCTAGTGATTTTTCTGGTATATGTTTTTATTTTTATTTTTCTCGGTGGGTATTTTTAAGGTGTTGAAATTGTTTTATAGGACCGCGAGATCTAAGAGTACTGTAAATTTAAAAAATTTGTAAATTTAAAATTCGTTCACGTGCTGTAGGAAGTGTTTTTTTTATACTATTTCTTATATATTTTTGTAGTTTTTAATTTTTAAGGCGGCGAGATTTTGATTCTTTATTTAGTGGTACCGTTGATATATATTTTTATTGTTTTCTGGGTGGATAGGTTTAAAGTTACCGAATTTGGTTTATAAGTCTGTGAGATTTGCGAGTCATTTAAATTTTGAAAATATTTAAATTTGAAATTATGTCATATACCCTAAGTAGTGTGGTTTTTAATCTAGACGTATTGTTTGTAATTTTATGATTCGTAGTTTGGAAGGTATGGAATTTTTAAGTTTTGTTTTTTTGCAATTGTTATTTTTTAGTTGTACGTTGGAATATATAAATTTTAACATTTTGTTTTCGGTAGCTGTTGATATATGGGTTGAGTGTATTTTGGATGTTGTGAATTTTTAAAATTGTAATTTTTTTTTATAATTGCTATGTTGAATTTTGTTTGAATGGTACTAAATTTCTGAAGTGGAGTTGTGAATTTTTTTTTGAATTGTAATTTTTTTTAATTGCTATGTTGAATTTTGTTTGGATGGTACTAAATAATTGCTATGTTGAATTTTGTTTGAATGGTACTAAATTTCTGAAGTGGAGTTGTGAATTTTTTTTGAATTGTAATTTTTTTTTAATTGCTATGTTGAATTTTGTTTGGATGGTACTAAATTTCTGAAGTGGAGGTGTGAATTTTTTGAATTATATTTTTTTTAAATTGCTATGTTGAATTTTATTTGGATGGTATTTAAATTTTAAAGTGGTTTGTATGTTTCCTTTTTTTTAAAAGTTCAATTCATAATTAGGGGAAATTATTTTGTTTTTTTTTTTGCAAATATGAACTATTTGAATTTTGTTAGTTTAGGTTATTTTTGGGGAAGTTCCGAAAGTTTCAGAAACGTTGATTTGTCAAATTTTTTTTTAGAATTTGGTTTGATATGGTTTGGAAAAGAAAATATAAAAAGAAAAAGGAAGGGGGGGAAAAAATCAAGTGGCCCAACCCAGTAGTGGCCCAATTAACCAGCAGATGTTTTTTTTTTTTTAAATTTGTGTGTCGAAATTGTAGGAATCTGACAGTGGGCCCCGCACGACGTCGTGTGACGTCATCGTTGCCATGGATGGCAGCCGAGCTCGGCGAGCGGCGCGCGGCCCAGCACGCACGCGACCTTGGGAGCGGGCAGATCGGCGCGAGGGCGGCGCGATGAAGCGGGTGGGCGGTGCGGCGTGCCATATGGCCGCCGGAGCCGCCAGCGGCGAGCAAAATGGTGGCGGCGGACGGCGGACACGCGTTGGACGATTCCGGCGTGGATACGATACTCCGGCAGCCGATAATCGTCGAGGAGGAAGAGGAAGTGGCGGCGGAGCTCCCCGCGGGCCTAGATTCTTCGGGGGAGCGTCGGAGGAGCGAGGATGCGCAGCGGCGACGACGCCGGCGTCGGGCCGTCGCGGGAGAGAGGAGGAAAGAGGGGGAAGTGTGCGTGTTTTGCAGAAAAATCCTGCAGTATTTTCACAATTACAGTTAAGTCCTCCTTGTCGGTGAAACGTGGGAAGGGGTGCTATTTTTCGGCCGCGAGGGACCTTTTAGTAAAAACGTCAGGCGCGGCTGCTGTGGGTCGTTGGATCGCAAATCGACGGTGTGGATGCGGAGAGTACTGTAGCGGGGAACAGTACCGCGAGTTACTGTTCCCAGGAACAGTGAATCGCGGAGGGGCCTCCGATTCGGTGCAACTTAATATATTTAGGTAATAAAAAAATTACAGCGAAACACCCGGGAAAAACAGCGAGATGCAGGTCAAGGTTCACGAGATTATACGAGTTTGAAAATCGACCATAGCGGAATTGGACCTAGACCGCCTCTCGACTGTAGTGGTAACAGTTAGCGCATCTTCTCTTTTAACGGATTCGTCCGAACACGATAAGCAAGCATGCATTGTGAATTAGTGATGATGCATTTTCTTCGCAAGCTCATCTGGATAAATCCTGATGTTAAACGTGTTTGGCTCAGAGCAATATTGGGATGGGTGACCAAATCCGAGAAGTTCTTTCCGGATGCGCCCGAGTGTGAACAAAATGTGCAAAAAAACTAGTGTTAATTTGTGAAGTCAGGCTAGAGATTATTGTGATCTGCCAGGGTAACAGCCGCCGCCCCGGGGTTGTCGCGGTGTTACATGCATCTGAGGCATCGACACGTAGATGATCGACAATGTTGATATTAAACTTGACCTAAACCATCTCTCGAATATAGTTGTAGCAGCGATCTCGTCTTCTACTTTGGCGGGTTGACCTAGCACGACAAACCATGTCGGGCATCTGAGGTATCCACACGTATCGGATCAAAAACTTAAGCTCAGATTGGTGCTACCAACTCGATACAATAGCAGGTTGAACAGACTCGCCCTGCATATCCAATCTAATGGAAGGGGTGGCGCCGTAGGGCAAATTAGCTTTCTTTTGACCTTAGGGACCATCTCATGTCGGAGAGAGAGAGTTGGGGACGTGGGTATAAAGTGAAGAAACACTTAGATCATTCTCGCCTCCCCCTTTCCATCATTTACATAGGAGGAGGCCCCTAGGGTTTAGGCGTCCCCTCCTACCCATGGGTTTTTGATCCAATTAGTTGGTAGGCTCTCTCGTTAAGTATGTTGACTCTATTGGTTGATATGTATGTGTCCATGCCCGAACACCTTTCTTGGTCAACCATTAATATCAACTCCTAGAAGGTCATATCAATTCCTGCATAGATATTAATATCGTATGCGAACCTCTAAGCAAACATTGTATGAGAAAGACAAGCAATATTGACTATAGAGGGGGTGAGTAGATGATTGCAAACACTTATTAGTGAAAGTTGGTTCTTTTAGAAATTTAGCTTCTCTGTCTATTGCCTAGCTAAAACAACCTAGACATATACAAAGTAAAACGTACATAATAGTAAATTTTATGATAAGGGAGTAGGGATAGAGAATCACAAGCATAAGATTTTTCCTCGAGGTTTAGATAGTTGGCATCATTCTACGTCCTCGTTAAAAGAAGCTTGGACACAAAGATCAAAGGACACCAAGACCGCTGTCACCAGGACCCACCCATACCGCCTTGAGCTGGGATACAAAGTCCATGCCAAGACACTAGGATAGATCTTCACACGTAGTAGCCGATCTACGACCTTCACAAACTATTGGCTCCTTCAGAATCACCTTGAATGTTCCCAAGTGACATGTAACAGTCTTGGACGCGCAAAATCTCCAAAAGATGTTCACTCAAAGCCTCATAGATCAAAGGAGTGTAGTGAAGTATCGGGAGTGTAGGAGAGTGAGGCACTAGGCTTAATCAATGGTATCTTCTTCTATCTTTCCGCTGACTTTGCCCCGGGATACGAAGGGGTATATATAGAACAAGGGGGAAATTTGACCGTTACAGGAAAACATATTGTGTCAGTATTTCCATATGGTGAAACTTGGTAGTATCGGCTCATCAAAATTGAACAATCGTGATCGAAAACCAAAATCCTGGAAGTACCAACAAGTGATAATCTTAAATATATCTAGTCGTTTTGAATTTAATATCATATTTCTAATTATATTTACCAATGTATACATATTTACTATTAATCACCATAGCTAGAACACCATTTTGTCTATCGATTTATATTAAGAACTTTTCTGACCCTAAACAACCCCGAGAAAATTCTAGAGACCATATCGGATATGAAGATGGAGACTTGCAGAAGGATGCAAGCGATGGGGACCTCCAAGGGCCGAAGCACCAACATCACTAGGTGCTGCCGCCATCACTCTTTCGACTATGATGTATTTTAACTCTAATATTTGCCTATATATATTCACATATTTGTTTGGCATCGGCGAGTGTGGGAACCTGGACTAGGTGTTTGGAATACCCGTTATGCATACAATAGCTATCCCACCATGATATGTGAATTGTTGATCATAATAAAACTGTCATGACAAGTACGTTACATTACTGAACAAATTCTTACACGAATATTACCATATTCTCCAAAGTCTAATATTAATGCCATGAAGGTCGGAACTTCAAATAGTCCTCACCGGAAACATCAAAACATAACTCATGTTCGAAGGAAACATGCATTAATTGTACATGGAATTAACTGGGAGAACGGCTTAGTTCGCAAAAACATCATCAAACACATCTCTTCCACGTTCTGATCTTCTTCCATTGCTGGCGACAACAAGAAGATAGGTGGACACATTGAATGTACAAGTAAGCAACTCACAAGGTGGAGGTAAAACTAAAAGAGGTATACATGCTAGTACAAAGTAGCGGTCCCTACACATGAAGTCATCAATATCTCATCATCCACCATTTTGGTGAGTCCAAATTTTGCATCGTAGTACAGCAGTGAAACTATCTACAAGTTTAGTGTGACCTCACTTGTTGTACATGACCGTGGACACGACTATTCGAATAATTTAACAAACTCCACAGATTGTAAACTTTGCCCACAAGATCTAATAAGTTTATCGTGTCGACCACGTCTCATCATACAACCTGTACGCGAAGTAAGCAACTAAACATAACTTTTATCTTATTTCACACTAGCATATAACTTACCCGATGGGTTGGTTTTCTCAAGGAATGTCCTTGGACCATCCGGAACACACGATTCTCACATCCGACCACAAATCGTTAGTCGGTAGTGGTTATTCTAGCAAAACGTGCTAACTCCCAAGTGACGTGAAGTCGTAACAACGAATTCTTTCAAGTTTTCCCCTTTTCACGATATATCTTGTTAATACTATGGGCGAGGGTAGGATCGGCCCTCCACCACATTAGGCGTTTTACAAGATCTTCATGTTTTCTTGTGTTACGCCGTATTCTGGTTTCAATTTTCATTTTTTGCGGGTGTGTGCACCATATCTATGCAAATGTCGGGTGTAAACTCTTATTAAATTTTATCAGCGTGATGGTAATCTATGGTTTACGCTTTACCACATAAATACAAGATATGATCCATTTCTAAGTGCGAAGAAACCCAAAATGTATTGTTGACAAGCAGTTGGATAGTTGGGCGTGCTCGAAATTACCAATATGGTTGTCTTGGAAAAGCAAGAACCACAAACATTTTTTTCTTCACATATGATAGTTTTATTAGAGAACACGACAAGTCCACAAACATATTAGATAATGTCTTGTTTAGAGCTAAGTTGACTAAGATATAAGTAAATCTCAGTCGTCCGACGCTTACCCAGATCAGTGACGATACATCAGTAACAGCACAAAACATATCCCGTAACTCATAAACTCCCTTCATGAAAGAACATCCACCGGTCGTAGACAATTTCATCACCGCAAGCACACACACAGGGACACGGGGCATGATCTATCCGTATATTCACACGCACGCACGCACGCACACGGAAACCAAATCCTTGCCAAGATGATGCCAAACAGCCTGCCTCATCCGATCAATCAAACTCTGGCCCTGATTCCCATGGGCGTCTGCACGATGGCCGCGTTCGCTCCGGCGTGCAGCGAGCCGACGCAGAGCAGCTGAGTCCCCGCCAAGATGATCGTGAACGTCTCCAGCGCGCGCTGCAGGCACAAACGAACTCCGTTAGGTTCCACGAGACATGAGTAAAGGATCCGCACGGCAGATTCTGAAGTGGGAAAAATACTATCGAAAATCTCCATTAATTCCTGCTTACCAGGCTTGGGGGCCTCCATCCGATGCTGATCTCCTTGCATGCCAGCCTGCGTTCCACGATCAAAACATGTTATGACTACGTGCTCAAGCCTAATTAATCTGTAGATCGAGGTTGAGTGGCGGTTCTTGTTTCTGCTTAATCAGTTGATGAACTGGTTACCCCATGGCGAGGAGGGTGAGCGTCCAGGCGACGATGGCGGAGGCGGTGGCGGACATCATGCTGGCGGGGTGGCCCTCGGTGACGTCGCGGAGGCCGGTGAGCGAGGTGGCGATGCCGACCGCGCTGGCGAGGAGCGCGAAGATGACGAAGAAGCCCGTGGCGAGGTTGCCGATCGGGAAGTAGATCGGGAACAGGCGAACCGGCGGCGTCGCGCCCTTCACTGCATGCACGAACACAAATCAAAATCAAACAGATGTAAACAGATTAACATACACAGATACATCATGCTTCGGGTTGATTTCGATCAGTGCTTGCAAAATAACTTACGTGAGTGGGCGCTGTCCTCGATGCTGTAGTTGACGGCCCAGCCGGCGATGACGGCGACGACGATGTACATGATGAGGTTGAGGAAGAGGAAGCCGGAGGCCAGCGACCTGATGCCCCCGCTCGCCATGCTAGCTTTAGCTGATGATGGAGATCGATGTGCCCCTGCGCTCACTCTGTGCGTGCTGCTGCCGTGCTATGATGTTCGGGCGTGGTGATCGGCGACATATATAAATGCGACGGGAATGTATTCTTCTGGTGAATGCAGCTAAGAGATGCATCCGGAGAAGCCACAGATATTCCTCCTCGTTTGCTTTGCAAGTAAGCCAGGTATTCCTTGCTTCGGGTTCGCTGCTTTTGCTATATCTGCAAGCGACGGATCTCCATGTCCTCTCCGTCCACGGGAGCAGTTCTTTTCTTCGCCAAGTGCTATACTGACGGACACAAAAAGCTCTAGTTTGGAGAACATGGATTGTGCTGTGCATAGGTTCTTTTCCTTCTTGCTTGGCAACGCCAGCCTGCAAATGATCCGTCAGAACTTCAAACGATATTTTCATAAAAAACTTTGGTCTAGTGGTGGTTTGGTGGTGGCTGTAGCCTGTAGGTTTGCTTTTGACAAAACTGGTTTCCCCAGTGTAAACTGTTCTATGCTTTCTTTATAAAGCAGGGCGCTTTGCCTTCACCAAAAAAGAAAGAAATAAACTCGTAGCTTGTAGCCTAGGGTTTTTTGAGTGGAGATTTTTGGCTCCCGAGTTTCAGTAATTCCTTTATTTAGAAAAAATAAAAATATATATTTATAATTTTTTAAAAATATGAAGAAAAAATCCGCATGTTATCAATGATGTATCCCACAAACATGCAAAATCTCAATTTGAAATACTTTATATTCTTATCTAAAAAATAGACTAATGTGTGAATATGAATATATTCACTTTTAAATATACAAAATATATAAGATTTTGTCATTTTTATGTAGCCCAACATAAAAAAAATTGCATTATGATTTGCACGCTCGCATCATTATTCATTAACTACACTCAGAATTTTTTGATCTTATAAACATAGTTTTTGAATATTTAAATAAAGAGAGAACTGGAACTTGGTAGTCGAAATGACTTTTCAATTTTTTGCAAACTTTTCTTTCGACCTGGTTTTGCAAACATTGAATGTAGTTTTTTTTGCGGGGCATTGAATAGTAGTAGAATAATGGGCCGGGCTTGTTTCTTCTCCAGATACACAAACACAGGTATAGCCACCGAAGTTACAGTGGGCCGCTCGGGTTCCTCGTAATCTAAAACAGGAAATGGGCTGGATGAGTGCAGGGCAGCCCATCTTACAAATTCCACGGTAGAAATCACCAGAGGTCCCCAGCGACTCCCATCGAAACGCTCACAGAAACGGAACTGCTCCACCAGTTGTCGCGTGCCCAACCTCCACCGTCCCCCGCGCACGCCGCCGCCTCCGCCGACGATGGGTCTCTGGGAAGGCATGTACCGCCTGGTGATGCGCCGCAACGGCGTCTACGTCACCTTCGTCGTCGCCGGCGCCTTCGCTGGCGAGCGGGTAAGCGCGCCCCCCTTTCCGATCCCCGTCTTCAGATCTGCGCCGTTCGGTTCGGCCTCGTGATATCTGCGATTTGATTTGCCTGCAGCTGGTGGATTACGGCGTCAACAAGGTCTGGGAGATGAACAACCTCGGGGTAATATTTCTCTCTCTCCCGGCCCTCCTTTCGTCTGTTCGGTTGACCT
Source organism: Poa pratensis (assembly GCA_947311845.1). Taxonomy (NCBI): domain Eukaryota; kingdom Viridiplantae; phylum Streptophyta; class Magnoliopsida; order Poales; family Poaceae; genus Poa; species Poa pratensis. The sequence continues at coordinate 27,258,479 of CAMZMU010000059.1, read as the reverse complement.
TCCGTGATCCGTGGGGTGCTAGAGCGTGCATCTCTGATTCGGATAGTAGGGGATGAAATCCACAATCTTATGATCCGCAACGTATTTTGCGTAACTTTGTTCTGTTGAGATCAAATGGGAATAATTTGTTCAGTGGTTCTTGTTTTTTCCAGCGAAATGGGGGCATTTACATCACATGATTGATTGCTTCTGTTGATTTAATTTATTTTTGCAGTGCAATGTCACCTGCAAGTGCTAGGATGTGTAGTATGTGTCTTTGATCTTTGCAGTACCGACTAAATCATTCTTGTAGTGTAATGTCACTTGCAAGGGTATCTAGTACGTGTCTTTGAGATTTGCCTAGAAAATTCCAGTGGCTTTCTAGTTTTTGTGAAAATGACATTGAAGGTGGTCTCTGCCAATTTTTCAGTTCAAAGGTCATTGCTTTTTTATGTTCTTTGCCATCTTGTAGCATAGTGACCAAGGATGAGTATAGGTTGAGTAGGCACAGCATTTTAAATGCTTAATTTCTCTGCATGAGGATACTTATTTCTGTTATCTTGTGTGTAAAGCCTCCAATAATGTTTTGACATTGTGGAATGACTGGTTATGGCGATATACTGTAAACCTATGTCTAGGTATGTAGTGATCTACTTTTTATGATAGTGCTTTCAGTAGTGTCCTGAACCATGTATGGTAAATATTTTGCTCGTATAGGATTAATGAGTTGTATGAGAGGAAATGCATATTCCACACAGATATGCATATCTGGTAGTATATTGATTGAGGATACATAAGAGACAAGTTTGGCTCACAAATGTATTGCGTAGCTCCTACGCACTGAACGACAATGTATATACAGCATGTGTTATGCTTTGCACACTGTTCTTCTGATCACATTTCTGTTTACCTATACGCTAATTAATCTTTCTCATATGTCCTTGCATGCTATTGTATATTTCACATTTCTTTAGTGCTAGCATATAAGTCGTGTTTTCACTAACCAGTAAAATAACACAACATTGTATTATTTTAATTTGGCAAAACTTCTGGAATTCTGTCATACACTGACTTTAGCCTATTTCTGATTGTCAACCGCATACATTCTGCATCAGTCAGTCTTGTATATGTTTTCTACACGCTACAGAAATACGGTGTGCACCAGCCCCAGATGCGGGTGCCCCATTTATATAAAACTTGCTCATTGAAGCTATATACTAAATGCGTTAAATCCTTGTACTGGGGTCACATGGTTGATAATTCTCTTGGTTTTTGGAAATGCAGAAACGGTATCAAGACATATCAGTTCTGGGGCAAAGGCCGGTTGACGAGTGAAAACATTGAAGGCTAGACTTCCCCATGAATCTTCTTTGAGCGAAATTAAGCATATAAAGCTTCGTGTTTGGCATTTTCCTTTGGCACAATAATATTGTAAAACTCCTAACTCTGCTTCTGGGTGTTGTACACTCATTTTGAGCACTATGGCACAAACATGTTCCACAGCCATGTGATTGTTATGTACTAGATTCGAACGGCGCGGCTCGCCGCGCGGCGCTTTTTTCTTTGAATTTTTTGCCCGTGGTTGTCACATCTTATACAGATTATTAAAAAGATGATTTATATCCATATGTATATCAAAATAGGATGGCAATATCAGTCATGCTGAGAAGATTTTACTCAAGAGAGGTGGTTCAAGAGTTTCATATGCACAAAAAAGAAGCGCTACATGAACCAAAACATAGTACATACATAAGAGGGTAATATATAGGTTGAGCCAAATTGTAACCGGTGGCATGACATTATAAAAAGTTTATATACATATGGTAGTAGAAAAATGACTGGACCGCTAGAAAGTTGAGATATATCATAGCATTGCTGGAGGAGTTTGCAAAGAATGTGGTCTAAGGCCCCTAAGAGACCATTATGTTTGGTGGTAATGGATGGTGGACCGCTGCAAAAAAAATCAGAGATAGTACATTAGCTTACCATTTAGAAGCCATATGGATTCCAAAGTAAGATATCTTATATTCACAATCCACTTAAGGGAGAGGTAGCCACACACACTGTAGGGGCATTTGTTTTTTATAAACCACTAATCTGCAAGATATGGTAGACTGAAGATTGTCGTATCTTGGCAACAAACAGGAAACCAAAACCCATGACAAAGGTAGTTCCTAATACAATTATGGAACCTTGTTTTTTACTATATAATGCAATTAGTATTTATATTTCCTTTTGCAGTAAGAGAACATTGTTGTAATTTTGGCCAAATACAATACAGAGCAGTGGAGAAAAGTGTTGCCTCTACTTCCAAGTAAAAAATAAATTTGCTGGTTTCCGAACATAAAATTTATTCCAAGCAACTATTTCAATATGATCTTCAAAAACATATGTGAAACTGAATAGTGTTAATTATTTTAGCATAAAAACTGATTTAAGCTTCTTAGGGTACTGGAACTTACATCGAATAACACTATCATCAGTTTAGAAAGGCGTACAGTTGACGACCAGCAGATGCACCTTGATCCGCTGAAGAATGCCTCTGCAGCAGCGAAAGCCCAATCTTGCCGCCCGGTCGGTGAACTTGACACTGAGCTCTCTACCATGTAAATAATTATGTCCCTGTGGCGTACCATCCATAAGAGAGAAGGGGACCAACAATAAGCTGAGAGAGAGAGACTGAGATTATAACTGAGCAAGAAGAAAACAACTACAACAAAGGGACGACATATTGTTAATTAGTATTGAACAAAGTACTGCCCACAAGAAACTTAGCTAACATCAACCACTGAACAAAGTACTGCCCACAAGAAACTTAGCTCCAATTACATGTTGTTGCTCACTTTCGTAAATACATACTTAAAAGGGAGGGGGTCGCTACTTTGAACCATCGAACCAAGAAAGCTGAAGTATTAATTGATGTGGCATTGCAGTTACTACTACATAGAGATGAATTATAGCAACCAAGTTATATTCATAAACAACAAACATGTCGTCTACATTTCTATGATTATTCTCTTTAGATGAAATGTAGCAAAATTATCTTCTTTAGAAGACAATAGCATAAAGTACAGAATGCTTATATTAATCAAAAGACTCATAATTTGCTTTCCCGCCTGGGCTTGACGATATCTACTTACTCCGTGAACCTCTGGAGGAAATAGATCATTAGAGAATGGCAACAAAAGGTAGTTCCTAATACACAAAAAGAGATGGGAAGCGAGCATCTGTTCCTTGAAAAATTGTCAGGCCTGTCCCTTAATAGATTGATTCACAAACCATGTCCCTTTATTTTTTGTCTGAACATAGTTTTAACTAATCCTATGGATCTGTTCATGCCAAGGGAACTCTTTCCATAAATCTCTTTGTCCGAATATTTACTTTAGAAAATTAGTGAACTCATGCCTTCTTTCATTGATAAATTCATGTCATCAAAAGAGAAACATACATAATATTTTTTCTAAAAGCAATAGCCAAAAGAAATTGAGATATCTACATGATAAAACTGCAGCGCCTCCCGCACACGGTAAAGGAAAAGGTGCAAGAGTGAAACACCACAACAACATGCATATTGCAGATTAATCTTTTAGATGCAAACCTTGAGAAATCACAAATTCAAGTAAACCGACCTCCCTACAAACTAACAGGGCAGCAACGCATTCTTCTTTAAATGGTCCGAGACGCTATAGATTGTATTTAAGGATACTACATGTTGTTGATTTGCTGACTACCAAGCGCATTGACAACACAGGGCATACATACACCAGTACCAAGAGATACAGGGCCTCAAAGGACAGGTAGCAGTACATCAATAAGAAGGGTATACCTCTTAGTTCTATTTTGGACTGACAACATACAAAAACAGGCCACCCAAAGGAAGAGCAATCATCTAAACTTTTGGAGGCGGACAACAAAGATGAGGTACAATTTTGTTAAACAACTTGAGAGCATCGAAAGCATTAGCCGACATGGCAGGGAAAAACAAAATCTTAGATTACCTGACATACAGACATGTATTATCCATTGCCGTGGCAAAAGAATTATAGAAAGATGAGGATGTCAAACTCTGCAAGGAAGCACACAAGGCCAACAAAGTGCCGTTTATACATGGAGCAGATCGTTGTATCGCCTTGTCCTTGAGTATGTAGAACCCCCACCTTTTAAAAAAGTTGGGATTCTCCATGTAACGTGCTAGTCCCTGGATCGACTTGCTAGCACACACAGTTTGAGATGCAATACCATAACATTGTATCAAAGTATATTACACGATGATCCAGAAATACAATATACCTTACAACTTGATTAGCACCATGCTAGCATTATACAAAGTTCAGCAGCGGAAAACATTGGATACAGTGAGCCTCATCATCTTCATGTGCCACAGGCAAACATGTTGGTTGCAGACCCGAAACCCTGTCGAAACCTCACTCATCGTCTGACGAACCTGCAACGGTGAGTTACAGCCCAACTATATGGGTCAGCACAATTGAATTGTGATGGCAAGATGACACTTATGTGGATATAAATGGCAACATATATTCTACATGAATATTTGGCTAAGTGGAGTTTTGAGGCTGATTTGCATAAAGCCAGTTTTATCCTATCATTTGTAAAACAATTTTCATCATAGACAAAGAGTACCACTGCTAGACATCAGTGAACACCTTTGACAACTATTCATGGCAAGCACCACTGATAGAAAACAGTGAGCTCCCATCCCTTGTTCACCCTCAAGTTTTAATTTAGAAATTGGGATGAGGAGATCTTCAACATCTTCAAGTTCAAACACCCTCGGATGTCTGCTCCAGCCCACTCGTTCATTGTTTTCCCATGACTTGATCAGTCACAGCTTTATGAGCATGTCAATAGGTCAGACACTCAGCCACTATATGTCACTCATCAAATCTAGTGTCAGCATATCAGTAGGTCAGGCACAAAGCCCCTACTATGCCACTCGTCGTCAAATGTGAACATATCAATAGGTCAGGCATCCAGCCCCTACTATGTCACTCGCCGTGAAGTCTAATGTGAACATATCAATAGGTCAGGCATCCAGCCCCTACTATGTCACTCGTCGTGAAGTCTAATGTGAACATATCAATAGGTCAGGCATCAAGCCCCCTACTATGTCACTCGTCGTCCAATGTGAACATATCAATAGGTCAGGCATCTAGCCCCTACTATGTCACTCGCCGTGAAGTCTAATGTGAACACATCAATAGGTCAGGCATCAAGCCCCCTACTATGTCACTCGTCGTCCAATGTGAACATATCAATAGGTCAGGCATCTAGCCCCTACTATGTCACTCGCCGTGAAGTCTAATGTGAACATATCAATAGGTCAGGCATCCAGCCCCTACTATGTCACTCGTCGTGAAGTCTAATGTGATTATATCAATAGGTTAGGCATCAAGCCCCCTACTATACCACTCGCTGTGAAGTCTAATGTGAACATATCAATAGGTCAGGCATCAAGCCCCCTACTATGTCACTCGTCGTCCAATGTGAACATATCAATAGGTCAGGCATCCAGCCCCTACTATGTCACTCGCCGTGAAGTCTAATGTGAACATATCAATAGGTCAGGCATCCAGCCCCTACTATGTCACTCGTCGTGAAGTCTAATGTGACATATAAGTAGGTCAGGTCATAAACCACCTACTCATGTCACTTGGACAATTTAATCCAATCAACTCTTGCAATTCAGGAGCCTCATGTTGCTTCGATCAAAAACCAAACATATGCTCTCATATATATGACAACCTCTTGATTTGATATCAACTTCGTCTACAAGCATTTCTAAGCAAACAACTCCCACGTTGGTTTTCTACTGAATCAGTCAAGATAACATGTGACTATCCTAGTTAGGTTTGCATAGCACAGTACTTTGATAACCTTGTCATGCATACTGTCAAAACTCTAATGCATAATTGAACAAAATGGGACACTTATGATTGGAGTGTCACTTGCCTTGGCCAACTGAAGAGTTGAAGTTACTCTCTTCACAACACGTAATGCACTCCGTATAATCTAAACATAAGGATAACACAATAATAAACAAACAATTCAACAACATCATTGCATAACAAAGCAAACATACACATCAACGTATTCACAAAACGGTGATCAAGGATTATCACATAATTCAATATGCAAAAAGAATTAATGTGATTAGGTTTAGGATTTTCCATTGTGGTTAAAGGTTGGTCAAGCAATTAAGTATGAACATTATGAATGTCATACATAAGTTGCTGTGGTGTTCCATAGGTTCTAAAAGGTTGGTCTTAAACAAAAGGTCACATAAGGAATTTTGGAAAAGGTTTAACACATTTTTATAATAAAGAAATTTGCATAAAACATTTTAGTAAGATCATAAACACAACTTTAATAATTTTGAGTTGTTAATTAATTCTAAAATATGGTTTTTGGTATTTCTGGTCAGAGGCAAATAATTGGGTCACTTTTCAAAAAGGAACCATATTAAAATTATTTATAGGATTTAAACTAGATCCAAAATACTCTAATTAAGCCTCTGATTTTTAACACAGTTTAAAAAGTATTCAAAAATATTTTTCAAAGTGACCAAGTTATTCTACAGAACCTAAGGTTTCCAAAAATATTTTATTTGCAAATTTTGGACTTATAAAAATAAAGTTAAGCCAAATATACTCAAATCTCTCATTTGAAATTTGAATGATTTAAACTTTGGCAAAACAGAAAATTAATAGTTCTAAAAGATTCTACAAGTCCAGAGCTTTTCAAAAATATAAAGTTTGCTAAATTTGGCTAAACCAATAAAAAGTTGTGATGGTTTGAATATGCAGGGGCTTTTCTCCAAAACTGCCAAATTAAATCTAAATAGGGGAAATCATTTTCCACGTGGATCTGACGTGGCTGCTGACTAGGCGCTGACTGGACTACTGACCGGGCGCTGAGTTGGATAAGTGAAACGTTCTGGGCCGTTGGATCTGGATCTAACGGATCAGAACGAAAGATACCTCTTGGGATTGTTCTTCTAATCGTGGCTGTCCGGGGCAGATCGGACGGCTGAGGTCGCTTTGACCAAGCGTGGCGGCGCTTCTCACCGGAGAGGATGAAGACGGCGGCCACGTGGCTCGGGCGTGGACGTGCCGGTGGCTCCGGTGGTTCCTGGGGTCGGGGAAGAGGTTGACGGGGTGCAGCGCGTCTTGTCGAAGAGGATGGCGGGGTCGGTGTGCTCGATCCCGTCCTGGAACGGCGTGGAGGCGTGGCCGGAGTTCGTCGAGAACCGGCAAGATCCCGTTGAGCTCGCGCTCGACGTTTGGCTGTGGAATAAAATTGAAGAAGGGGTCAAAGGTGCGCGCCATGGCACGGGGAGGAGGATGGGGAGGGCCTCGGGCTCCGGGGCTGGCTCACCTCGCCGGAAAAGGAGGAAGATGGCGGCGGCAGTGGCTGAGCGTCGGCGAGGAATTTAGGCAGCCTGGCGGCGTGATTCGGAGGGGCACGAGGGGAAGAACTGAGAGGAGGGGCTGGGGATTAAAAGGAGGCCGTGCTGGATGTCGTTGCCGGGTCGAGGGAGCGGGGCGAGTGGGCGAGGTGGGGAGCGTCGTCATCGGGTCGTGGGCGCGGGGCGGGGATGGTTGGAGAAGAAGATGACCGCGCTGACATGCGGGCCCGGGTGGTCAGCGAGAGGGAGATGGCGCGTGGGCTGGGCTGCGTACTGCGCGCGCGGTAGATAGGGAGGCGGCTGGCTGGGCTCGGCCCATTAATTTGTTTTTTTTTGTTATGTTCCCTTTTCGTTTTCTTTTCTGGTTTTTCTTAATTCCTTTATAACTTTTGTTTTAAAACTCTAATTTGAATCAAACCAATTTCTAAAATTTTGTAAATTCAAAACCTTTCTTTTAAAACTTTCAAACACACTATTCCAAAACATTTCAAATTTGAAGAATACAAATAATGCTTAACGGTTTATTTGAACCTTTATGTTCATTTTATAAAATAGGATTTTATTAAGAAATTGAAAGTAATAGTTTAGATTCAACTTCAATTTCGAGTAATTTATTTTATTCAAACCAAAGTTTCAATTTTTTTTTGTGATTTTTAAAACATTCCAAAAATCTAGGATGTTACAGACTACCACCCTTAAAAGGAATCTCGTCCTCGAGATTCGGAAAGGCTAGCAAAGAGGTTGGTTCGGGGTATCCGGGTGGCTACCACCCTTAAAAGAAATTTTGGTGGGTCGTCTAAATTTCTTGTTTTCCTGTGTCGAGGTAACTCAGTAGATCAGCTATAACCTTGGTTGTCTGAGTTATGCTTCATCATCCTTAATTTCTAGTATATCATGTACTAGCTCCGTGTTTGAGATTTGAGGTCTCGAATCCTTGCATAGAACCTAGTAGTCTAATCTCATTTACAATAAGTGTGTACCTTCATAATACTTCGATAAGAATGAACAACACAAGTGTTTCGTTTTTGTTCTCTACATCCATATGCCGTTACATCACTTTACATACTATTCACGAGTCGTGATTATTTGGTCTCCAGAAAGCGGCTTGTTCGAGAACTATTTCAAGTCGAGCACTCATTAGTGACATGTCACGTCTTCTTGTAGTAGTGGTAACATACTTTCGTAAGTGTTCAGTGGCTCCCGCTGGTATAGTTCACTTTGCCCTTCTAACTTTTCGGACAATCCCAAGAGTAGTGTCCAAGTCCCTTACACGTGTAACACACCACTTGTCTGATGTCCTTTCTCGAGTGGATTTGGCCTTTATTCTTTTCTGGGCAGTCCCATGAGTAGTGTCCGAGTTCCTGGCAGCGAAAACACTCCACGTGGTTGATGTTCCTGATATTGGGTTTGTGTTGCTGAATCCTGTGGTTGGGATTGGGACCATGTTCTCCGTAAGGCTGGAGTTTATGGCATATGTGCTCGTTTAAATCAGGACTTTCTCCACTCACACAATAAGTGTGTTGTTTCTGATACAGCATCGAGTTGTTCTCGTATTGGTTATGCTTCCTCTTTCTGCTTGATGCTGTCCTCTGCTTGCTTTCCAAGATAGTGGCCTTGTCAAGCAGTGACTGATAGTTGGGTGTGTAGACAACTGATAGTTGAATGGCTAACTCAGCGTTCAAGCCATCCAAGAATTTTTCCCTTCTCTTGGCGTCCGTGTCAACGTCATCTGGAGCATAGCGTGCCAGATTGTTGAATTCTTCTATGTACTTTGCAACTGTGTGGCTACCCTGACACAGGTTGCGGAATTCTCTCTTCTTCAAACTCATCACACCGTGGATATGTGTGCAGTGCGGAAACCTTCCTGGAATGACTCCCAAGTGACCTCCTCAATTGGGTGAGTGATCTGATAGTTGTCCCACCAGCTAGCAGCGGGTCCTTCTAACAAGTGTGCTGCAAACCGAACCTTCTCAGCATCAGAACAACCAATGGTCACCAGATTCTTGTTCACTGAGCGTAGCCAGTCATCAGCCACGACGGGCTCTGAGGCACTAGTGAATGTTGCTGGTCTCAGCCTCAGGAATCGGGTGAGCATGTCCACTTGAGGCAGTGGTGGTGGGTTGTTGATGTTGTTGTTGTTGTTTGCTAAAATCTGGGTCATCACTTGCATGAGCTGGGTCATCACTTGCTGCATCCCATCGTTGTTGTTGTTGTTCTCATTGTTCTCCTCATTGTTGTTGTTGAGGTTGTTGCGTCGAGGAGGCATCTGTGGGTTTAGCATAGATGAGGATCAAGATAGAAGGTCTAAGGAAGGAGGAAACTAAAGTCCTTCACAACCCACACAACAAAACATGTCAAACAATTTACAATCAAGCAATGTCACAACAACATGGTTCAACACACTAACAAGCAAACTAGTATTTGCCATACCACATAGGTTGATATGATCAATACATTAACATAACGTTGTTTCAAATAAGACTAATTTGGGGTCCAATCTAAGGTAAACAGGTGATACACTTCCTTGCCAACTTGTTCTTCCTTGGCACACTCGATTGATTCTTCTTAATTCAGTTCTTCTCACTTCATGGATGCAATCCGGGCATCCTTCGCACGAATCAGGTCTTCCTAATTGCAGAGTTCCAAAGCCATATATACTATGTCAGCCCTCAACTGACTCACAGTGGTCTTCAAGGTATTAGTACTCTCATTCTCCCTCTCAAGAAGATGAGTACACTGAGCTTGCAGTTCAAGAATTTGTGTCTCATGCTGTTCAACCTTGACTTCCAACTTCATGTTGTCAATATCAAGTTTCATCTTGTCTTCGATGAGAGCATCCTTCTCCAAATCCATCTCCTGCTTCTGTGCGTCGATTTCCTCCTCTATTTCCTTGAGTTCATCAAGGTACTTCTGGGTGTTGTGAAGTCTAAATCGAAGTCTTCTTCCAAGGTACTCGAGAGCCTCCCATGCTGCATTTCTTGCTGAATCAAAGAATGATGTTTGAAGTATTGGATTGGTGAACAAGCAGCAACCTTCGGTCTTGTGGTCATCGCCTTTGCTCTTGTATATGTGGAGTTGCACCCACCAGTACTCTTGACCTTCATCCATGAAAGGAAATCCTTTGTATACTGCTTCTCCTTCAAAACCCATGCTCTTCATGTTATCCTTTAATGCTCTTGGAAACTCAGTCCCACTTTGTAGAGTCATGGTCATCACTGGTCCTTTCTTGATGGATTCGATGAGGCTGGTCAATTAAACAAAAGCAGATACTTTCAGAAGTTAGATACTAGACGAGAGTACAAGAAGAGGTACCATGAGTTGTATATAAATTTTAGAAAACTGAATAAAAATATATTTTCAATCCTATGGTCAAAACCTATTTCTATCCAAACCTAGGGTCACGAATCTACAGGCAACACAGTGCTCTGATACCATCTGTAGAACCCCCACCTTTTAAAAAAGTTGGGATTCTCCATGTAACGTGCTAGTCCCTGGATCGACTTGCTAGCACACACAGTTTGAGATGCAATACCATAACATTGTATCAAAGTATATTACACGATGATCCAGAAATACAATATACCTTACAACTTGATTAGCACCATGCTAGCATTATACAAAGTTCAGCAGCGGAAAACATTGGATACAGTGAGCCTCATCATCTTCATGTGCCACAGGCAAACATGTTGGTTGCAGACCCGAAACCCTGTCGAAACCTCACTCATCGTCTGACGAACCTGCAACGGTGAGTTACAGCCCAACTATATGGGTCAACACAATTGAATTGTGATGGCAAGATGACACTTATGTGGATATAAATGGCAACATATATTCTACATGAATATTTGGCTAAGTGGAGTTTTGAGGCTGATTTGCATAAAGCCAATTTTATCCTATCATTTGTAAAACAATTTTCATCATAGACAAAGAGTACCACTGCTAGACATCAGTGAACACCTTTGACAACTATTCATGGCAAGCACCACTGATAGAAAACAGTGAGCTCCCATCCCTTGTTCACCCTCAAGTTTTAATTTAGAAATTGGGATGAGGAGATCTTCAACATCTTCAAGTTCAAACACCCTCGGATGTCTGCTCCAGCCCACTCGTTCATTGTTTTCCCATGACTTGATCAGTCACAGCTTTATGAGCATGTCAATAGGTCAGACACTCAGCCACTATATGTCACTCATCAAATCTAGTGTCAGCATATCAGTAGGTCAGGCACAAAGCCCCTACTATGCCACTCGTCGTCAAATGTGAACATATCAATAGGTCAGGCATCCAGCCCCTACTATGTCACTCGCCGTGAAGTCTAATGTGAACATATCAATAGGTCAGGCATCCAGCCCCTACTATGTCACTCGTCGTGAAGTCTAATGTGAACATATCAATAGGTCAGGCATCAAGCCCCCTACTATGTCACTCGTCGTCCAATGTGAACATATCAATAGGTCAGGTATCTAGCCCCTACTATGTCACTCGCCGTGAAGTCTAATGTGAACACATCAATAGGTCAGGCATCAAGCCCCCTACTATGTCACTCGTCGTCCAATGTGAACATATCAATAGGTCAGGCATCCAGCCCCTACTATGTCACTCGCCGTGAAGTCTAATGTGAACATATCAATAGGTCAGTCATCCAGCCCCTACTATGTCACTCGTCGTGAAGTCTAATGTGATTATATCAATAGGTCAGGCATCAAGCCCCCTACTATACCACTCGCTGTGAAGTCTAATGTGAACATATCAATAGGTCAGGCATCAAGCCCCCTACTATGTCACTCATCGTCCAATGTGAACATATCAATAGGTCAGGCATCCAGCCCCTACTATGTCACTCGCCGTGAAGTCTAATGTGAACATATCAATAGGTCAGGCATCCAGCCCCTACTATGTCACTCGTCGTGAAGTCTAATGTGACATATAAGTAGGTCAGGTCATAAACCACCTACTCATGTCACTTGGACAATTTAATCCAATCAACTCTTGCAATTCAGGAGCCTCATGTTGCTTCGATCAAAAACCAAACATATGCTCTCATATATATGACAACCTCTTGATTTGATATCAACTTCGTCTACAAGCATTTCTAAGCAAACAACTCCCACGTTGGTTTTCTACTGAATCAGTCAAGATAACATGTGACTATCCTAGTTAGGTTTGCATAGCACAGTACTTTGATAACCTTGTCATGCATACTGTCAAAACTCTAATGCATAATTGAACAAAATGGGACACTTATGATTGGAGTGTCACTTGCCTTGGCCAACTGAAGAGTTGAAGTTACTCTCTTCACAACACGTAATGCACTCCGTATAATCTAAACATAAGGATAACACAATAATAAACAAACAATTCAACAACATCATTGCATAACAAAGCAAACATACACATCAACGTATTCACAAAACGGTGATCAAGGATTATCACATAATTCAATATGCAAAAAGAATAATGTGATTAGGTTTAGGATTTTCCATTGTGGTTAAAGGTTGGTCAAGCAATTAAGTATGAACATTATGAATGTCATACATAAGTTGCTGTGGTGTTCCATAGGTTCTAAAAGGTTGGTCTTAAACAAAAGGTCACATAAGGAATTTTGGAAAAGGTTTAACACATTTTTATAATAAAGAAATTTGCATAAAACATTTTAGTAAGATCATAAACACAACTTTAATAATTTTGAGTTGTTAATTAATTCTAAAATATGGTTTTTGGTATTTCTGGTCAGAGGCAAATAATTGGGTCACTTTTCAAAAAGGAACCATATTAAAATTATTTATAGGATTTAAACTAGATCCAAAATACTCTAATTAAGCCTCTGATTTTAAACACAGTTTAAAAAGTATTCAAAAATATTTTTCAAAATGACCAAGTTATTCTACAGAACCTAAGGTTTCCAAAAATATTTTATTTGCAAATTTTGGACTTATAAAAATAAAGTTAAGCCAAATATACTCAAATCTCTCATTTGAAATTTGAATGATTTAAACTTTGGCAAAACAGAAAATTAATAGTTCTAAAAGATTCTACAAGTCCAGAGCTTTTCAAAAATATAAAGTTTGCTAAATTTGGCTAAACCAATAAAAAGTTGTGATGGTTTGAATATGCAGGGGCTTTTCTCCAAAACTGCCAAATTAAATCTAAATAGGGGAAATCATTTTCCACGTGGATCTGACATGGCTGCTGACTGGGCGCTGACTGGACTGCTAACTGGGCGCTGAGTTGGATAAGTGAAACGATCTGGGCCGTTGGATCTGGATCTAACAGATCAGAACGAAAGATACCTCTTCGGATTGTTCTTCTAATCGTGGATGTCCTGGGCAGATCGGACGGCTGAGGTCGCTTTGACCAAGCGTGGCGGCGCTTCTCGCCGGAGAGGATGAAGACGGCGGCCGCGTGGCTCGGGCGTGGATGTGCCGGTGGCTCCGGTGGTTCCTGGGCTCGGGGAAGAGGTCGACGGGGTGCAGCGCGTCTTGTCGAAGAGGATGGCGGGGTCGGTGTGCTCGATCCCGTCCTGGAACGGCGTGGAGGCGTGGCCGGAGTTCGTCGAGCGCCGGCAAGATCCCGTCGAGCTCGCGCTCGACGTTTGGCTGTGGAATAAAATTGAAGAAGGGGTCAAAGGTGCGCGCCATGGCACGGGGAGGAGGATGGGGAGGGCCTCGGGCTCCGGGGCTGGCTCACCTCACCGGAAAAGGAGGAAGATGGCGGCGGCAGTGGCTGAGCGTCGGCGAGGAATTTAGGCGGCCTCGCGGCGTGATTCGGAGGTGCACGAGGGGAAGAACTGAGAGGAGGGGCTGGGGATTAAAAGGAGGCCGTGCTGGGTGTCGTTGCCGGGTCGAGGGAGCGGGGTGAGTGGGCGAGGTGGGGAGCGTCGTCGTCGGGTCGTGGGCGCGGGGCGGGGACGGTTGGAGAAGAAGATGACCGCGCTGACATGCGGGCCCGGGTGGTCAGCGAGAGGGAGATGGCGCGTGGGCTGGGCTGCGTACTGCGCACGCGGTAGATAGGGAGGCGGCTGGTGGGCTCGGCCCATTAATTTGTTTTTTTGTTATGTTCCCTTTTCGTTTTCTTTTCTGGTTTTTCTTAATTCCTTTATAACTTTTGTTTAAAACTCTAATTTGAATCAAACCAATTTCTAAAATTTTGTAAATTCAAAACCTTTCTTTTAAAACTTTCAAACACACTATTCCAAAACATTTCAAATTTGAAGAATACAAATAATGCTTAACGGTTTATTTGAACCTTTATGTTCATTTTGTAAAATAGGATTTTATTAAGAAATTGAAAGTAATAGTTTAGATTCAACTTCAATTTCGAGTAATTTATTTTATTCAAACCAAAGTTTCAATTTTTTTTGTGATTTTTAAAACATTCCAAAAATCTAGGATGTTACAGAGTAATTGTTTGACAAGCTGTAAAAGGTCAAGACAATAGAAATGTCATTAGCATTCCATACATTTGATTTGCTGAATCTGAAAAAAAATCTAAGTTAATTCAGTAGCATATCCAGAGTTGTATGACGCTTACCATCTATGACCCACAACAGTAGGTCTATTTGGGGTGAAAACCAGATGAGGCTTTTACATTCAGAACAATTACAACACTTGACTGTCAAATACTAAAATATGTGCATCTGATTTACCATAGTAAATATACACCATGTATAACTAACTGATGCCGTGGCCCCCATTACCCCAATTTGCAGTACGTAACACCAAATCCAATTGCACAAACAACTTATGCTATCTTCTAAATAACATAGATACAAATAAGAGAAAAAGAGCCAATAAGTTGGTGGATACATAATCAGCAGAACGATTTTCCCAACATATTAAGATCGATATAGTACCTTTCAAATAATTTAGAGTGATAACCCACCCAAGCCATCCTTTTCAATAGTCCACATACTGATGAGGAAACATTGGGAAGGAATCAATAAGATAACACTGATATGTTGTTATAGAGAAAACCAAAGGAATTAAGTTGAAAACTATACACAAATGGATGCCATTTAATTTAGCAAAACATGATTACCAATACCAAAAGGGGAAAATAAATGCAAACTAATCAAAAGATTTAAGTTATTATTAACTTACTAAATTTAAGATTGTAGTCTGATTTAACTTTAGCAGGAGTACATGACTAATTATGGGCTAACAGACAACACAGACAAAAGGCCAAATGTTGAATGTATTTTGTACTTGTCGACTGAATTGATGCCTTCCTATGTAGATATCTGAATAATACTTCCTACTATAGGCTCATTCAGCAAAAAAGAGAACCAAATGGCTCACAAAGCACACCGATAAAGATATATCATATAAAACAGGAGAATAACAACTTTTTATTACCATCATGGATATCGACAGCCATTTCTTACCTTCATGTATAGACAAATGGGCGATAGTTAGAAGATAGGACCAATGGCAACATAAATGAGGATGTGCCCTGTTCGTGACCAGGAAGAGTAATGAGATTAGAAATGGTGATAATACTGAATCCTTAGCACAGTGAACACAGAAGCGTAAGCATGCTGAATCGTAACTACTATAGGTCTGCAACCGCACAATTCCAAATAAATTCAATACAGGACAGAAGCGTCAACAACAATATATAAGTTGTAAAATATAATTAAATATGTTTATCAGTGCAGAGTAAAACAATTGCGGTACCGATTATCCATTTCTATACACACGACATGACCAATTCAGTATATCAAGCAAATGGGGAAAAAAGAAGCAACAACGTATTTATGAGCCATTCAAAGAATTCCCTCAAGCAAGTAAGAGTAACCAAACAAAAGTTGGGAGTGTCCTAGAAGAACAATAACCAAGCAGGTAAATTTGCCCAAAACATTCTAACAATCCCTCCTTGAAGTGGTAGAACCCATATAACTCTTGAAGGAAAGAAAGGGCTTGGAGAGCAGCCTGGTCATGAGGGCAAGGCAAACCAGCAGAGGCACATGCCCAGAACAAAAAAGCGACGCTGCAACACGCTTGTGTGCTGAGCAACAGGGACCTCAAGCTCAGCCCCTTCAAGGACATCGCCAACATCAGCCACCTCGCTCACACATGAATAAAACAGCAGTCCAGATTTGTACGCAATGACGTCCAACAAATGCAGGTAAGACGAATAGACAACAAACATCCAGCCGTAAAGAAAGCTAGGAAATGAATTACCCAACACAAAAGAAAAACAACCCATGCAAGAAAATAATTCGACCGCTACCTATCTGAATGTAGCAGAGAACCTCTAACAGCAAGCAAACGGACAGAGAAGCGTTTGAAACTTTCTTCCTGCGAAAGGACATTGTTAGGCATATGCATACAATAGCAATCACAGAGATACAGAAGACATATATATAATAGAAAATAGAAACTCAAATATTAAACTGCTCATCAGCGGGAACTTGCATGCAACAGACGAACTGCAAGAAGCCAATCAAAATTATTAGAACCTATGATAGGAAAAAAAGGCATGTAAGCCGTTGAAAAAGAACACAACTACACCAGGAACCGACAAAACTATACCAATAACAAATAATAGATCTGTTTATAACCAGATGAACAAAGCACATAACCAAAGGTAACGATGGTGTCAAATGGTGTCAATTTTGTTGTTCACCAGAAATTACCACCGACCGTGCTAGAAACTACATCTACCTATACCTCTACGCATGGCCACCAAGCACATCTGGCACAAAAACAACTTTTGCACAATCTAATGGAAGGTACCTCTACCTGTACACATGACCACCCGATGGGAAAAAATTGATTTCTGCACTCACCTCCAACCAGTGCGTCCTGTCAAGCAATGGATCCAACAAAATTGATTTATATTTGTATATAATTTATAGATTTGAGTTATCCAAACAAAAGATCGGTTGGAATTCGTACAATACACATGTAATTTAGGAAAAGTGAGGCCTAGGGTTAATTTAGAAGTTTACACCATACTAACTTAATACACAACAAAATTAAAGTATTTCATCGAGTTCGGCAGCACCAGGAAACGTATTAAAACAGTAACAAATACACAAGTTCGTGCCTTATCTAATATAGACAGCAAAGACACGGATCTCTTTTCTTTTCTGAAACAACAAAGACAGTAAGACACACTGATCCAAGTGACACTCTATAAGAGAGAAATATCTGGGCATTGGCAAGCCTAGATTACGGTAGAGATAAAATAACATTGATCACGCACACCTCGAGGCAAGCACACCCAAATAGCATATACAGGGAAGATAAGAAAAGTCCGCAAGACCAAAATTCATAGTTAGTAACAAACTATCCTAAAAGTCCGCAAGACCCAAATAGCATATTGTGATGAGGCAAAGAGCATCAAACCTGTAGTACCCATTAGATATAGAACCAATCTGATGTGTGTAAACCTAATAACCAATCAGGTTTCAGATACTACTCCTGCAGTTTGGTATGAAAAATAAAATAGTCAGGAAATCATGCAATTTGTGTGGATATAACAATATTATTACATTGCACCACGTTACATGCTATTTTATCCAGCACAAATAGGATGGAATTTAGGAAACACCTAAAGCTGAACTTTGTAAGAATCGTTGTCCTGGACTGATGTATTTCAAAAAAGGAACCTAAAAGTAACTATATGAGAAGTGACATCAATATAGTGAAAATGGCTGCTGCATAGAAAATAATCACAGAAAAATTTGTTTCTTATGGTTTTTCTTTTATGTGAAATGCGCCTTCTCCATTACTCAAGTTACGAAAACTGAATGTAATATACATGATCATTAGCAAGTAGAATAGTAATGTAAGCACTGGAAAAAAATTAACCAAAGCTGGCAGCACTCACATTTCTCACAACACTGAATCAAATACGACACTTGCAGCCTACACAGCCACACGAACTCAACAACCGATCGGATAAATTTACTGAGACCTCCGCAACACCCAGGCCTTGAGAGGAGACTCTACACCGTCGAGGTACTGCAGGAACTACCAATTAGGGCTTTCATACAGTACCGAACAAAGAGAAGTTGGAATAAAACCTCACTAACATATAAGGATTGCAAGAGAACCTTTCTCTGAACAAAGAGAAAGATCCTGTTTCAGATCTGAAATATTCTAACCATTACCTGTAGAATATCAAGATTAGGGCTCAATCTTCTATAGAACTTTATCGCCTTCTTCCATAGCATACCTGAAAAAAAACAGAGAAGAATTACTATCCTACACGATAACAAACCAGACTGCACAGCAAATTGGGCATGTGCATAGGTAATTTTACCCCTATTCTTTATTAATAGCATACCATATTACAACTAATAGGCTGTTATTACCAGATCCACACACAAAACAATATTAAAACTAATAGGCTGTTATTACCATATCCACATACACAACAATATTACAACTAATAGGCTAATCATTACCTCTAGAACATCTAGATTAGGGCCCAACTTTCTGTAGTTCATCTTCTTATTCCATAGCACACCTGAATCAAAAATAATGAAGAGATGCATCCTGCAGCAATAGATCAATAGGCATGACCGTAGGTAATTTTACACCTATTGTTTATTCATAGCACACCATATTACAAAAAATAAGCTATTGCACACAATATTGTTATTCAAATGAACTGTGATGACCAGGGCGCCTACGGTCATTCTGCCAAAAATAATAAAGCTATCTTTCATCCAATTTATTTAGGATATTGTTATTCAAATTTTCAACCAAACATTCTGCCAAATAATTCAAAACAGAGAACATGCATATGAAAAAAGCTAGGTAACACACCTTGGTATCATCTGATATATGCTGCACACCATCTGTACCCAATAGAACAATATAACACCTCAGCGATGGCCAAAATAGAGAGCTGCCCACTTAATCATATAACACCCTAAAAGTGAAAAGATCTGTTATGAGTAAGAAATGAAGGGCTAAAAACTAAAGGAGAGCTCTCGATAACGCAACTTTGGAAAATGAAATTGGCAAGAGGCTCTTCTACCTGAAGGAATATTTGGAGATCCACTCATCCTCACAACAATGAACCATCTTGCCATTTGGCCATAGGAATGCTCGTTCTCTCTCAGTATAACCTAAATGCCTTCACGCCTTTCCTTCCCTTCTCCCCTTCAAGGAAAGTAAGGAAGCCGGTAACCAACTAAGCTACAAATATTGAATGGTGAACAATCATAAATTCAGTAACCATGCAAGCATATGCTTATACCAAAAAAATATGTGCTGGTTTGATTGGAGAACAACATAACAACTGAAATGCAATCCATGCTGCTCATGGCGCTACAAATGAAATTACCCAACCTACAGAACAACTGTTTCATGTCTTAAGGTCACATATGCATGATATGCAGTACTGCAAGTAGCAATAGAACAACTGAAAACAGATTCTCATTTGTACAAATTAAAAAACCAGATGTACATTTCTTCGGTTACTTATAGAATCAGACCTTGTAAGCGTGTATAGCTATTTTTATGTATAGATTCAAGTTATATTCAATATATTAAATTCAAAGATTTTGTTAAATAAAAGGTCAAAGATGTTTTACCCGATTCCATGGTTGGGGTGATGAAGATTTCTTGCTGCACCCTAAACCCTGAAGAAATAGAGCAAAATTTGCAAACCAAAATGTCAGATCTGAGCTGCAGAAAGTGGAAGAACATGGGTGCCTCATATCTAACCGAGAAATCAAGCAAGGGGGCGTGGGGGTACGAACCTGAACCGGTGCTGCAAGGCATTGTCAATTTTCCAGCCATCCCCTGATCGGAACATGCAGAAGAAGGGTCTGCTCGCCATGGATTCCTCGGGATGGAACATGACGGCAAGGAGCAGCGGTGAAGGCGCAGACGGGGACGGCGGCCCATCTCCCAGCTACCACCTACTTTTCCCCTTCAAAGCCGCTGCAGGAGAAGGAGAAAACTAAGAGAGAGAGAGAGAGAGAGAGAGAGAGAGAGAGGAACGGAGGGAGAGGCTCACGTCGAGGACGATGGTGATGGTGCAGCTCCTCCTGCACCATCGCGACCTCCCCATCTTCATCCTTGTCTTGGCACGGCTCGAGGCAACGACACAGCGCGGCTCCTCTCCTGCACCACCACGACCTCCCCATCTGACTCCTTCTCTTGGCGTGGCAACGGCGCGGTGCGGTTCCTCCTCCACCACGGTGATCTCCCCATTTGCGTGCTTCTCTTGGCACCACTCTGAATCGGCGGAGACGACAGCCATCGCGGACGGCGGGGCAGCTAGGAAACCTAGATCGAGAAATATCTTGTCTAGGGTTCCACAAGTGAGGAGGCGCGTCCCATATTGCCTGGCGCCGGGCAGAGATGGCAAGGGCGGAGAAGGCAGCCGACTGTAGCTCCCGTACCCGTTGTCGCCTCTTGCTCCACCACGCGCGTACGTCGGTACCCGGCGTCGCCTCCCCGTCCGCCACGAGACGACGACCGCCGTCCTCTCGCCATGACTGAGACACGAAATGACGATTTTGCCCATAGGGGCTTGACCGAATTACGGCCCCTGCCACCGCGCCCCGACGGCCGCGTAGGACACTCACGTCAGGACGATCCACCCCACACGCTGACATGTGGGTCCTCAAAAAAACTGGGGCCACCGGCAGCGACTCGGGGTGAGCTCCGTGCGGGTAGAAATCGACGCGCCGACCAGGGAAGGCTAGGGATCGGACGGCCCAGATCGCATCTGAACGACTTTCGACGGTCAGGAATGGCTGAGCTCTGAGGAGCGGGCTGGCCAGGGCAAGGATGTTATCTTTAGATGGTCACTCCAGAACCAGTCCAAGACTGTCCAAGCTATAGAATATTTCCAATTCTTGCGCAATAGTTGTGCTGTCGTTGATCTCATTTGGACAGATGAACAGTCGAGTCAAGATTTGGAACTCAAAGACTTTCGTCCAATTGGTTTATGCAACGTTCTGTACAAGATAGTTTCAAAATGTCTGGTTAATAGGCTGCGGCCTCTACTAGGCGAGATTATTTCTGAAAATCAGAGCGCCTTTGTTCCAGGACGTATGATTACCGATAATGCTCTATTGGCCTTTGAGTGTTTACATTATATGGATCATAGTACTTCTACAAATTCAAAGTTTTGTGCGTACAAACTTGATTTGTCCAAAGCATATGATAGGGTGGATTGGTCTTTTCTGGAGAGTACACTGCAAAAAATGGGGTTCTCTCATCGTTGGGTGCAATGGATCATGTCGTGCGTTACCACGGTGAGGTATTCAATTAAATTTAATGGGACCCTTTTGGAAGCTTTCTCTCCAACTCGAGGCCTTAGGCAGGGAGATCCTCTTTCTCCCTTCCTCTTCCTTTTTGTAGCGGATGGATTATCAGCACTATTACAGAAGGAGGTTTTAGATGGTGGAATTTCACCACTGAAAGTTTGTCGCAATGCCCCTGGAATTTCACATTTATTGTTTGCGGATGACACGATGCTTTTCTTTAGGGCGTCTGAGGCTGAAGCTGCTCGAGTGAAGCATGTTATTGATGTCTATGAGGGAGGAACAGGTCAATTAATCAACCCTTCCAAATATTCTATTTTGTTTAGTGACTCTTGTTCTCAGGCTTCCCAAGTGGCTATTCGTTCTCTACTGAATGTGGAGCAACAATTGTTTGAACCCAAGTATTTGGGGCTGCCTACACCAAATGGAAGAATGCATAAGGGAAGGTTTATGAGTTTGCAATCAAGACTGAGTAAGAGATTAATGGAATGGGGAGATAGCCTCTTGGCGCAAAGTGCTAGGGAGATTCTCATCAAAGCCATTGCACAGGCAATCCCTGCTTATGTCATGGGTGTTTTCAAGCTACCGTTCACCTTGTGTGATGATCTTACACGTTTGATCCGAGATTACTGGTGGGGATCTGAGAACGGTAAGAGGAAAACTCATTGGATCAGCTGGCAAAAACTCTTACGGCCAAATCCACAAGGTGGACTAGGCTTTCGAGATATGCGTATGTATAATCAAGCTCTTCTAGCTAGGCAGGCTTGGAGATTATTAGTGTATCCTGACAGTTTCTGTGCCCGTGTTTTGAAGGCGAAATATTATCCTAATGGAAGCTTGATCGATACAGTCTTCACTGGGAATCCATCTTCCACCTGGACTGCTATTTCTCATGGTCTTGAACTATTGAAAAGAGGGCTTATTTGGCGTGTAGGAAACGGTAAGAGTATCCGTGTATGTCGTGATAATTGGATACCTCGTGAATCTTATATGAAGTTGTACTCACAACGGGGTAACCGACGTATTCGTCGTGTAGCTGAACTGATTGATGAGCAGGGGCAGTGGAACGAAACTCTAGTCCGAAGAACTTTTCTGCAAGTTGATGTGGAGGCGATTTTGAAGATTAAACCATCCACACGTCTAGATGAAGACATCATCGCATGGCAGCCAGAGAAATCCGGATTATTTACTGTACGAAGTGCTTATCAGTTAGCCTTTACTAACTCGCCGGAACAGTGTGCCTTTCCGACTACAAGCTCTAGACCTGATGGTAGTGATGCTTGCTGGAAACGAATATGGTCTGCTGATATCCCTCCAAAGGTGAAAACCTTTGCTTTCAAAGCTGTATCAAGTGGGTTAGCAACCGAGAAGAATAAACATGCACGTGGTTTTGAAGTTACTGGTATATGCCTCATTTGTGGTGTGGAGCAGGAGGACACAGCGCACGCTCTGTACAATTGTTCCCATGCCAGGCAACTATGGAGCTCTATGAGGAGTATATGGCCCTTACCTGCGGATATGGACCTACAGTTTAACTCTCCTTGTTGGCTGAGAGATGTTCTGGAGTCTGCGCCGAAAAGTATGGTCGATTACATCATCTTGACTGCATGGAGAGCGTGGTATGCTCGCAATGAGGTTACTCATGCTAAACCCCTGCCTACAATTGAAGGTTCCAAGAGATTCCTCTCCGGATATGTCAAAATACTAAAAAATCTGAAGGAATCATCAACCGAGGAAATTATAAAAGGAAAGCAACCCGTTTCATTAAGTATGGCTTCTGATCCTCGCATTATACAAGTGAAGAAACCACATGATAAAGTTTGGGTCAAACCTCCTGCTGGGTGGGTGAAACTGAATTGTGATGGTTCTTTTAAGGGAGAGGATGGCTCAGCCGGAGCTGGAATGGTGCTTCGAGATGAAATAGGGACCACCATTTTCTCGGCGTGTCGTCAACTGTCGAACTGTGCAGATCCTTTTGAGGCTGAAATAAGGGCATGCGAGGAAGGTTTGAGGCTGACGATGCAATGGAGCGATAAGCCGGTTGAACTTGAATTGGACTGCAAGCTCCTGATTGATGCTATTCAAGAGGAGAGTCAAGACCGTTCATGTTTTGCTTATTTGATCTCGCTCATTAGAGGTTTGTGTAAGGGTAGTAGAATTATTTCTATTGTAAAAGTGGATCGATCGCAAAATAGGGTGAGTCACTGTCTCGCAAATCTTGCGAGGACAGAGGGTAGAACTGCTGTTTGGATTGGTTCGGGACCTGAGGACTTGTCTCAGGTTTATGACCAAGACCTCCTTGTAAACTCTATTTCTTAATATATCCCCTTTTACCCGAAAAAAAAAGATTTGGACTGTTGGCAACATTGGATTTTTTTATCTCCACCCGACGTCTGGAAGAATTCCCACACGAGGTAGCTAGTCGGAGGTGCGCAAAGTGGCGATGCGTAGCATGGTTGGGATTAACGGAATAGCTCGAAGGCTCTCAAGAGTTTTTTGAAAGGTTTGAGTGGAGATTGGGTGGAGGGACAGGGTAATCAGCATTACTTATTTAGGGTAGCCATCTGGTAAACATAAGAAAACTAGCTGTACGAAATTCCGATACCTGCGTCGATAGGTAGGAAAGCACATCGAAGGCTAGGGAACTAAACATGCAGCTATGGCCAACCGAGCCATGTCTGTCCAGGCTCATCCGGGCTAGGAGAGATAAAATATCCAAACGTAGCCGTTTGTCTCAATTCTTGATATGCTCACTCCTGAGTCAGCTAGTTTTGTGGTGTTGCAGGAAGTGATCTTTTAGCGTTAGAAGGTTTGTCCTCACAAACTGTTTAGTTCTTTGCACATGAGGTGCTATCTATGTATGGCATCTCAGCATCACAAGTCGTGCCATCTTCACAAGGAACTGCCTCGATTGCTCCCAAGTTACCGTCTGGATGAGTTTGGTCACTCGTCATGCAGTTGTCAGTGTTTGCCTATTTTTGACTCGTCATGCACTCATGCAGTTCTATACTGCTCACCAGTATTGATCTCATCCACGGCTGTGCAAGTTTCGTCTGTGTTTAACTTTCATATCATGTTCTACCTTGACATCCCCATGGGTATATTCAGTTTCGTTCCTGTTAGCTTTGATATCATGTTCTACCTTGAGGCTTACACCCCTGGCTAGGGCAGTCTGCGGAACTTAAGTCTGATCTTGGCAATCACTGACTAAATATGGTTTAGTTCGCATTCATATCAAAATCCGTCGTAGTCTAGGTGGTTAGGATACTCGGCTCTCACCCGAGAGACCCGGTTTCAAGTCCCGGCGACGGAAGTTTGTGTTTATATATTTTGTCATTTCCAATGTTGTAGTCCAGTATGTAAAGGAACTTAGCTTTCATGGTGTCAGGCACGCCATGTTATTGATCTGTAATTCATTAGAACCACAATTTTCCATGGCCTGTGTCAGTTCTCTTTTATTTGCAGATAAATGTTCTAAAAACGTAAACCATAAGGCAAGTATTACTACTCACATTTTCTTTGTTAAAAAAAAACTACTCAAATTCTCAATGCAGCGAACAGCAAAAGGGCGCTGCAGCTGCATCAAAGCTCCATGTTACAAAACAGATTTGGCGTCCAGGGGCTTAAGTCAGCAAAACCACCCACTAGAAGAGTTACATGACCAAGCTAGGCATAACAATTTCAGCCCTGATGCACAATTTATTTAGAAAGACATCTAATTTATTCAACACAACTCTGAGAACATCGAGATTCTAAGATTCGTATTCTCATAAAGAAAAGGCTTCTAAGATTCGTCAAGCGAATGCTCATGGTGGATCTTCAGATACTTGTTGAACCAGCTGAGCATATCTGCGCGGGCTTCTTCGGCAGATTTGACGGCGAACGAATCCGTGGCATTGTATCGGCAAGCGAATCCGTGGGCCACGCCCGGGAAGATCTTCACGAAGTGGTCAATCTACAAGATGGCATATTAAATTCAGTGTTTGTCCGGTGCTATATCTATATCGTTTGAGAAATGTCTGAAAAAGTTGGTACAAAAGTGGCAAAAAAAGCATATGAAGTTGCAAGTTGTTCTACGGTCAAATTCGACACCGACAAACACTGGAAGTACAAAAAATCCATCTTCTGACTTATAATTTGGTTTCAGGTTGACGGTAAGATTTTGCAAAAGTAGTAGCATATCGGCAACTAGTAGATTTATCACTTTCGAATGAGGGAAATGAATAAGTAGACAAGATATGGAAATGAAACTAGTTGGAAAGTACCCCTTCGTTCTGATCCAAGGCCTCTTCAAACTGGTGCACTAGAGCCGGCGGAGAAGAGTCATCAAGCTCTGCTCCGATAACCTCAATGGGATGTTTGACCTCTGAGCATGCCACAAACTGAAGTAGTTAGAGAAATGGATAATTCTCTTGGTGAATATGGAATTTTAACGTGCACGAGAAAAAAATCACTCCTCAAATCCTAATTAAGTGAGAGGGAAATAAAACACGCACCCTTCATGTCATCGACAGTCACTAGTGCAGGATGCGAGATCACAACTACATCGATTTCTGTAGACTTTGATAGCTCCACGGCCACCTTTCCTGTTATGATGATTTAGAAAAGATAAATGTAGTGGCTAGTTCAAGAATGCTAGTGAAAATAAAAATAAGAACGTTCAGTGGTTCGTGCGGTTAAAATAACTCACCACCCCAGCAATAACCTCCAACCCCAACGGCAGACACCCCTTGTTTCTTCAGAGCAGCAATAAGCGCTTTGGTCTTTTCTGCCGCTTCAAGCTGTACCGACAACAAAGAAGATATAAACTTTCTTTCAAAAAAAGAAGATATAAACTAGTAGTGTTATGTTTCACAATGTTCTAATCTAAGGTTGAGTCATTCAGATAATAAAAACTGCAGCCTGTCTTATGATTAAGCGTGTTTTTTAAACAAAAGTAAGCGTGATTTTCGTCAAATTATAATTGAGCATGCTGAATATTTTCATATAATGTGCCGAAGTGGGCAAGTATAGAATCGGCATTTCATCCCTTCCCCCATAAATGTACTTCACTAAACAGATGGCAAGAGCTCCACCGCACCAATCAGCAACAGAGTTTCAAAAGTCCGACACACCAATTCTTACTTCGTAGATCTGAGGGCAAAGTAAAAAACTATACGAAAACAGGACAGGACAAGAAAAGAAATCGAACGAACCGGAGAGTGAGTTTTCATCCACTCTTGAAACGAAATCTTTGCCTCGTCCTTGAAAGGGTCCCCATGCAACAAATCGGGAACCACGACCAAGTATCCTTCATCTGCAACCTGATCCGCTATTTTCCTTGTGAACATAAGTTATAATATTGTTAAATTCACCTCGCACAATCCGAATTGAAATGACTTAATAATGCAAGCAGGATGGAACAAGCTACGAGAGAAACAATTGCAAGCAGAAATTTCGTTTTTTAAGGCAATGGAATAGTGGTAATAGGTACTCCTACCTCAGTTTAGGTGCTTGGAACCCTGCAGAAAAAGAAAAAGAAGACTGGGGGGTCACAATCACATACACATGCACTTAGTCACTTAGACACTGATGCACTCTTCGTTAGCCTGAAATTAAGTAGAAATAGATATCCTTTCGCTGGCGAGTGAATGAGCAGTTCGTCAACTGACCGTAGTAGTCGGAGGCGAGGATGATGGCGCGCGCGGAGCTGCTGGATCCGGTGACGTAGGCCTGGAGGCCGCCGAGGTCGCCGACGAGGTCGCCCGCCTCGTCGCCTACGGCCGTCAGGTCGAGGTCGGGCGGGTTGTCCAGGCACGACAGGTGCGAACGGGATGCCATGGTGGCCGACGCGAGCGCCGCGGCCAGGAGGAGGCATGGGAGCAGCGACGAACGCATCGTGGTGGCTATGCCCATGGCGGGTGGGCGAAGTGAGTTAGAGGTCAGTGGGTTTTGCTTGCTCCGGCGGGTCAATGTTCAAGCTGCAGGAACACGAGCAAACGTGTTCCTTGCGTGGATTATATAGAGCGGAAGGATGAGAGATGCGCCACTCCGTCTGGTTAATTTGCTATTTAATCAACAAGATGGTCTGGCAACGTGATTAAGGACAAGATCTAGAGAGAGGTGACAGAAGTAGTATATTTGATACAGTACATTTTCATATCGTGTAAACCGAGGGAAATTAATATGAAATACAGTGGCGTCGGCGGCCAGGAGATGCGCCACTCCCTCTGGTTCGACCCTACCGCCGAGTTCCACTCCTACTCCATCCTCTGGAGACGCTCGCGGATGAGCTCTCCCTCCATACTTACTCGCGTTGCAGGTTGCACAGCCATCATTTTTCTCTTACTTAAGCCTCCGATTTACTCCATTCTGATGGCACACCACTACGCTGGGATCGAGATCTGTTTGCACTTGCCACTGCAGTCATTGCGAGAGTGATCTCGAGCTCTCAGCGCTGTCTTCCGCTAGCGTCTAGGTTAGCACAGTGGATTTCCTAGAAGATGCTCTGGCAGCGTGATAGGACGAGCAGAGGTGACAGAAGAACCTAGAGATGAGCCAAAGACTAATCACCTCGAATGGGACGTAGCATGGGAGCACCGTGGTGGCAGCGCCCATGGCGGGTGGACGAAGTGAGTGAGAGCTCAGGGTCGATAAGGATCAGATCGGAGCTGCGGGAGCACTAGCAGTGTGTCGCGCCAGGGAACGTGCAGCTTTGCTCGATCTCAAATTAGCAAATTAGCCATGAGCCAAACTGCCAAAGCATCTTGAGCGGCATCTCAATTTTGATCCGCACCTTTCAAGTATGGACCCGCCTAGGGCTTGGTTGACCGAAAAATAAGATAGAGCCCGGTTGTCTTCCTCCCTTGGTTTGCTTCTTCCTCTCCGCAGGCTCCCACGACGCCTCGCCGCCCCGCCATGTCCCAAGCTCCCCCCCCCCCCCCCCCCCCCCCCCCGCCGATACACCACCACCCCGACCATCTCTCTAAATTCTTCCACCCCGGTCACGTCTTCTCCTGCGCCGGCACCCCCACCCCCAAGTTAAGTTTTTTTACTCGCCTCCGCCGCGGCCAGTCGTGTCGTCGGGGGCTCTGGTTCGCTCCAGTCCTCGCCGCCATCGCCGACGAGGAGCTTCGCCTCGTCTCCTCTCGCTACTCCTCTCTCGATTTGTCACATGCGGGATCGACCGAGCGGTAAGATAAATCTCGTGTGACCGAGCGTTAGCAAAAGCGTTCAAATATTGCAGTGTAGCGACGATGGGTGTGCTTGGGGGGGGGGGGGGGGGGGGGGGGGGGTGTTGCGCCCAATGATACCCTAAATCGTATTTTACTTTTAGACCACACCTAAATTTAAACAAGGAGCCAAATTAATACGAACTTGTTTTGAATACAACGTAATATCTAAATTTAGCAAATAGAATATTTTTCTCTCTTTCGAAAAGGCCAACCGACCTATTGATTATCAACAGCCGGTATAGAGAATATGTAAAGTAATAAAAACTACAAATAGGTCTTTGGACCGTCTGTCTGTCGTATTAGGATTGTCGACTGGCCCGAAGAGCTTTCAATCTCCAAGGAGAAGAATAATCATGTGTAAAGATTTGTTTATTTCTTTGAGTTGTGTATGCTTATGTAAATATTTACTGTTGAACCAGATCTTTATAAGATGTCATCACTATAGCGTGCACTTATTTATTTTTTGTAATATCTCCGATTAGGAATATATGTCAATTTGAGCATAGTGAAGGTTAAATATCCGTTTTAGATAACAAAATTGGCTTCCAGGGGCTTAAGGGCAGCAAAACCGCCATCTAGAGGACCTTAAACTGCGTAGTACATGACCAAGCTAGGCCTAACAATTTCAGCCCTTACTAGAAGGAAACGGCGCGCTTTGCTGCGCCCGCTGGAACAATCTAGCTTTCCTTTTTCATTTGTTTTTCTGCAAGTTATTTGTCTTTGTGGTTTCAGCACATTATACATTTTTCGGCATGGCTGGTCCATGAAAATAGATAAAATAAGAATGCCCACCAATTCGAATCTTAAAGCTCATGGTGAGCAAAAGGTAGCACCTTAAATCTTTCCTATGGACAATTGAGAAGTTAATTCCAAAGTCAAAAAAAATCTATGTTTTCCTGAGCTCCTTATTTTGTGAATTATGACAATCTTAAAAATTTATTAAACAACATGGAAAATAAAATTAGAAAGCTTTTGCAATATTGAACATGGAGCACACAGAATACAATAAGGTCGTGTTTTTTGTTCACCTAATGGTCAAAATCAGAACATTAATAATAAGAACCAATCTATACTCTGGATCCGGTACCTTGACAAAGCTAGGATGAAGTATTGTAAAAACATTGTGTATGAACTATGTGTCCTGAATGCACATGTTTATAGAAGAGTGACCAGATCTAGGACTGGCCCGGATTCTTTACCCTGCGCATCTGAACAAATATTTCTGAAAATTATAAATTAACACTTTGACATAACAAAATAGTACCAATTGTGACACAAGAGCTCCAGGAAATTAAACCTTCCTTATCTGCATCTCTGATCTAGAGTCATCCAGCTAGAAAGGAATTAGCATAGGCATGCTAAATGTAAGAAACCACTACCATCCATGTCACTGAGGTTAATATACAATAAAGCACTTAACCCTACATGTAGATAGTAAGGTTAAGTTCTACATGTATTTATTGGTCCTTTGGAATAAAAAAGAAGCTCTTCAGCACCTTTAGTTTAAAACTGATAATTCAATATTGTTTTGCATACAGTTAATTCACTTCACGTCACAATGTCAAAGCTACCAATCTAGCTAACACAGTTGGTATTTTACACCCAGGTGTCCAGATCATGCTACATTAGGAAAAAACAAGCACACAAAAATAAATAGAAGGGAACATGCTAATTGTTCCATCGTGGCTACACATTTAGAGAAAGGAATTTTGCATTAGATTGGTATCATGCGGAAAAAAGGATAGACCCAGTGCATAGAGTCTCCCACACAAGGTGTGGTCTGGGGAGGGATTATAGGAACCTAGTCTTACCCCTGCAAAGTGCAGTGCAGGGGGCTGGTTCGAACCCAGGACCTCTTGGCACAAGTAGGGAGGGTCTCACCACTGCACCAAAGACTTCCTTCTCGTATCATGCGGAAAATATAGATAAAAATATGAGCAGCAGGTTTTGTACTTGTTTACTCAAGTTATAAAGGTATGTTTTGTTTGTTTTGGATGCACTATGCCTTACGCATGTGAAAATAGATATCTAGAGTAAGACAATACAATGACAAAGAGTAACCTGGAGCTAGATTTAATACGACAACATTTACACTTCAGATAGATTCAATATTACAAAATATACACATGTACTTCTCATGACAATGTCATATTCTAAACAGGAATCATATGTGTCCTAAAGTCTCAAAAGGATACAACCTATACCTCAAACTTACATGACTATCCATCTCTTGATTACCAGCACCTTCAATTGGTGAAATCTCTGAAATGCAAAAGATGAACAACAATGTCTAGTAAAAGTCAGTTCTGAAAACCTCCAACATAACATAGAAATCTTAGGTTACATTGCCTGAAACCCAAATGACACACCCACCCTTACCAAACTGCGATTTTGCGAAGGCTTAAGATTTTATAAATCTGAAGACCTATGCACGAAGCCTCAAACAATGATCTGGCATCGTTTAGCGACATGGCTGGAAGCCTTAGCTTTATTCATGCACAAAGATATCTACTGTGGCCTTTGGTTTGTTGTGTCAGAATGACCCTAAAACAGGAATTACAGGTTAACCACTGCAATTATAAATAACTAAATAAGATCATAGTCAACAAAAAATTACCGCTAAGGAATCAAAAGTTTGTCATGTTTCCTTGAAATGAAACCAACTCAAGACTTATGTTCAAAAAAGATGAATATCTTGTAATGAATAAAATGCATTAACATATGTCCCAGTGGAAAGGATACATCAGATTTCACAAAGTAAAGACACCATTTATTATATTCAAAACATCTCTTTTTTTGTTACCTTCTAGAAAGCTGGAGGGTGTACTAAAGGTTTTTCCTATTCATGCAACTAAGAAAGTGGGATTATATGATTTTTATTTGTTTAGCCATTCAGCTGTCAGTTTAACCAATTAGCTTCTGTCTAAATATCATCTGAAGAATATTAGCTTCTTGTCTAAATATCATCTGAAGAATATATCCACCTATTTGTTACCAATTAGCAAAGAAGCTAGTATAAATGGCCAGCCTATTAGAACATCATGGTACCCGAATTTCACGATTCTAGAAATTACAAACACATCTGGCTCTTATACTTGTTCAGCAATATGAGTAGCAACTGTAATTTACATGCAGGTTGAACACTAAAACATGATCTACAACTTTAGGCGATATCTAGCAGGTGCCTGAGAGATTCTTTTCATCAGGCCCTCGCTGCTCTGCATCCCTCTCTGAGTTTATCCTAGAACCCCAATGTTTTCCTGATGTCATCATCCGAGAAAAGAAAATAATAATTCAGAAGTGTGTCATCCTGTCATTCTAGAAAAAAAAGCAGTGTTTATAAAAGCAGAAGGTAGCAATGAATGATCTGAACGCATGCTTGCTTATTACATGATCAGGAAAGGATGCAACTAACGCATGCTAGCTAGGCTTGATCCTTGACCAACAAGGACCTCATGCATATTCAGTGGCATTGGCAAGATGCATACAATACCTGTAAGATAAATTGGGCTCAAAACAAGTGAGGCATGCTTAAAGAATAGAAGTACAGTGCGTCAAAGTACAACTTCTCAGATTTAAGACCTCTCTGTTGTCTGTAAAGTGTTTTTCTACTACTGCTACATCAAAAGTTCAAAAGCCAAGCGGAGGGTTGATGGTGTTAATCTAAGCCATTGGGTCAAAACTGTGATTTGGGATGGAGGCGACCATGGAGGCGACGGTTGCGCGCGGGGCGCTGCCACCCTGATCTCCTTGCTCCGGCCGCTGCTGCTGCCTCCAAGACCAGATCCGGAATCGGATGAGCATCCTCTTCCCGTCCAGCCCAGGGTTCGTTGCTGAGTCACCGAAGGACGTCGTCCTCGCCCGGAACACCGGCCGCCGATGCTGCTGCTTCCGCCGCGCTGTGGCTCCTCCAAGGCCAACCAGAAGCTTCACCGACCTTGCTGGCCGTCCGCGTCCCTGCTCCCCGTCCTCGCTGGCCGTCGTGTGAGGGGGATGGGGCTCTCGCAGCTCCGCCCGCGGCCGGTGCGGGCGCGCCGCCACCGCCAAGATCTCCTGCGTTCAAGCTCGCCTGCTGTCGCCGCCACTGGATCCTCCGCTGTAACCTCTGCCTGCTCCTGCTGCCTGGGCGCCGGAGGCCCTTCATCAACCCCTACATCCGGCGCCTCACTCGCTGCTGCTGCCTAGCTCGACCGCCGGAGGTCCGACCCCGCCATTGGCGGTCGGGTGTGGCGCTCTCCTCTCCCCAAGCCTGCTGCCACGGTGCCTCATGCCCTCCCCACGAAGACCGCTGTTCCGGCTCCGCCGCCCGCCGCTGCGGCTCCTCTTGCCGGCGCCTCCTCCGATCTGAAGTCAACGCCCATGTCCACGAATCCGGCCTCCTCCGCCTCCACTGAAGATGTGTGGCACCTTTGCAACTGTTGCTGGCTGCTTCTCAGGGACTGCCTGTTTCATGGGCCTCCCTTGCCGACTGGGACGACGATAATGCCAGTGAGGAGGAGTTGGCCCAGTGGACGCCGCCAGCTTTTGGGGGGCTTGGGTCTGACCCTGCCGTGATAATTGAAGGCCTCGGGTTCTTGTCGCTGCCGCCGGCTGTCTCGGGCAGCCCGGTCTCTGAGGTGAGCTTCGTCAAAGTTGTTGAGGGTGATGAAGAGTTGGCTCTTGAGACGTCGATGGCCTCCACAAGTGGCGTTGTCTCCGGCCCGAAGGAAGCATTTGCGGAGCTTTGCGCCGGCCTCTCTGCTGATGCTGCTCTGGATCTTGGTACATCTTCAGCTCCGGCTTGTGGAATCCTCTCTACGGCATCTGCAGCTCTTGAAGCTGATGAAGGCTGGGTGCATGTGGGTGGGCGGCGCCGCTACAGCCGAGGCCCTCCCCTGAATCGTCAAAGGAGGGTCTCGAGCGTCGCCTCGCGTTCAAGCGTTGGGCTCGTGGAAGGTGCTTTCGTTGCTTGGAGTATGGCCACCAAGTCGGAGCATGTCGCGGGCCATTCAGATGCATTCGTTGTCGTGGCGCTGGTTATCGGGAGAGGTTCTGTCGTGCTCCCTCTCCGGTTGCTCATGATTGCTCTCCAGCCGCTCATGCTTGCTCTCCGGTCACTCGCGCTCCTGGCCAGTATTACCGCTCCCCATTCGACCAGCATTGTCCTCCACCGGAGGTCGTTGGCCACTCGTCATGGCCACCGAGGTACCCATCTGCGTGTTACAAATATTCTTTGGTGTCAACTTTTGAGTCACAGGTCGCTCTGCTGCGCTTGGAGCTGCTTCAGAAGGTTGAGCTACTTCGTTCTGAGATTCGAGATGCTCTAGCTGAGCTTTAGGTTGCATTGCGTGTCTCTTCGCCGCCTCAGCTTCAGATTGTTTCCGCTGATGAGGGGGTTAAATGCTTCTTTGGGGATTTCTCTCCTCGTGGTCTGCATGAGACGTCGCATGTCATCGCCGAGTTTGTGGCTCCGGTGGTGCAGGTCATGCCTGAGCGGCAGGAGCCTAGTGGGGAACCATCTACGGTGCTTCCTGTGGAGTTGGGCTCATTGGAGTCCATGGAGGGAGTTGTTGATGAGGAAGCTCCTGATCCTTTGGTGATGAAGTCCACCCAGTTTGTGTCGCCGTCTGTCCTTGAGAGTGTTGTCATCACCGAGATGCCTGAGGTTTCTGAGACTCGTGTGTTGGCGCCTAGCTCCATGGTTCTGTTGGGAAAAGAGGTTCCTACTTTGCTTCTTGATTTGGAGGCGGCTCGCCCTGGATATGGCAAGGAGATTATTCGTGTCTTGATGGGGATAGCTTCAGATGCTGAAATCACGAAGGTGGAGAAGTCTCTCAGGAAGATGGGTAAGAAGCTTCGCGTTGCAAGGAAAGGTTCCGCTTCTTCATGATTGTTGAGACCTTTTGAGGTAGTCATGTTGTCGGTTCGTGGTTGGGATAGGTTGGCGAGTTTGTGAGGTCGTGGTTGCTTCTGGATGTTGCCTGGGGTAGGTGTTGGTCTTTGCGTTTGTGTGGGTGCCTTGTTGTGGTGTTGTTGTTTGTTGCATGGTTTTTGCCCGGTTTCTTCCACTAATAAACCGGGCACCTTCTTCTTAATAAATCTAAGGAAAAACTTTTGCCTTCGCTTCAAAAAAAAAAGTTCAAAATATTCTGCAGGGAGCAGGCCACTCTTTAGATTGTATACTTTAGCGAGGGCGACGCTTAAATCGGTGATAGACAGGCAGATCATAAGCCTTTGTCAACTTCACGTGGACGATTTCACAGTTTCTTCCGGTGCGAAGTCCTGTAAATTTCGAGCACATTGATTAGTGAAAAAAACAATATCGACATCACAGCCTAGTATCCCAAGCAGGTTGGGGTTAGCGGATTTTGGATATAATGTCTAGGAAAAAAAACTCTGTACGACATAAGTATCATAGATGTAGGCAATGCTGCTATAGTGTCACTCCACTTGGTAATCACAAAATTCTGGCTACTCCAACTTGGCAGAACCTTCTAATTAATTATTCACGTGCTCGAAATAAATGATTGGGTGATCTAAAATTTTCGTAGTAACAAACATTTTAAAGCCAACGCAGCTGCAGTTGCACATTCATTATTGAAAATAAATCCCGATCAAATCAGCGACCAAAGGACAAAACAGACGAAATGTGTAATAGAAGTAAGCGATTGATGACCAAAGTATACGGTCTGTTTCATTTTTCATTGCCTAAATGCCACTTTGCATATATGGAAGGTTTTACCTGACTAAATGATAAAGAAGGAAGAACATGAATATGAGTTACATAGTATTTCTCATAGGAGCTGCTTACTGCCAGGCTTCTTCAGTACTAAGGGAAATAAACAAGCAGGCAATATAAAATCCTTTTGACACCTCTATGTTTATTAGCAAACAAACATAAAAAAGAATGAATATGTAGCCGATATATTGCTTGCTCTACTCATACCTAACTCATGAGAGTGTAAAATTCCTCAGAAAGCTGGTGCTACAGATTATTCAGTTTATAACTAAGGGCAGGCCTGAAACTTAATGTACCTCACCTCCTAGAGTTGTACCCGAGGCAGAGCATGTGGGAGTTGGAGTAGGCGTAGTCGAGGAAGTAGTAGATGGAGTTGTCGCAGCCGTGTGTCGCCGAGGTTGCGGTGGCGGCACCATCGCCGTCCCGTCCCGCGACAGTAACAGCAGACCACCGCACCTTACCATCAGCAGCACCACCGCACCACCACACCACTAGTCGCCGAAGGAGGACGCCGGGGTTGCGTCTGTGCACCATCCCACCGGCGCCGAAAATGGAGTAGTCCAGGGCGACTGAGAACAGCAAGCAGAGGGAGGCCGTGACGGCATGGTGGCGCAGGAGATCGGGTAGGAGTCATGGTCGACACAGGCAGTAGACCGAGACGGCGTACTCGGGCTGGGGCTCGGGGAGACGACCGTGGTCGACGAGGAGGCGCAACAGGAGGCGCGGAGGCGTAGAAGCCCGGGGGAGCAGCGCCGGCGAGCCAAGCCGTGGTGGCTAGGGTTCCGCGGCGGGCTTGATTGGAGGCACACGGGGGCGAAACTATCAGGCCCCTAACCTGACCAAGACTGAAGTAGAGCACACGTAACAGGGTGGACGGCTGGGATTGAAGGGAACCGGTCAAACACGACGGACGGCCCAGATGAACTCTTTACTTTACTGGTTATCTCCTTGCGTTGTAAGCAAAGACTGTGGACAGCTCGCCGTAGCTCGCTGGTAGTAGATAAGCCAGGAGTTAGTAGTGTGGTAAAAAAAAGAAGGAACAAGCTATTCTCTTTAGCATAGCGTAGCTAGGGTTTGGTCCTACTTCATCATGTACCTCTGGATTTGGGGAATCATCCCTCTATCAGTAAAGCTATCCTAGTTCCTGTCGAGTTCATCATGTTCTTCCTTTTTTCTTCAGTTCGTTTCCTGAATTAGTTGCTAGGACCTCACAAGGGTATCAGAGCAAGACGCTCCTCGGCGGCGATTTGAGCGGAAGGGGATCGGGATCTCTCATCGAATTTTCCCACCCTCCCTCCCTGTTCCAGGCGGCGGCGCGGCCGTTGATTGGTGGCGATTTAGCGGCGGAGACCTTCGGAAGCAAATTCGGCTCAAGGTGTGGTTGCGAGGGCACATCGCACTCGCGGTAAAATCCCTCACTTTCCCGGATTCGTGTTTCATCGGAGGCGCTTAGTGCGACGAGCTTGAGCAGCAGACCGAGACGAGAGCAGCACACTCTCTTGCCGACCTAAAGCCATGGCTGACGGAACACGCCTGAAGGGCCAACACGCGATTGACAAGCTCCAGGCGGACATGATAGGGCTTTGAGAGGAGATCACGGATCTGCAACAACTGAAGCAGGAAGTGCAGAAAATTCAGGCAGACATGTTGGTCTTACCGGTGATGGACAAGAAGCTCTCGACGATGGAGACATCCTTGCACTCCATGTTGCAACAAATCCTGAAGCAGACTGCACCTGATGCGTCCCAAATTCCAGGTACTTCCTCTGTATCCCCGCTTACCCAGAGAGATAAGCAAAGCCAAAGTACTACTGTTGGTATGAATTCAGCCCTTATCCCAATTAGAAATCTGGATACTGCATTTCAGCAAGCACAATTCTCTCGACCAGAACATATTGCTGCTAGTGTTAGTGCTGCTCTAGCTACTTTACCTTCTGCACCGTTTACTGAGGCTGTTATTAACACTACTGTTCGAGATGAAACACATCAACCATCTCAATTCCGCATTTCACCACCCACCATTCCATCAGTTGCACCTCCTACATTGTTACCCAAACCCCCATACACTATGCAGCAGCAAGTTCCACAACACCAGCTACACACTGGGAATTATGGCCATTATACTCCTTTGATAGCACCACAGTACATTACTGCTAACATGTATAACCCAGTGACAGGACAATTCATAAATGGAACAACTCCATCTGTCTATCAGTCTGGTGTTTAGCTGTATAATGATCAGAGAAATACCTTTGCAACTCAGCTAGGTGGACCATCGTATTATGCTGAAGCAGTATTAAAAGGACCTAGACTAGAAATTCCTTTGTTCTCGGGTGATGATCCAATTGGGTGGTTAATTGCCTGCGAGAAGTTCTTTGATATGACAGGAACACCGTATGAGCAGTGGGTCAATTTAGCCACAGGACATTTTCAAGCCAGAGCTTCCAATTGGTTAAAGAATTTTTGTGTACCCTGGCAAATGGTAACATGGTAGCAGTTTTGCAATCTCATAGCAGACCGTTTTACTGATGCGAATGCCCATAAAGCTGTTGAGATGTTACAAAACATCAGACACCTCACCACAGTAGCTACCTACATTGATAAGTTTGAAGAGTGTGTATCATTGGTTAAGAAGGACCATCCAAACTTGCAGGAAAGTTTCTTGCTCAGCTGCTTTATTGGTGGACTAAAACCAGAAGTGAAGCATGATGTCACTGGCAAGAGACCGAATAGCCTACTGGAATGCTACTGATACTCAAAAATCTATGAGAAAGCAGCCAACTCGAAGAAACCGGCACCTCCTCCACCAACATTCAGGCAGCGGTTCCAGCAACCACAACTCCAACAGTGGAATAAGCAACCTATGCAACCAGTAAATCCTGCTCCGCAAAATCAAGGTGCAAACAATGTTCCAGGTAGCGAACAAAAAGACTGCTGGTATTGCAAGGAACCTTGGAATAGACAGCATAGATGCATATCAGGCAGAACACTCCATACATTACAAGAACTGGATGATGACAGTGAGGAACTGGAGCAAAATCAAACTGAACCTGCTGTGGAACAACACTTTCACACTGCTCCTAATACACCAGTCCCTGACCAACAACCTGCGGCCATCTCCATGAATATTTCCACACAGGCTGCCACTGGAATACCAGGCAGAGCAACATTTTCATTGCTGGTATCCATTGGAGGAAAACGAGTTGTCGCATTGGTTGACAGTGGATCGTCGGATACATTTATCAGCTCTCATTTTGTGGAACAGCACAATTTCATCACCCAACCCTCTCCTGCAATTAAAGTTATAGTTGCCGGTGGTTCCTTCCTCACCTCTGACGCCTGGCTGGCAGCAACACCATACACAGTGCAAGGACACAAATTTGAGTCAAGTTTCAAAGTGCTACCATTAAAAACCTTTGATATCATACTTGGAGCCGACTGGATCTACAAATACAGTCCAATTGGGTTGGATTTAAAGAAAAGAGAATTGGTGGTGACTAAGAACGGCAGGGCCATTACTCTTCTGGACCACACTCAACATCCTCACTTGGTGACAGCAACAAAAATGAACAAGCTCTGCAAGAAAGGTGTTCTTGGTTGTGGTGAAAGCCTTCCTAACTCACAAGGTAAAGAAGTTATTCTGGTTGTGGTGGACCAATTAACCAAATATGCACACTTCTTGCCTATGTCTCATCCATACAATGTGGATCAAGTCGTAACACTGTTCCTAGACAACATTTTCAAGCTACATGGGATGCCTGTTCAAAATCCCAAGACATGGATGAAATGGCTTTCAGTCGCTGAATACTGGTACAACACCTCCTATCATACCTCCCTCAAGCTCACTCCATTCCAAGCATTGTATGGATACCCTCCTCCCATGATAGGAGAGCTGGCTATACCTGAACACATTGCACCTGAAGCATTGAGTACCATAACTGACAGAGCAACAATGATGAAGACACTGAAGGAGAATCTCTTACATGCTCAGAACCGCATGAAGTTCTTTGCTGACATGCACAGGTCGGAAAGGTCCTTTGAAGTTGGCGACATGGCATACTTAAAAATTAAGCCATATCGTCAGAATGCTTTTGGACTGCGAGATTCACGGAAACTCGGATCAAAGTATTACGGGCCATACAAGATCATCCAAAAGATAGGGGAATTGTCCTATAAACTTCAGTTACATGAACAAGCTAAGATTCATCCCGTGTTTCACGTCAGCCAACTGAAGAAACAGTTAGTGTCACATCCTTCAACGCAGCAAACAACCCATGCACAATGGTTGATCCACTGGGAGAATCTGGCAGAGGAAGATGCAACCTGGGAGGACTTCCTTTCATCACCAAGACATTTCCGAGCTTTACACCTTGGGGGCAAGGTGTATCTCAAGGAGAGGGCATTGTCAGGCCCCTAACCTGACCAAGACTGAAGCAGAGCATACGTAACAGGATGGACGGCTGGGATTGAAGGAAACCGGTCAAACATGATGGACGGCCCAGATCAACTCTTTACTTTACTGGTTATCTCCTTGCGTTGTAAGCAAAGACTGTGGACAACTCGCCGTAGCTCGATGGTAGTAGATAAGCCAGGAGTTAGTAGTGTGGTAAAAAAAGAAGGAACAAGCTATTCTCTTTAGCATAGCGTAGCTAGGGTTTGGTCCTACTTCATCATGTACCTCTGGATTTGGGGAATCATCCCTCTATCAGTAAAGTTATCCTAGTTCCTGTCGAGTTCATCCTGTTCTTCCTTTATTTCTTCAGTTCGTTTACTGAATTAGTTGCTAGGACCTCACAGAAACCGACAGGGGAACGGCGGGGATTCGGAAGAGAATTTGATGGCGGAGCAGTTTCGACGAGCGGCGGCGCCGGTGAAGGCCGGAGCATGTGAAAGGATCGTATGACACCTAGAGGGGGGGGTGAATAGGTGCTACTCTAATTTTAATACTTTTTCAAATTAGGCTTGACACTAAAAGGTAAATTCTCTAGATATGCAACTACGGTGAATTTACCTATATGACAAGCTAGCAACTAAACAAGATACACGAAATAAGGACTAAAAACAAGGATAGAAGTAACCGATGTGAAAGCACGCGGAGACACGGATGTAATCCCGAGTTCCTCCTTTTTAGGGGAGTACGTCTCGTTGAAGAGGTGTGAGCTACCACGAAGGTCAAAACTCAACCGCCACAAAGGCGTCACCTTATTCTCCGATGAACCGCACCACAAAGGTTTGGTTCACCTTCCACTATCAGAATCCTTCAAGGCGGAATCCGGAGCCCTTACAACAACGATCCGGGGCACAACCCACAAGAGGATTGGGGGCTCCTGAAAAGCTACAAATCTGTCACAAAGACAACAAGTGAGTACAATAAGAAGCTAGGTTTTCCCAATGGAAATCCTAGCAAAGGGTCCCTCAAGTGAATGAGGGGGAAATGAAGAACGGTTTGGTGAAGATGTAGATCCGGGGCTTCTCCTTCAATCCTCCAAGTATCAACGAGTTTGGGTGGAGGGATTGGGAGATCTATCAATTCATGAGCTTGCAATAATGGAGTTCTTCAATGTGGTCAAGCTTCTTGTTCAAAGGTAGGTGAAGAAGTATAAATACTCTTCTCAGAAAACTGGCCGTTGCAGACGAAAAATGGCCGCCGCGGTAGTACCGGGCTCCACCCGATAGTACCGACCGGCGCAGAGTCAAACGACGTCGAGGTTGGTCAACTGGCCTTCGCTCACCGCCCGCAGCGGTAGTCCCGGACGAAGCCACGCGGTAGTACCGCGCCACCCGGTAGTACCGGCCCACTACCGGGCCAGTACCGCTAAAAACTGGGCGATGCCAGTACCAAAAATAGGCGAAAAGCGGTAGTACCGGGCCTATAGCGGTACTACCGGCTGAGACAGAAACTGACCCATTTTCTTCCTTTCTTCCTTGACAAAAACCTGGGCATATATACAAAGTATAAAAGATGTTCCTGCAACTATTTAACACCCAGATTAGTCAACTAATTGTGTTGTCAAAAAACATCAAAACACTTAGGGAAATGAAATGCTCTTTCAGCATGGCGTGGCGGCGGCGGCGCACGGGAGAGAGAAGGAGCGAAGAAAAGAATGGTCAAAGGCACGGGATTGGAAGGAGAAGGCAAATTGAAAAGGAAAGTCAAACCGACCTGACAGGTGGGCCACAAAGCGAATATGAGGTGGAGGCACCAGAAACCAGGAAACCTAGGGAGCTTAGATGTTGTAAAGACTAGGAAGATTTGCGCGGCGACACGCCGCGCCCGTTGGGTTATTTTGTTTAGTAGTATTAGGTGTAACAATGTAAATCTTTCTTA
This sequence comes from Poa pratensis, assembly GCA_947311845.1. Taxonomy (NCBI): domain Eukaryota; kingdom Viridiplantae; phylum Streptophyta; class Magnoliopsida; order Poales; family Poaceae; genus Poa; species Poa pratensis. The sequence goes on along the minus strand of CAMZMU010000059.1, from coordinate 27,216,576 downwards.
TAATTGGTTTCATTAGTATATAGTGTTTTTAATATTGGGAGTAATATGTAGAGTGAATGAATTTATCTATAGGATTACATAGAAGTTCATACATAGTGGACACTATATTACAGGAAAATAAAAGACAAAGACATCACTGGATGTTAAAACTACTACAGATTATCTTCCGGAAAAACATAAGGAGGACCAATGGCTGTGGCACTAAGAGGAGTATTAACTCTAATGAGTAAAGTGTCACATACAAATTAAATGATACCTTGTGCTTAAAAAAATTGAAGTTCAAAACTGTCACCCAATTTGGTAACTCACAGTAACTAAAACATAGTGTACAGTTGTTGAAGTCTCCTCTCAGATCCTTATTCAAGCACTACATAGACTAGACAATATTAGAAAAACATCCATCGGTCTTAATATATATGTACATCACAATAGCAGGAATATCATTGGTTTGTCATCCAAAATTGACAGGTTATAATAAAACATACACTGACAGAAAATTCAGATGTACTTGAGCAAATATAAACTGTGTATTTGGAAGTCGTCATAGGGATCCCTTACTTTTTCTAGAAGAAACTAAACTAAAGTAAGCATTGTATAATTTATCGTTACACAGTTTAATGACGCCTTTAGTTATATACATGCCGCCGCACCCGTGGGGTTATATTTGTTGTTTTAAGAGTCATGTAGGCATTTTTTGCTTATTCTTTTTTTTTTTGGCAATTGGGTGGCTGATCATTGTTATGGAGGTCGCTACCGCTAGGTGGACACTTTAGCCTGGGCATAGGAGATGTCTGAGCAAACGTGGTGTATAGTGAACGAAATTGTATTGCTTGTGTGGACTTCTTGTCATGTGCGTTTGGTTGCATGCCTTTTGAAGAGTCGTTGTTCTTATTGACTAAATATGGAAGTAATAAAAAAATTAAGAGGAGAAATGTTCTCTGTTGTTTAGGTCCAGTAGCGAACCTCAACAAACTGACATAATGGGCTACCTAAGGTCGACGAAGTAGAACTTATGGTATGCATGGCCGCCAAACGAAGTTATCATTTTCCACATATGTTGAGTATCATGTAGTTGTCAAAAACTGAGATGGGAAGGGAAAATAATAGAGGGAAAAGAAGAGGGGATGCACAATTGGTTTTAAAAGGTAGGAAATATTTAGTGTTTTTTTGTATGGAATAAGTGTTGGAAGGTTATTTTATTTGGCGGTAAAAGAAGGAAAAAAAGATATAGTAGGGGATAAATAGGGAGTGGAAATAAATAAGTAATTTTAAAGTCGCTATTCATACGCAATGTTCGTAAAAAGAAATGCGGGAAAAATAAACAATAGGGGAAAACTAAAACGGGGAGAAATCTATTAGAAGCCCAAAAAGAAAAAAAAAATCTATTCATAAGGGACCGGTACTATTCACGCGTGAACGGAAAAATAGATAAGTAATTTTAAATTCGCTATTCGTGCGCAATGTTCGTAAAAAGAAATGCGGAAAAAAAATAGGGGTACACTAAAAGGAGGAGAACTCTATTAGAAGGGAAAAAAATTGTTCAATTGTACCGGAGGACCGATCTGTGATTTTTTGGAAGACACGGGGACTTTGCTGGAAAAATGTTTTATTCTGGGCGACCGATTCACAATTTTTGAAAAAAGCAAGGACTTTTCTGCAAAAATGTTTTATTCCGGAGGACCGATTCACAATTTTTGGAAAACGCGAGGACTTTAATGAAAAAAGTGGCGCGCACAGTAGAAGCGCACATCTAATTTGTCTTTTTTTCAATGCCTAAAATAAAACGAATTTGAAGATTAGAGATAAATATGTATATGTCCGTCAAAATAAAAAGGTTAAAACATGAAAGTTGTTTGGAAGGGTGATATCCATCTACTCGTGAGAGGAAAATTCAAACGGATGACTGAGTCCGACGAATTTGACAAAATTCGTCAAATATTTTTGCGAATCTGGATACAAAATTAAGGAGTTAGAGTCGACCAAACTCGAAACCGATCACGGGAATAAAACCTACTCGTCGACGCGCATATAGTTCGTGTATATATTTTCATCAAAAAGAGGGCTGTCGGATCCAGATCACACGGCGCGGGGACGTACAGGCACTATAGAAGTGCACTGCAACGTAGAAGTGCTCGATGAAAAGTGAACAAATGGCTGAGAAAATTGTATAAAGGCTGCACTGTAGAAGCAGTACACTTCTACAGTGCAGGGGCGACGTGGGTGCCTCCATCGCTCGCTGAAAGGGAGTGCCATTATATATAGATCAAAAGGAGGGCCGTCGGATCCAGATCTCACGGCACGGGATGTACACGCATTGTAGAAGTGCTCGATGAACAGTGAACAGATGGCTGAGAAAATTGCATAAAGGCTGCACTGTATAAGTGTTGCACTGTAGAAGCAATACACTTCTACAGTGCAGGGGCGACGTGACTCGTGAGTGCCTCCGTCGCTCGCTAAAAGGGAACGCCATTATATATAGTAATATGCGCAATTTATTTGGAAAGACAGATCAACTTTATTGAACACAACTCGAGATCGTCGAGATTCTAAGATTTTTATTCTCAAAAGAAAATGCTTCTAAGATTCGTCAAGCGAATGCTCTTGGTGGATCTTCAGATACTTGTTGAACCAGCTGAGCATGTCCAAGCGGGCTTCTTCGGCTGTTTTGACGGCGAACGGATCCTTGGCATTGTATCGGCAAGCAAATCCGTGGCCCACACTCGGGAAGATCTTCACAAAGTGGTCAACCTGAAAATGGTAGACTAGATTCAGGGTTCGCTTGGAGCTGTTAATTGTTGGTTTAGTAATATCTGGAAACGTCAGTACAGAAGTGACCAAAAGAATATGGGGTTGCAAGTTGTTCTTTGATCGCACATTCGATACCGGCAAAGACTGGAAGTCTGGAACTACAAGAAATTCTAACTTTCGATCTATAATATTATTTCAGAGAAAAGCTAAGATTTACGGGTAGTAGCAGCATATATGAACTAAGAATGGGGGAAAGAAGTAGACCAGATATGAAATGAAACTAGTAGGAACGCACCCCTTTGTTCTGATCTAAAGCCTGTTTAAACTTGTGCACTAGCGCCGGTGGAGAAGCGCGATCAAGCTCTGCTCCAAGAATCTCAATGGGATGTTCGACCTCTGAGCATGCCACAAACTGAAGTTAGAGAAAAGGATAATTCTCTTGGGGAATATGAGATTTTAACGCACACGAGAAAAAAACTCACTGAACAAACCCTAATCAGGTGAAAGGTAGATAAGACACACACCCTTTATGTCATCGACAGTCACTAGTGAAGGATGCGAGATGACAACTACTTCGATTTCTGTAGACTTTGATAGCTCCACGGCCACCTTTGCTGTTATGATTTATAAAAGACAAATGGAGTGGCTTGTTACAGAATGCTAGTGAAGATAAAAATAATGAACGTTCAGTGGTTGTGGACGGTTAAAATAACTCACCACCCCAACAATAACCTCCAACCCCAACCGCAGACACCCCTTTTTTCTTCAGAGCAGCAATAAGCCCTTTGGTCTTTTCAGCTGCTTCAAGCTGTAACGACAACAAAGAAGATAGAAACTAGTACTGTTATGTTTCATATGCTAAGGTCGAGTCATTTCAGATGATAAAAACTACAGTCTTTCGTATGATTAGGCGGGTTTTTTAACAAATGTAAGCGTGACTTTCATCTATTTATAATTAAGCAGGCTGGATAAAATTCATAACATACTGAATATTTCATATAATAGGCCGAAGTGGGTTAATAGAGAGTCTGGATTTCATCTTTCTCCCCCCATAAATGTACTTTCCTAAACGGCTGGCGAGAGCTCTACCTATACAATAAAGAGAGAGCAATTGTGTTTCACAAGTCATACACACCAATTCTTTACTTCGTAGATCTAAGCGCAAAGTAAAAACAATACAAGAGCAGGACGATAAAAGAAAGAAAACGAACCGGAGAGTGAGTTTTTATCCACTCATCAAACGGAATCTTTGCCTCATCCCTGAAAGGGTCCCCATGCAACATATCGGGAACCACGACCAAGTATCCTTCAGCTGCAACCTGATCCGCTATTTTCCTTGTGGATATAAGTTAAACATATGTCACGGCACCACTCCTGATCAAGGCTCTGGCAGAGATCAGACGGCGCTCAGCGAAGGGGAAGCGCAAGACACTGACGACCTAGGCCCACCAGTCTGGTGCGACCCAGTCAGCTGCGACGATGGCTACATGACAGACTACGCTCCGCAGATGAGGCATCGATCGATTGAGTAGTAATCAGTCTACGGACTTCCTCTCCTTCTCCAGCCTGCGTGCTGCGCTCTCCTGTTCCGCGTGACGCGAGCTGTATCCCAGATCCACGATTCCTGTGAACTATCGAGTGTTGAACACTGAATTCGTGCGTTGATTGAGTAGGTCTATGACATATGGTACCAGAGCCTATTCGATCTGACTCTCTCCCTGCAAATTGACACCAAAAAAGTCTCAGCATCACGGGGAGTTTGGGCGGCGATGGTGAGGGCTAGATCTGAGGCGGGCTCGGGCTAGTGCTGGTAAAATCCCCTCCTAGATCGAGTCCTAGGCGGCGGCGGCTCGTGGAGTACGTGCGTGCTGGTGATCGGCGTCGGCGGCGGTAGAAGTTGGGGAAAATCTCGGTTGACTGCGGATTCAGGCCGCGGTTGGTAAAATCCCGACGAATTTTTCCCCGACCCCGAAGCAATTGGTGGCGGTCCTCGCAGACAGACACTCGCGTCGCAAGCTGAGACGTGGGCGATCTGTGAAGCCGTCGACATGGACAAACTCAAGGCCGAGCTCCAATCCTTGGCGACCTTGTTCAACAAACAAGGCGACGACACAAGCTCCGCTCTGATGGCGGTGAGGGATTCGTTGAAGGCCATGGCAAAAAGCCAAGGCAAAATTGTGGAGAACATCCAGGGCATCAACAACTGGGCACCTGCGATCGATGATTCGCTGAGAGCGATGCACAAATCCCTTGAGGAGGTGGGGACGCGCGTGGCCGTCCTGGAAGCCGAACGCCCTCCCGGTGTCGACTTCACTCCTCGGCCCAATGGGCACGGCAACGATACAACAGCACAGGGCATCGCGACCACTGCTCGCAAAGCAATGGCGCCTGCCCTGGCAAAGGGTACGCGTACCTTTCGCCACTCTCCTGTTACATTTGATCTCAGTGGCGATGATGATGGTGAATCTGCTATGCGCGAGTCTCGTTCTAGATATAGAAATGCTAGGCCACCCAAGTCGGATTTCCCTAAATTCGACGGTGAAAACCCACGTTGGTGGAAGAAAACTTGCGAGAAATATTTTGCTATGTATGATGTCGACCATGACACATGGGCTAGCTATGCCACTATCCACTTCATTGGCAATGCTGCCTTGTGGTTGCAAAATATTGAGGCTGAACATGACATAGAAAATTGGGAAGAGCTTTGCGTAGCTGTACACACTAAGTTTGGAAAAGATAAGCATCATAGGGCTTTAGAGGCTTTAGAGCGCTGCAAACAAACAGGAACTGTAGAGCAATATTTCTTAAAATTTGAGGAGCTTAGGCATAAGGTGCTAGTGCATAACAATCATTATGATGAGGCTTTCTTTGTCACTAAATTCATTAGTGGGCTTAGGAAAGATATTCAGAGAGCTATACGTTTGCATAAGCCTCGAACTGTTGATGCTGCTCTATCTCTGGCTGAAACGCAGGAGGAGATGCTGGAGGAGGCTCGACACACATCGAGTGGGCGGTTCCGGCATGATTTCAAGCCATTCCACACCAATGCAAACAGGGGAGTGTTGGCTGGCTCACCTGAAGAAGTGAAGCAGAAACAATCAGCAAAACCGCCATGGAATGCCAAACTGCAAGCTCTGAAGGCTCAACGCCGAGCAAGAGGGGAATGTTTCACCTGTGGAGAAAAATTCCATCCAGGGCACAAGTGCAGTGCCACAGTACCTCTGAACATGATGGAGGAACTGATGGCTGCTCTAAAAATGTCACAGTCTGATGATGAAGATGACAAGTCCGACAGCAGCAGTACAGATGAATCGCTGTGCTCCATCTCGGAGTGTGCCATGGCGGGGACTGTACGGAAGAAGAGTTTCAGGCTGCAAGGGACAGTAAATGGCAAACAGGTCCTCTTGTTGGTAGACTCCGGCAGCTGCGGGAGTTTCATCAGCTCAGATGCAGTGGAATTATTGGGGCTAACCAAAGTGGAGGTACCAGCTGTAACAGTAACGGTGGCGAATGGAGCGACGACAAAAGTGAATACTGCAGTTAAAAACGTCAATTGGAAGTGTCAGAGAGCAAACTTCTGCACTGATTTCAGGGTATTCGACCTGCCACACTATGATATGATCCTAGGCATGGATTGGTTGGATACTCTTGGGCCCATGTGGATAGACTGGAAGAAGAAAACCTTCAGGATCAAACAAGGGGAGAAAAGAGTAACTGTGAGAGGAGTGTCAGAGGCACCAAATTCCTGCACTGCCATCACTGAACTCGAACTGGAAGAGCTGTTAGCTGATCATGCAGTGGCACATGTGATAGAGTTATGTGCAACTGACACTAAGGAAAGTGGACTTCCCCAATGTGTTGTTGAGATCATTGCAGAGAACGAAAGCTGTTTTGCTGCTCCTGAAGGGTTACCACCACACCGGGAATTTGACCACAAGATCACGCTCATGCCAGGTGTGCAACCAGTGAACATGAAACCATATCGGTATTCACCTCAGCAAAAAGACGAAATTGAGAAGCAGATAAGGCAAATGCTAGCACAGGGGATCATCAAACATAGTAAGAGCCCATTTGCATCACCTGTATTGTTGGTAAAGAAGAAAGATGGAACTTGGCGGTTCTGTGTGGATTACAGACGCCTCAACTCAGTGACTGTCAAAGATAGATACCCAATGCCTGTAGTGGACGAGTTGCTAGACGAGCTGGCTGGTGCTAAATATTTTACCAAGTTGGACCTGCACTCAGGGTACCATCAAATTCGCATGGTGGAACAGGATGAGAACAAAACTGCTTTCAAAACCCACAGTGGACATTATGAATTCAGGGTGATGCCATTTGGGTTGTCTTGTGCTCCGGCAACCTTCCAGGCAGCCATGAACAACATCTTTGCACACCTGATTCGGAAGACAGTGCTGGTCTTTGTCGATGACATACTAATCTACAGCAAAACACTGGAAGATCATGTAGCACATCTGAAGGCTGTGTTCGAAATTCTGAAACAAAACCAGCTGTTCATCAAGAAGAGCAAGTGCTCGTTTGCTCAAACCTCTCTGGAGTACCTTGGTCACATCATCGGAGAACATGGCGTATCCACCGACCCTGAAAAAATTGCTGCAGTCAAGAACTGGCCAGTGCCACTGAATGCAAAAGAACTCCGAAGTGTGTTGGGAGTGATTGGCTACTACAGAAAATTCATTAGCCACTATGGCATCATCTGTAAACCACTGACGCAGTTGTTGTGCAAGAATGTGCCGTATGTGTGGACACCGGAAGCAGACGATGCTTTCAAAACTCTGAAGCACGCATTAGTGCAGGCACCGGTATTGGCTATGCCTGATTTTAGCAAGGAATTTGTCATAGAAACTGATGCTTGTGCAACTGGTGTGGGTGCTGTTCTTATGCAACAAGGGCATCCGCTAGCATTTCTCAGCAAGGCGCTTGGTCCCAAAAATCAGTCACTGTGTATCTATGACAAAGAATGCCTGGCAATTCTGTTGGCGGTGGAAAAATGGAAGCCTTATCTCCAGCACAAACATTTCACAATACACACTGATCAGAGAAGTCTAGTGCATCTAGGAGATCATAAATTCAACACACCAATTCAACAAAAGGCATTCTTCAAACTCATGGGGTTGCAATATACCATCATTTACAAGAAGGGCATCACAAATCGTGCTGCAGATGGACTATCCAGGCGACCCCAAGTCCACAACGCATTTGCAATCTCAGCAGTGCAGCCTAAATGGTTGGAGACAGTGTTGGAGGGCTATCACAATGATGCACAAGCAAAGAAACTGCTTACTGAATTGGCAGTAACAGGATCCAATGATCAGGGCTTTTCTCTACAAGATGGTATCATAAAATACAAAGGGAGAGTGTGGTTAGCAAACCACAAAGCCGCTCATGAGGCAGTGTTGATAGCACTGCATGGTAGTGCTTTGGGAGGACATTCAGGCATCCAAGCAACCTACCCCAAGGTGAAGAAACTATTCTATTGGCCACACATGAAGGAGGATATCACCAAGTATGTTCAAGGGTGCAAAACTTGCCAACAAGCAAAACCTGAAAAGGTTAAACTGCCAGGGAGATTACAGCCATTGCCTATACCACCAGATGCTTGGCACAGTGTGGGATTGGATTTCATAGAAGGGCTTCCAAAATCGAGCAAGTTTGACACAATTATGGTGGTGGTGGATAAATTCTCGAAATACGGCCATTTCATACCCTTGAAGCATCCGTTTACAGCTCAAACCGTGGCGCAAGCGTTCATGGACAATGTCTATTGTCGCCACGGCATGCCCAAGGTACTCATAACTGACAGAGATAAAATTTTCGTCAGTACCTTCTGGCAGCACCTCTTCAAACTGGCTGATGCAACGCTGAATATGAGCTCGTCATACCATCCGCAAACTGATGGACAGACCGAGCGTCTGAATCAATGCCTGGAAACTTACCTTCGGTGCACAGTCCAGGCAAAACCAGCTCATTGGACAAAATGGTTGCCGCAAGCGGAGTACTGGTACAATACAACCATACACACAGCCCTGGGTCGCTCACCTTTTGAAGTGCTATTTGGGCGTCAGCCAAGACAGTTTGGTATCAGTACGGCGGCAGACACAGGAAATGCCGAACTGGACGCATGGATCAAAGAAAGAGAGGCCATGGTTCCAGTTCTGCGACAGCATCTAGCACGAGCTCAAGCAAGGATGAAAACGCAAGCAGACAAGCATCGGTCTGAGCGTGAATTTGCAGTGGGCGATAGTGTCTACCTGAAGCTGCAGCCATATGTGCAAACCACTGTCGCGCAACGCTCTAATCAGAAGCTGGCTTTTAAGTATTTTGGACCCTATCTGGTACTGCAACGCATCGGCAAGGTGGCTTATAAATTGCAACTGCCTCCATCGGCGAAAATTCACCCAGTGGTGCATGTTTCTCAACTCAAGAAGGCCGTCTCGTCCGACGCTCAGGTTTGCAAAAATTTGCCAAATTACTTGCTGTCTAACATTGCCATACGGCCAGCTCGTGTATACGCCGACAGGATGATCAAGCAAGGAAGCAAGATGGTGCCCCAATTGCTCATACAATGGGAAGGCATGCCTGAAGATTGCCGCACCTGGGAACCCATGTACACCATACTGGAGAAGTACCCGTCAGCAACGGCCTGGGGTCAGGCCATGTCTTCTGGGGGCGGTAATGTCACGGCACCACTCCTGATCAAGGCTCTGGCAGAGATCAGACGGCGCTCAGCGAAGGGGAAGCGCAAGACACTGACGACCTGGGCCCACCAGTCTGGTGCGACCCAGTCAGCTGCGACGATGGCTACATGACAGACTACGCTCCGCAGATGAGGCATCGATCGATTGAGTAGTAATCAGTCTACGGACTTCCTCTCCTTCTCCAGCCTGCGTGCTGCGCTCTCCTGCTCCGCGTGACGCGAGCTGTATCCCAGATCCACGATTCCTGTGAACTATCGAGTGTTGAACACTGAATTCGTGCGTTGATTGAGTAGGTCTATGACAACATACTGTTAACTTCACCTCACACAAGTCGAACTGAAAATTAAGAATGCAGGGTGGATGGAACGAGCAAGGAGACACACAGTTTTAAGCAAAAATTTCGTCAGCGGTAAGTAAAAGGAGTAAGTATGTACGTACCTCAGTTTAGGTGCTTCGAACCCTGCAGAAAAAGAAGAAGAATTGGGGTCAGAATCACATAGCCATACACTGATTACTCTGTTTGTTAGCCTGAGTTTAAGTAGAAACAGACATCCTTTCGCTAGAGAGTGAATTCGAGAAATCGACTGACCGTAGTAGTCGGAGGCGAGGATGACGGCGCGCGCGGAGGTGAGGGATCCGGTGACGTAGGCCTCGAGGCCGCCGAGGTCGGGAACGAGCTCACCTGCCTCGTCGCCTGCGGCCGTCAGGTCGGGCGGGTTGTCCAGGCACGACGGTGCGCGCGGGACGGCGAAGGGAGCACCAGCCGCGACGCGGTGGTGGCCGAGACGAGCGCTGCGGCCAGGAGGAGGAGGAAGCAGGCGAGCAGCGACGATCGCATCGTGGTGGGAGCGCTCATGGTGGGTGAGCGAAGTGAATGAGGGAGCAGGAGGGCAGCGGCTCTTATTTCTTGGTCCAGCGGGTCAATCCGAATCGGATAAGAGGAGCTATCGGAAAACAGGCAGTGTGTCGCGGCAGGGAGCATTGCTAGCTCGTTTGAGCGGGAGGAGACTCGAGCCAGTAGCAAACTACTCCCTCTTTATAAAAGGGGACAGATGAAATGAGCCAAAATTAAGAGCATTGTCATCATACGGATGAATTAGAAGTGACCCGTTCAAAGCGTGGACAGTTTCTAAACAAAAAAATCTAAAGAATGGAGCCATGAACTGACTAATTGGCAGTGCCGTCAGCCCATGGATCGCAAAGTCATTATACAGTAGCGACTCCGCGAGTCGTTCCAAGAATCGCCAAAGAAATGCATTAACGAGAAGACTTTTCGCCCATTTATTAACTCGTTGCTGATGCGTGGGAGCTTTGACAGTAGAAAAACTCCTCCCAAAGCTACCCGTGATCACACACACATGAGTCACAACACCACAGTACTCACAAGCTTGAAGTACACGCCGGCCGTTTCACTGCGCGGCGAGCGCAGCCGAGGACCCGCTTGGGCTGAAGGGCCTCTGGCTGTAGCAGTCGAGGTTGCTCCCGGTGCCGACGCCGAGGATGTCGCAGTAACGCTGGTAGAACCCGATCCGGTCCGCCACCTCGGCGACGGGCCCTTTGCCGCACTCGATCCCGCCGTTGATGATGTTGGTGATCACGCCGTACCCGGGAACGCGGCCGGCTGCGCTGTCCGCGGCCGTCGGCGTCCACTGCCCCGTGATCACGGCGTGCGACGACGGCTTGTTCGCCTGCGGCGTCATCCAGAACCACAGCGCCGTCTTGAACGACACCGCCGGGTCCGTCGCCACCAGGTCCGGGTTGCCCAGCAGGTCCACGCCAAGCGCGCGCCCCGCCTGGCCGTAGTTGTAGTTCCAGGAGAGCTGCATGGGGCCGCGGCCGTAGTACTGCTTCCCCGGCGCGCACGGCCACTCCGTCCGGGTGGTGTCGCAGTAGTTGGACGGCGGGTCGCGCTCCTGCTTGAAGCAGTATCCCCACGAGAAGGGGCCGTCGGGCGCGGTCGGCCACCCGCCGGTGGTCTCGTGGGACGTCTGGCCCAGGAACGCGGCGACTTCCCGCTTCCGCGTCTCGGTGCTCAGCCCCTCCGTCGTGCCGCCGAAGGCCGGAAACGCCGCGGCGGCCTCGAGGAACTTGTCGTAGGTGTAGAACCCGCTGGCCGGGCACGCGGCGTCGTTGCGGTGCAGGAGGAGCCGCTCGAAGAGGTCCCTGGACAGGATCGACGCCACGCCCTGCCCACCGGGCGCAGGGGGAGCGGGCCCGCAGCCGCTGCACTGGCTCTGGCAGCCGGCGCCGCAGTACTCGGCGGTGCTGCCGCAAAACCCGAACTGGCTGCAGCAGAGGCAGTTCGCGCACTTGGCGCCGCCGCCCTGCGAGCCGCACCTCTGGGCTGGGCTGCAGCCGCTGCACTGGCTCTGGCAGCCGGCGCCGCAGTACTCGGCGGTGCTGCCGCAGAATCCGAATTGGCTGCAGCAGAGGCAGTTGGCGCACGTCGCGCCGCCGGCCTGCGAGCCGCACGTCTGAGCTCGAGCGGCTGTGGCGAGCGCTGCGACCAGGACCGACAGGATGGCCAGGCTCGGACGAGTTCTCGGTGTCGACATGTTTGGTCTTCGCTACTGGATACGGCGCGAGCGCGACATGCCGTCTCTTGAATCTTTATACACCAATCTGGGGTTAATCGAGGAAGAAAGGTCGTCGGCTGGTGGCTGCTTGCAGATCTAGAAGTGATACTGTACTGTAGTACGAATAAGCTCGATCGGCTCTTGGCACGTGCCGCTGTCATGGGGACATGCGTCATCACGTGTTGCGCTAATAGGGCAAAGCAGTGATTATTAACAGTTTTTAGGGGGCTGTGATCCGGTTGCCCGCAGACTATATATATAGCATCTACACCAAACTACCAAAGCATCTAAAATTTAAATTTTGAGTCCCTAAAATGCTTTTAGGGAGGAGAGAGGAAAATGTTGCGATGGAAAAATTCTTAACTCTAGTAGAGTCTCTAAAAATGAATCCCTAAACTGGTTTGTGACATTTAATCTATCTCAAATTACTTTCCATATATTATCTAAAACCAGTTTTCACTTATAAACTTCAGCAAATATGACCATACATGATTATACCAAAATGCATAGTTCACAAAACGAAGTGCAAAGTTGAAATACGATCATACAACACATTAATTCATAGTGCATATAAATAATCCTAACATTACGATTATAATCATGACTAAAATAATAATGACCCCAAATTCATATTGGAGGAAAATCTCCTTCTCGAGGACAAATGTCTTGATCTTTTCAAATTCAGCCGAGTTGCATCCGACTTGGTTTGGTGATTATGAATGACATCGGCTATATGCAACTCAATTTCTATTTCTTAAAGTTAGTTTTTTTCTTTTCTTCTTTAATTCAATTCTCCTTTTCTCATTTTCAACTCTTTCTCCATGGGTTCTCCATGAAATTTCAGAAGCTAACTTTAAAAGACTGAAGATTTGAATACCACAGACATATGACACTGTCGTTTAGGTCATATGCAGATGAACTTTTGGAGTCATTTGATTTTGAATCATTTGAGAGTTGTGAGTCTTGTCTAATGGGTTCAATGACTTAAATGTTGTTAGCAAATTTTTCTAGAACAGATGACTGACTTATTGTAAGTCATACACACTGACGTGTGTGGACCAATAAGTGTAGCTACACGAGGTGGATCCAACTATTTCGTGACCTTTACTGATGATTTGAATAGATATGGGTATATCTATTGAATGAAATATAATTCTGAAATATTTGAAAGGTTCAAATAATTGCATAAATAAGTAGGGAATCATCGTAACAAGAAAATCAAGTTTCTACGATCTGAGGAAAATATTTGATTTACAAATTTAGCGGACATTTGAACTGCCCCTTTCAATTTGGGGCTATGCATTACAGACAACAACTTTTGCACTTAATACATCGTCCTCAAAATCCAATGAATCGACGCGGTATGAGATATAGAACGGGAAGAAACACAAGTCACATTTTCTTGAAATTTGGCGATGCGATACTTATGTGAAATGTTTACAACCAAATAAGTTCGATCCCAAATCGGACAAGTTTGTCTTTGTATGTTACCCGAAAACAAATTGGGTGTCACTTTTACCGCGACACTACGGGCAACGCATTTGACGCTAAGAACGACACATTTCTCGAGACGAAGCAGGGGGCGGCGAGCAAAAACTGGAGCGAAGTTGTGCATTGGTGGGAGGTAGATGGTGGGGCGGAAATGAGAGCGGAGCCGTGCACAGTTGCTAGGGGGACCAAAGGAAAAGGTTAGCCAGGTTGGCCAGTGAGGCAGTTTGGTTTGGTCGGGTCAGGCACTACGATTGTTGGGTTTTGGGATAGGTATTCTCAAATAATTATAATTATATTAAAAATCAACTTGTAGCAAGACACATACATATTTGCTATGAATTCTAAAGTGCTATATATAATGATGACATCGACGAATCAATATCGACAGAGAGCACGGGCTGAACCCGGCATTGGATCCTGCTTTGTTTGTTGGGCCTTATCTTCTTCCACGCTCCACGTCGACGATCACGACACCATCTTGGTGAAAGCTTTGCATAATTACGAGTTTACCATCGATCTATTAGGCATGGATGGATGAATGCCTACTGGTTGAACATCAAAGAGGCGATTGTTGGTTGTGTCAGTGCCAAGTTGTTAGTTATGGGTTTTCAATGCAAATTTCGTCACGAAGCAAGTTGATCAGTTGTAACAAGGTTGTGTCCCTAATTACGATCTAAAAGCAGCACACCAATTAATCCCATCTGTGTTAAAATAAACATCTCAACCACTTTAGGGAGTCAAATTAAGATAATGGGAAGATACAAAGATTTTCTCTCTCTCTCTCTCTTCGTGAATATTAGAATAGATGCACACAGCCACTGCATTTATAATTTTGGGGATTCCCCCTCTCAGTCAAACTATATCCGACTGTCATTGTGGCCGTGCCGTGCCGCCGCCGATTTCCACGACGGAGGAGAAGAGGAGGCGCACGGCGCAGTCGATTGCAGGGCCGCAACCACGGCCGCCACCCGTGCACGCATGATGCCGAGGCTGGGAGCTCGCGTGGGGTGGTGCCTGCTCCAGTCGCCGCCATCTTTTCTCCATCATCTTTTCTCTACCCTATCTACACTGTGTCAGGTATATAGGTTTCAGGTGTTGACCCATCTTTTCTCCACCATCTGATGATATCCTTTTGTTGTACGTTACTGTGTGAGTTGAGATTGCCGTCGCTAGGTCACCGTTTCACACCTCATTCTTCTTATTATCATGGTTGGGTTTAGTCGTACCTAGTTGTATAGCGGTGTGATGTAAGATTTAGTGCCGAACTAACCTGGTCTCTTAATGAATACATGACTCGGTTTCAAACAAAAGATGGGAGAATCTTGAATGCTGAACACGCAAAAGGAATACCGATTTAAGAAAACGCACATATCTCTCCCTCTCTCGTTGCTCCCGTGAGCGACGGGGAGGGAACCCTAGCCGCCGTCGGGCACCGCCCCTCCCCTTCCCTCCTCCCTCGCCGCCACCACCAGGACGCGGCCGGGCAAAGCCCTGCCGGCGTCGGCGTCGGCGTCGGCGGTGGCGGGGCATCTCGCCTCCTCGCGCAGGGGCGCCGGCACGGGGTGGCGCATCTGGGCCGGGATGCCGCGGTGGCGGGGGCCATGGTGGCGTGGCGGAGCTCCTCCTTGGAGCTCGGCGGCGCGGCTGGCTCCGTGGTGGCAGGGGGAGCTTGAGACGGGGAGGAGCGCCAGCCAGCGATGCGGAGGAGGCCGAGCTCGATCTGGGCCAAAGCGGGCCGGGCGGGCCGACACGATGGAGATGCAGCGCAGCAGGACGACGGCGCCCGGTGCAGCAGGAGGTTGGTGGAGACTCCGACGCGGAGGCAGGAGGTGGCCTCTCCTGCCACCATGCTCCGGCGTCCGGGTGGCGTGGAAGCCGGGGCGGCCCTGGACTAGCGGTTGCTGCTGAGGTGCGGCATGGGTGCCACGGCCATGGGCGTCGCGGCCACCTTGGCCCACGGTGGAGCTTGGAGGTCGGCACTGCATCTCGTCGCCATTCTTGCGGCTCATCTCGCCTTGCAGTCGGATGGACCTCTTGGGCAAAAGCCCTGCACCTGACTGCGGTCGGTGCCGATGACGGCGGCGCCTTTGGCGTCGTTCCCTCTCTTGTTTGTTTCGTTGTGGTGGTTCCATCTTGACCGACGTGGGCGGTCCTGTGGTATCCGGGTGAAAACTCAAGCTCCTCCAGAGCGGACGGCGGCGATGGACGCGTTGTGACCTTCTTGGAGGCATCGTCTTGGAGACCCAGGCCATCACGGTGCGGTTGGTTCGCGGCAGCTGGCGGGTGAGTTTCGGTGACCGGGGGACATGGATGCCGGGGCGGCGGCCCCGGACGGTGGTGGACGTCGAGGCAGCGGCCTCGGGCTCCCACGGTGCGACGGTTCTATGATACAGGGCTGTTGCCTTGCGTGGGTTTGGGAGACGACTTGGATGAAGACTACGCGGGCAGAGGGTTCGTCGTCCTGACTGGATCGCTTTCGGGCTATGTGAAGGTTGATTTGGTTGCTACGTCGGGGCAGCGGCCCCGGAGCAGGTGGGATTTGGTGGCGTCCTGGTGTTGTGTGGACATCAGGCTCGTCGACCATGACTGGTTCGACTTCGGGCTATGCGAGGCTTCATCCTGATTGCGATGCCGGGGCGGCGGCCCCGGAGCAGGTGGTGTGTGTTTGTAGTGTTTGGTCGACTTGTGTCGTGTGGGCGGCGGGTCGCCTCGCCTGTGCGGTTTTTTTGCCCTGTTTTCCTTATAAACAGGGCATTGTACAGTTTGTTTGATTTTTGGTCTCGATTTTCCTTATAAATTGAGCCATCTCTTCTATCAATTCGGACGGTGGATACGACCACTTTGACATAAAAAAAATACCGATTTAAATTGATACCGTAAAGGAATACCTATTTGAATGCTGAACATTGGACGGGGCACATGCCTATCGCTACCTAGGACTGCCGCAGTATTCTACCGGTGATGGTAGATCTGATCAACTCCAACGTCGACCAAGAGATCTTCACATGTATGGTCGCGAAGCCGAGGTCGAAAGTAAAGGTGTCACTTCCATGCATACTAGCTGGCTCATACAGAATCTCAGAACTGTATCACAGTCCGATGAGCCACCGCTCTGACAGATCTTGAGCTTGAGACCCAACTTAGTGCCCCTCGGATAAGCAATCACATACTTACCTACCTCATAACTCTCACCACTGCCACCAGCACACTTCTCTGGCTCATATCTCCGACGACCACCATTAGAAACCACATACTTAAATGGATCACCATCTCCATGACCACCAGTGCCAAGCACCCACTTATCTGGCTTATATATTTGATGACAACCATCGGGAGGGCCAGGGATGACTCCATCAAATAGCTGCATCTCCTGGTGCACCAGATCACTGATATAAAACGCCGTGGCATGGAGGCCGAACCCACTAAGCAGCTCACCCACCACCGCAATCTGCACAGTGGTGTGGGGACCCGGACTAGCTGTCCGAAATACCCGATTATGCTTAACACAATGATCCCATGATCAGTCTGCCGTTGCACATAATCCGAACTGAATACCAAAGTTTACATCCATTACAATACCGAATTAAAGTCTTACACATACGGTCATTTAGACCAAGTCATACATAGGTACCTTCATGGGCCAAACCAGATTATTCAGCGGAAGCTACGACGTAGTAGACAAACACATCGTAACATCAACCCGACAGACAGCTGACTTATGGAGATCCCTAATTCGCATAGTAGTCGCCATACTCCTCTTCGGCATAGTGCTCCTCGAGATCTGGCTAAGACAATAGCCAGGGACGAAACCAATATGAGTACAATTTGAATTGTACTCGCAAACTACCCCAACTTGAACATGCATTAGTTTTACTTTTATTTCATAAGACTTTTATTTATTTAAAACATCTCTATATCCTTATCGAAAAGGGGTAAGAAGAATTTTTATAGCCTTCCTCCAACAAATCACCATTTTCTTTATTTCTCCAAAACTCCTCCTTTTTCCGACCATAGCCCTTCATGGTCAATTTGCCTCCAACAACCTCATACCGATCCTTTGGTATAGTATTATAAAACATTCCCCACTTCATTTTCTTTTTAAAACTCAAAACTTTGTAAAAACTTGCACATAGGTCGAAGTAGGGCCTTCCAACTGTCCATGACCGAGGACTCGGCTATTCGAATAGTTTTACACTCTGCAGAAGTAGCACGCTTTTCCCACATCCATCCGGCAACTCATCGTGTCAGCCACGTCCCGCCATACAAGGTGTATGCGAAGTTGAGTCACCGACCATAGCCTCTCATTTGCTCATGCTAGTACAGGATCCTGCCCATATGACACTTTCCATCGACACTCAGTCCAGCCCTTCGGAACCTAAGTGTGAGGACTCATAGTTTTGCCCGGCGGAGTATAGGGGACAGCCTTCTATCCTCCACTAATGTGCGAGGACCCGGGTCAGGGGGTAGGTCACCGAACCATCCCCTCATGAAACGGAGTCATCTCCATTGTTGAGGTATCCCATACTAAAATGAGCAAACTACATGACAACGCCCTTGCCCATATGTGGGTAAATGTTGTCGCACAGGGTATCGGCTGGTCGACGTAAGTACAAGGACACAATGTGCATTTTTCATAAACACAATTCTCCATTTTCACTTCAACGCCGACATCTCGGCACACCCATAATCCATCCAAGGATTTTCAAAAGAGTTTTGAATAAACAATATTTTCCCCATCCTGTAGTTTTATATAAACTAACTTATACTTCTACATAGGGTGGCAAAATAGTTTTTCATATACTTTGGAAAAGGTTTTAAAAATCATTGCTACCCATGAATAAAACATGTTATCAAAGTAGATGTAGATATATTAGGGGTGCAAGCTCAGAGAGTAGCTTGCCTTGCTCAGCAAAGTTCCCGGGGTCTTGCTCCTGTTATTCAAAGTATTCCCCCTCCTCGCAAGTCCCGGCAACGATCTCGTCTAAACGTCAAACAAGCAATACAAACAATCACTACACTACTCAATCAAACATCACAACATTACAAATCTTAAACCCTATAAATAGCTACTGCAACACACAAGGCAAACAATTTGGGTTCAATTTAATTGAATTAACCATTGTTTAATCATGACTTAAATATGGCAGAAACTAGCTACACAAGTTTAATTGTATAACTCAAGTTCTGTTGGTCACAAAAATACAAACTAAAATTCTACAGATAGCTACTGACATCTAGAAGACAACACAATTAGATTTGGATTAATTTGAGTTACCAAATTTCCTATACAATTTTTTTTTACAGAAGCTTTTTAATCAAGTTTTAGCTACTACCTAAGTTCTGTTGATCATAAAATTAAATCCTTTTAGGGGTAACTAATACTGATTAAATGCGATCTAACAAAATTGGTCCTAATTCATTTGGGTTAAGCATTCATAATCTATAATTGTTTCAGTACAGAAGGGTTTGCTAACTTTAATCTAATGCTAAACAAATACTATTGATTAATTAATTCTACAAAAATTAGGGAAGCTAAGTGATCACAGTACTAAGCTAACAAAATTGGATTGGTATTATTTGGGTTAATTGAGCATCAGAAACAAACAAGTTTATATTTTAAACCTTCTGTGGCAATTTAAATACTACACATTTGTTATTAATCCAAACAAGATGAAACCAATTTGGTTGGTTAACAATTTCATAAGCTAACCAGAGAATTTTGATTCGATTTATTTGGATTTATAAATCTCGAGATATTGAATTTCAAAGTTGGGTCCAGTACTGATTTTTCCAGGGATTTAAATTAAGAAAAACTCTCTGTTCTGGATAATGTTGAGATCCCTGACGGGTGGAGTCCACTCGTCAGTGACTCAATAGAGGAAAGTCTTCCGCGCTGGTTTTGTTTAAAACGCTGACAGCGGGGTGATGACTCCCAAGTGCAGGAGATCAATTGTAGTACCTTTCAATTAGAAAAGGTTGTCGAACCCACGAGGAGCTGAAGGTATTGGTTAGTAAGATTGATAAATAAAACAATAAAAGATGCAAGTGTTTTTGGTATTTTTGGTTGTATAGTTGCAATGCAGAAAATAAACAGTAGCAAGTGAAAGCTCTCAAAGAGAGAAAGCCCAATCCTCTTATGTGCAAGAGGACAAGCTCAAGTGATGTGTAACTTATATGTGGAAAACGTTCCCGAGGGCGGCATGGATATTGCTAGGCATAGAGATTTATTAAACAACACGTTGAATATCTTGTCAAGTTTTAATCTTCTTTGGACGGAGCCATTATTAGGTATAGCTAAATAAATAAACTACAACCCCTTATGATGGATCATGTGGCCAAGTAAATGACTGCACAAGAATTATTAAGACATAAAGTCCCACCATAGCATTACACTCTAAGGTCCCCGATACTAATACCCTCATAATATAACTTCATGATTCGGTCCCAGGTTTACATGTCCTCCCAAGTCTCCTCAATTCATTATACTACGGTGTTCTCCTATGAGCCCATATAGGTGAAGTGTTGTGCAGTCGACGTTCGCACAACACCATCATAGAATCACATAAAAGATAAACTCTTGACAAAATACCAACACATGTTATATAAATCATTGCCAATTCATCCTATGCCCTCAGGAACATACGGGAACTACTCACAACGTGCAAACATGATAATATTCAGTGGCATAAGTGGTACAACACAATCTGAAAATATAACTTCACCACCAAATAATGACAAGTACTCAATCACAAACATGAATAGTAGCACAAGACAAGTATCTAGGGTATAGCAACTCTCAAACTACGAGGGGAACGGAGTGGATCACGGAGATGATGATGGAGATGGTGCTGGTCTTGGTGATGGTGATGATGTAGAGGCCTCCTCCCACGCCAAGGAGGAGAGGTGATGACGATGACGATGATTTCCCCCTTCTCCGGAGCTCCGGAGCAGCAGGATCTGACCCCCTCGGAGGGAATCAGGAGTTTCGCCGCCGCCGCGCCTCGGATGGTTGGAAAATTAGGGCGTACTTTTCGGGGAGACGAAGGCGTCGATAAAAAGCCCCAGGCGAGGAGGTGCCCGAGGCCCTTTAGTGGGTCCCACGCGGCCAGATGGCCGCGTGGGCCACCCTTTTGGGCCTCGTGGCTCTCCTCTCTTCGGTCTTCTTCTCTGCCTTTCTCTCGATGAAAAACCAGCTGTGTAATTTTCCTTTTATTATTTGGGTCCTGTAGCTCCTGAAACATTAAAAACAAGAAAAGGGGTTTTCTGCCTCCCAGAAATTAAATACCAAAAATAGGGACTTTGTATGAAAGTCCCATAAATCATCTAAAACATGTAAAAAATGATATAACAATGCAAATAACATTCTAATATGATACTAAAAGTTGTATAAATGATGATATAAAATGCACGTATCAACTCCCCCAAGCTTAAACCTTTACTCGTCCTCGAGTAAGTAAGGACATAGATCATTACATGCATCAATGGACTTATGGTTGATAAATAAATACGAGCATTGTATCATCATCATATTCAATTGCAATGTAAGATTAATGAACTAAAACTCATACACATGAGGGCAACATAAGTAGAAGCTCTAGCAATCACCCCTTACTTTTGAAAGCAAATAACCATTGTATGTTGGACAATTGAATCATACTATTTTTCACATGCTTTTGCTCTTATGGCAAGCATTATAATATTTTATACTTTGCTGAAATTTAAAGACAAGATAAACTCTCATTGGATAACAAGTTCAAAGAAGACAAATGAAAAGACAGATATAAAATTGTTTCACCTTGCTTCACTAGTAACTAGTGCAAACTTTAGTCATGGATATCTCAATCAAGTTCCTATGCTCTAACAACCTTTATCTTACACTTTCCATGGCTAACTGAATTTTCAGGTGCCTTCCTTTTCATTCACTTTCAAGAGCATAAGTATTGAAATATCCATGATCATTAATTTGCTCAAAAGATACTAGATTCTAACAAGAGTGTTTCATATCCTTTTCATTAACTCTTCCTAACTTTTTATCCTACAAGACTATATCTCAACCTTAAACTATTAATTTTCAAGTCATATTGACTCATTCTCTTTACTTTTTATAATGGTATTCTACAATTGTCCAACACACTCAAGTTAATTAATTCAAGGCAAGATGTGACTGAAACTTCTAAATATGCCACGCTCATTTGCATGAGTGTTACCCATAAATCTCCAAACAAGAGAATCATGGATGACACCATACTTTAATATTCATTGATAAACCACAAGATAGGATACATGATAATGCTCCATGAGCTCACACACGCCTAAGAGATATTGATAACTAAACGATAAAAGCAAAACACACCATGACTAGATAGATATGATAAACTAGTAGAGATAAAGACTAGGTGGAACTCCCCCAAGCTTGACGTTTGCTAGAGCCTCCTTTGCTGCGCCTCCTCCTTCTCATATTCTTCCTCCCATTCAGCCATCTTCCATGGGAAAGGCCTTCCATCACGGAAAGATGTAGGTGGATCATTGTACCTGAGGGTGGCAGCTGCTGCAATTTCTTGAAGCGTTCTTCATACTCGCAGTTCTGGTTCTCTACATCCCACATAAAGCATTGGATCTTCTCCACTTCTCGATGACGTCCTTGTATCTTTCCAGATCTTCGAGCCTCTTGTACTCTTCAACCTTCTTCTCCAGCTCCAGGTTCATGAAGTGATGAGCATCAAGGCTGCGGTAAACCACAGTGCCATACCTGAAGGTCTTGTCTTCCAGATCATCCAGCCTTTCCTCCACCGTACCGGTGGCCTTGGGAGCCTTCACCTCCTCCACGAGCAGCACACCCTCCTTGAAGCACACTTCGGTGGTGCCATCACGGAGTTGAGGTAGCGGTTCACAACACCTCCCTTGGGGAGCTCTCCCCCTCATGGTTGGATCCGGAGCAAGACATGGCTAAAACCTGACAGACAGAAACAGCAAAAGCAAAGATCGCTCGAGAACGCTCGGTGCGAGATTAGATCGGCGAAGGGGTATATATTGACGGTTTTTAGGTCAAGACGAAGCGTCGGAGAGAAAACGAGACGAAAAGGGACTCCGAGGGGAAAGGAGTGGCCCACGCGGCCAAGATTGGCCGCGTGGGACCCCTTTTTCCTTCCTCGGGTCTCCGCTTCGTCCAGTTTTCTTGTCCCACACGTTAATTTCCATAAAAAATGACTTCCGTAAAATATTACAATTCCGAGAAACTTTCCAACACAAAGTTACCTTTATTGATTTAGGGTTTCTGAAACTGCACGGTCTCTCAATTACCTCCTCCGGTGTTTGTAAATTCAACTTCCACCTTCCGATGAAGCTCTTTCCTGCAATATAATGTTTAAGGCGTTGTCCATTGACTACATGAGGTTTACCTTTCATATCACCGTGAAGACGGATAGCTCCTGAACGGTACACCTCCTGTATCACTAATGGTCCCTGCCACTTTGAAGCTAACTTCCCTGCAGAAAACTTGAAACGAGAGTTGTACAATAAAACTTGATCACCTACTTTGAATTCTTTTCTCTTAATTTTCTTGTCATGCCAAATCTTAACTTTTCTTTAAACATTCTGGCACTTTCATAAGCTTCATTTCTCCATTCATCAAGTAGGTTTAAATCAAGAATTCTCTTCTCTCCAGCAGTTTTAAAATCAAAGTTCAATTGTTTAATAGCCCATCTAGCTTTATGTTCTAATTCAACAGGTAAATGACAAGCTTTTCCATAAACCATTTTATAAGGAGACATTCCCATAGGATTTTTAAAAGCAGTTCTATAAGCCCATAATGCATCATTAATTTTAGTTGGCCAATCAGATCTAGACTTATTCACTGTCTTTTCCAAAATGAGTTTAATTTCCCTATTACTTAATTCAACTTGTCCACTTGTTTGAGGATGATAAGGGATGCAATTCTATGGTTAACATCATATTTTGCCAAAGTTTTTCTAAGAATACCATGCAAGAAATGAGAACCACCATCAGTAATTAAAAACCTAGGAACACCAAACCTGGGGAAAATGATGTCCTTGAGCATCTCATTGCTGTGGCATGATCTGCACTTTTGGTTGGAATTGCTTCCACCCACTTTGTAACATAATCCACTGCAACCAAAATATGAGTATGCTTTGTCTTTGATTCTGGGAAAGGCCCATAAAGTCAAAACCCCAACATCAAATGGTCAAGTGGCAAAGAATAATTCATAGGCATTTCATTTCTCCTACCAATATTTCCTACTCTTTGACATTTATCACAAGATTTAACATATTCAGCACAATCCTTAAATAAAGTAGGCCAATAGAAACCAGATTGTAATACCTTTGCACCTGTGATCTCCTGCATGATGCCCTCCATAGGGACTGTCATGACAATCTCTTATAATAGCCTGTTGTTCATGCTCAGGTACACAACGTCTAATAATACCATCCACACTTTTCTTATAAGGAAAGGATCATCCCAAAAATAATGTCTAAGATCATAAAAGAATTTCTTTCTTTGTTGAAAGTGAAGTGTGGAGGTAAAACTTTACCAACAATAAAATTTGCATAGTTGGCAAACCATGGAGATGCAACTTTAGCACTAGAAACATTAACAATTGCAAGTTGTTCATTAACAAAGCTATCATTAATAGGAATAGGATCATCAGGTATATTTTCCATTCTAGAAAGATGATCAGCTACTTGATTATCTTCCCCTTTCCTATCAACAATGTGTAAATCAAATTCTTGCAATAGAAGTACCCATCTTATTATCTAGGCTTAGCATCTTTCTTATTCATTAAGTATTTAATAGCAGAATGATCAGTATGTATTGTGACTTTGAATCAGTAATATAAGGTCTAAACTTGTCACAAGCAAATAGCACTGCTAAAAATTCTTTTTCAGTTGTAGCATAATTCTTTGAGCAGCATCAAGTGTTCTACTAGCATAATAAATAACATTCAGTTTCTTATCAACACGTTGGCCCAAAACAGCCCCAACTGCATAATCACTAGCATCACACATAATTTCAAAAGGCAATTTCCAATCAGGAGGTTGAATAATAGGAGCACTTATTAAAGCATTCTTCAAAATATTAAAGGACTCAATGCAATCATCATTAAAAGAGAAAGGAACATCCTTTTGCAAAAGATTGGTTAGAGGTTTTGATATTTTGGAGAAATCTTTAATAAACCTACGGTAAAAACCTGCATGCCCAAGAAAACTTCTTATACCTTTGATGTCCCTTGGGTATGGTAGCTTTTCAATAGCTTCTATCTTTGCTGGATCAACTTCTATTCCTTTCCAGAAATCTTATGCCCAAGAACAATACCTTCAGTAACCATGAAGTGACACTTCTCCCAATTAAAACTAAGTGTTGGTCTTCACAACGCTGCAAAACTTTGTTAAGGTTGAACAAGCAATTATCGAAGGAAGTACCATACACAGAAAAATCATCCATAAAACTTCCATTATCTTTTCAATATAATCAGCAAATATAGCATTCATGCATCTTTGAAAAGTAGCAGGAGCATTACATAACCGAATGGCATTCTCCTATAAGCAAATGTACCATATGGGCAAGTAAAAGTGGTCTTTTCTTGATCATCCTTATGGACAGGAATTTGTGAGAAACCTGAATAACCATCTAATAGCAAAAGTGAGAGTGTTTAGATAACCTTTCTAACATTTGATCAATAAATGGCAATGGTAATGATCTTTACGAGTTGCTTTATTTAACTTCTGAAATCAATACACATCCTATAACCAACAACAGTACGTTGAGCCACAAGTTCATCCTCATCATTTGGAACAACAGTCATTCCACCCTTTTTAGGAACACAATGAACAGGACTAACCCACTTACTATCAGCTATGGATAAATGATACCAGCTTCAATAAGTCTTATTACCTCTTTCCTTACCACTTCTTTCATTTTTGGATGGAGACGGCGTTGATAATCAACAACAGGTTTTGCATCTCTCCAAATTAATTTTATGCATACATAGAGCTGGGCTTATACCTTTAAGATCATCAAGAGAGTATCCAATGGCTGGTCGGTGAGCTTTAGCACATCAAGTAATTTCTCTTCTTCTTCAGCTGAAAGGTTAGCACTAATAATGACAGGATATATGCTCTTCTCATCCAAATATGCATATTTCAGATTTGTAGGCAAAGGTTTAATTCAAAACTAGGATCCCCTTTAGGTGGTGGTAGCACTCCTAAATTATCAGGTGGGATATGCAATTGTAATTGTGGTGGTTGTTGCCATAATATTTGTTCTAAAGCATTTTTCCTCATCATTAAATGGTTCATCTTGATTAAGCATATAACGTTCTACAACATCTGTTGAAGCTACAGCTATATGAGCAAGAGTTTCAATTATATCTTCAGAAATTGGCTCTTTCACAACATGTTTATCAGCAAATTTGGAAAAGTTGAATTCAAGTTTTCACCAGCACATTTAATAAACACTTTCTCTTTAGGCAAATTAATTTCAGCACCAACAGTGTTTAAGAAAGGTCTACCAAAAATGATAGGACAAAATGAATCTTGAGGACAACCAAGCACAATAAAATCAGCAGGATATTTTATTTTGCCAACCAATACTTCAACATCTCTAACAATTCCAAATGGACTAATATAATCTTTATTAGCAAGTTGAATTGTCATACCTGTCTCTTCCATAATGATAGGATCAATATCAGGCTTGATTTCAAGATAAAGAGAATATGGAATGACACTAATACTTGCTCCAATATCACATAGACCATGATAACTTGAAGTCCCAATAGAGCATGATATAACAGGTTTACCAACTTTGGCCGAATTACCTTTGATGACTTTAGTAGCATCTTCACATAATAAACATCAACAGGGTCTTCTTCATTTAATTGCTTGATAATAGAAATTTGACTGTTGACTTCCACCTGTTCATAAGGCTGAGAACATCTTTGTTACTCTTGTTAGTAACAGCAATAAGTAAATTCTCCTTAACTTGGTTTGGATATGGAGGTGGTTCAACATACTCCTCAATTGTCACAGATGACACTGGTTCCCTGTTTAATAACTTTAGGAACAACAATAGATTGTTTAACAGGTTCAACATAAACTTCAAAACTTTTTGGAACACAGATATGATCAGCAAAACCTTTAGCTATCTCAATTATAACATAAGGATCAAGACCAAAAGTATCACTCAGATTTTTAAACAAATAGAAGTAGAGAAATTCTCTACACATGAATATCCATAATCAAAATAGGCTCATTACCTTTATCAAGATCCCAATGACTAGTATTTTCAGAAATAGTCTCCAATAAATTCCATGCTTCTTCTTCAGTATTATTAGTAAAACTTCCACCAGATGAATTATCCAGAATTCCTTGTGCTTCAGGTAGCCTCACATAAAAGTTTATCAATATAAGTTTCCTTGTAAGATCATGACAAGGATTCTTGCGAAGGAGTTCCTTTAACCTCCCCCAAGCTTGAGTAATACTCTCTCCCAGATGTGGCCAGAAATTAAATATATAGCAGCGGTTCTCATAAGCTTCTTTAGGAGTAAAATATTTAAGAAAGAAAACCTTCCTCAAGATATTCCATTCAATAGCACCTCTTCATCAAGAGACCTGTACCAATCACGAGCATTACCAGATAAAGACAAATATAATAACTTCCTTTTTACCTGATCTTCAGAAATACCAGGAAGTCTAAATAAACCACATATGTCTTCAATTAACTCCATGTGTTCACGTGCAGACTTAGTTCCATCACCTGTAAATGGATTTTTCATAACTCTTTTAACATGACCAATGGGAATTTTAAATCCCACTTTAGGTATCTCAGACACAGTAGTTTCAACCACTTTAGGAGTAGTGGCATAAGCACTTTCATATAGAGCAAGATGCAGCGAGGCACGATTCATAAATGCCATAGTAACAATGAGATAAAACAGCTTTCAAGTTTCCTTACCAAACTTCTTACCAATAGCGCTACGCTCCCCGGCAACGGCGCCAGAAAAGTATCTTGATGACTCCCAAGTGCAGGAGATCAATTGTAGTACCTTTCAATTAGAAAAGGTTGTCGAACCCACGAGGAGCTGAAGGTATTGGTTAGTAAGATTGATAAATAAAACAATAAAAGATGCAAGTGTTTTTGGTATTTTTGGTTGTATAGTTGCAATGCAGAAAATAACAGTAGCAAGTGAAAGCTCTCAAAGAGAGAAAGCCCAATCCTCTTATGTGCAAGAGGACAAGCTCAAGTGATGTGTAACTTATATGTGGAAAACGTTCCCGAGGGCGGCATGGATATTGCTAGGCATAGAGATTTATTAAACAACACGTTGAATATCTTGTCAAGTTTTAATCTTCTTTGGACGGAGCCATTATTAGGTATAGCTAAATAAATAAACTACAACCCCTTATGATGGACCATTGATGGCCCTTCACGTAGTTACCTGCGTGAAAAGTAAATGGGTTAGGTTGATACTCCAAGTGCAGAGTGTGTAGTAAGTGGAAGACGTGTTTTCCCCACGAGGGGTGACTCAAGGGTTTAATATCGAACTCTCGGGGAATCAGCAGTGAAGATTTATTTTTCCTATCCTTCTTTTGGTTACCTACAAAACAAAGTAAATGTTTTGGTCCTCAACCTCACCTAGTGGTTGTCAAGCACAAGGTGTGAGAATGATATCAAGATAATATGCAATGCAAACAAGAAATAAATATGCAATGGTGGTAAATAAATATGCAAGGATGGTGGTAGCAATGATAAATGATATTTTTGGGTTTTATAATGCGAATGCAAGATGGAAAAGTGTTTTTGTATTTTCGTATTTAATAATGGCAGAAAATGTAAAATGGATAAAAGTTGTTGGAAAGGTGTTTCTCATGATTAAAAATGGACCAGGGTTCATGGTTTCACAAATGCACTCTCTCTTTAATAAGGTGGTAGACAATGGAACACTAGAGTTGACATATGAGATTGCAACACAACAGTTTAATGACAAGTTACTAATTATATGGGCATCACGTCCTAGCATAGAGACCTTTTGGTTATTAGTCTCTCTTATACTCCACCAAGATGCGAACTAAATCATAACACCTCAGTAATTAAGATAACTCAGAGTATTGCAATAAGTATCATGACATGAAGTTAAAATAAGAACATGCTAGATCTAGTCATGGAGGAAGTGGCAATGGTCACACCCACATCTCCGGTAGCATGGTATTTCTTTTTATCCCTAGTGAGGCAACAAAGTAAGGTAAAACACCCAAGTGGATCGCAGAACTTTCTCTCACGTTCACTGCACTAGCCACCCCCCATTACTCCAACTAATGCACACGTTCCCCCTCACGCGCTCTCATAAACATGCTTGATCATGACAAGTAAATAAGAACGGGTACATAATATGCATCTACTTTCATAACTGAAACAAAACCATTGCAATCTCAAACATATATTAACTCATAAAAAGATCCACCACAAAGGTATTACATAGATGACAGTAATCATGTTCAGCAGCTCATACGGTACTAATTAGTGAAGCTCAAGAGAGAGGAGAGATACATAAGTTACTTCCACAAACCCATAGTCTAGAGGTGGACTACTCCCTCTTCATCATGGAGACGGTGGAGAAGTCGTTGGAGAAGATGGAGACCACGCCGGCAGCGCCCCGCCGGAGTTTTCCCCCTCCAATCTGCAACTCTAGGTTTCTGTTTCGGTGTTTCTGTGTTTCTGCGGCGCTCCTTTTCCGAAGGGCGTCGGAGACTATTTTTATAGTCGGTTTTAGGTCAAGACGGAGTCGTGGGCGAAAAGATCGACGACAACGGAGTCGAGGCTCCAGATGGTGGGTCCCACGCGGCCCAGGTACCTGGCCGCGTGGGCCACCCTCTTTTGGGCCTCGGGCCTCCGCTTGTTCGCTTTCTTCGCTCCCAAATCTTCTTCCTTCCAAAAACTGATGCTCGTAAATTTCCAGATCATTTGGACGTCGTTTGGGTCCCTGAAACATTAAAATATGGAAAATAGGGTTTTCTGCCTGCGCAGGGTTAATTCCATAAAAATAGGAAAATCATGAAATATTCAAAAAATCATTATAAAACAGTGATATAACCCTTATATGATGCAAATATGACTGAAATATAAGTAAAATAATGCAAAGTTCATGTATGCATTTTACATGCATCAATCATGTGGCCAAGTAAATGACTGCACAAGAATTATTAAGACATAAAGTCCCACCATAGCATTACACTCTAAGGTCCCCGATACTAATACCCTCATAATATAACTTCATGTTTCGGTCCCAGGTTTACATGTCCTCCCAAGTCTCCCTCAATTCATTATACTACGGTGTTCTCCAATGAGCCCATATAAGTGAAGTGTTGTGCAGTCGACGTTCGCACAACACCATCATAGAATCACATAAAAGATAAACTCTTGACAAAATATCAACACATGTTATATATAAATCATTGCCAATTCATCCAATGCCCTGAGGAACATATGGGAACTACTCACAACGTGCAAACATGATAATATTCAGTGGCATAAGTGGTACAACACAATCTGAAAATATAACTTCACCACCAAATAATGACAAGTACTCAATCACAAACATGAATAGTAGCACAAGACAAGTATCTAGGGTATAGCAACTCTCAAACTACGAGGAGGACGGAGTGGATCACGGAGATGATGATGGAGATGGTGCTGGTCTTGGTGATGGTTATGATGTAGAGGCCTCCTCCCACGCCAAGGAGGAGAGGTGATGACGATGACGATGATTTCCCCCTTCTCCGGAGCTCCGGAGCAGCAGGATCTGATCCACCTCGGAGGGAATCAGGAGTTTCGCCGCCGCCGCGGCCTCGGATGGTTTCGGGAAAATTAGGGCGTGACTTTTCGGGGAGGACGAAGGCGTTGATAAAAAGCCCCAGGCGAGGAGGTGCCCGAGGCGCCGTTTAGTGGGTCCCACGCGGCCCAAGATTCTGGCCGCGTGGGCCCACCTCTTTTGGGCCTCGTGGCTCTCCTCTCTTCGGTCTTCTTCCCTCTGCCTTTCTCTCGACGAAAAACCAGCTGTGTAATTTTCCTTTTATTATTTGGGTCCCTGTAGCTCCTGAAACATTAAAAACAAGAAAAGGGAGGTTTTGTGCCTCCCGGAAATTAAATACCAAATAGGGACTTTGTAAGAAAGTCCCATAAACCATCTAAAACATGTAAAAAGAATGATATAACAACGCAAATAACATTCTAATATGATACAAAAAGTTGTATAAATGATGATACAAAATGCACGCATCACGGGGCCCGCGTGTCAGTGACCTATCTAAGCGAAGCGTTACGGCACCGTGGATCTAAGATCCAACGGCTCACGACGGCCGCGAACGACGATGACCAAAAATGGGCGGCGCCGCCGTGCCAGCGATGGCGAGGTGGTGGATCCGCTCACCTAGGGGTTCGGGAGAAGGTGTGGATGATGCAGAAGGGTTGCGGTGGCCTGGGGAAGCTTGCTGGAGGAGTCGCACTTACTGGGGCGGTCCAGATCGTCGACGGCGAGCGGCTCCACTTCCACGGCCACGGTACGTCGACGGCGGGGTGTTCCTGGGTGTTCCTGGGCGTTCCTGGGCACGACAGAGGTGGGCAAGTGAGTGTGGTGAGTTAGAGAAGCAACGCAGAGGGGTCAGATGGAGAGAAAAGGAAGCAGCGGCACGGCTGCGAGGTCGTCTTCAACCTCGGGCTCCGGCAGCACTTGGTCGTGCTCGACCAAAGCAGCGAGGCTGCGGCTGCGTGCTCGCCCTCCTGGCGGTGCACGAGTGAGTGGGGAGTGAGGGAGGGACAGTGGTGCGGCGTGGAGAGAATGTGAGGCTCGGGTGTGCTTATAAGCTCGGAGGTCGGTCCATGGTGGTCAAGGTGTAGGAGCGGTGCAGAGAGTGGGAGAGCTCGCCATTGGCGGGCTGTACTACGCGGGCACGTCGATGAACGTCGTTAGAGGTCAGGGGGTAGAGAATGGTTTGCAGATGAGCTCCACAGCGAGCTCGGGGTGGTGACGGTCGTGGGCGCGCGGACGGCGCTCGATGGAATGCAATCGTCAGTGCTGACCTCGCTAGGTGATGCCAAAATGTCCTAGAGGCTGCGGGGAGGCTAGGGAGTGGCTGGGCGGTACTGCGCTAACGAATGGTGTAGTGGAGGCCGGAGTTCGTC
This sequence comes from Poa pratensis, assembly GCA_947311845.1. NCBI lineage: Eukaryota > Viridiplantae > Streptophyta > Magnoliopsida > Poales > Poaceae > Poa > Poa pratensis. The sequence goes on along the minus strand of CAMZMU010000059.1, from coordinate 27,184,853 downwards.
ATCGATGACCTCGCTCTGTCCTTGCGCATGGCGTGCTCGGGCGTGGCCAAAGCGCACATGTGCGGGAGTTCCTGGGGTGATCTTATCGCGTCCAACGGGGGCGGATGGGCGAAGAGGATGGGAGGGACGGTGCGGGGCCAGCTCGGCGTCCATCATCGTCCTCTGCCACAGTGGTGGCCACGACACAGTGCGGCGCCCATGGCGACGACCACGACGGCCGATTCACGCACTTTTTCTTCGGTCCTGGCGAGCTAGAGAGATGAGAGAGGTGAAAGAGAGAGGGTGGAGGCATAAACTTGCTCGAATTCGCTCGAATTCGAGCGGATTGGATTCGGATTTGGGGAAGAACACAGTTCTGCCCACCATGTGTTCGACAAAAGTCCAGAACCAAATCAAATTTCAAATTTCTGCAAATTATTTTCATAATTTGCTTCTTATAGATTTATCAAGGTTTGTGGTCCTGTTGTGGTATTTATTTTGTAAGTATTTTGTAAGAAACAAAATTTTAATTATAGGTTTTTGAAAATATTTATTTGAGAGGGGAAAATGGTAAGAATAAAATGAGAGTGATCCCATTACCACTTCTCTGAATTTTGTGTGAAAGAAATATTGGTTTCTAACTTGAGAAATTTTTCTGCCACTTGTCACATTGTTTTATTGTTTTACTTTTATTCTTGTTTTCAAAGTTTTTGATTAGAGCAAGCAAACAACACAATCAACAAGGAACAATCAACACACATCATGCAACAAAAGTTTTTGTTGGTCCCAAATTTTGACTAATACAACTTGTTACAAATTTGGAACAAAAAATAAATAAAGCAGCATGTAGATGATACCAAGCTAGTGTTGTCCAATGTCCATAACTAGAAAATGGAATTGTAACTTAAATGTGATAGTGCTGAACTAGCACATATATATTACTAATTATAATGCAGTAAACCTTAATCGCAATTTGGGCTCTCTTACAAAATCATATTATAAGCTTTCAAAAAAAATCATATTATAAGCACAATATGGACAAACTCATGCAGTTTCTGTTGCATAATAAGTTCATGGGAACAGACAAACCATCGGAGGAATCAATATTATTTAAATTCCTAATATGTTTTGATTGACGACTGACGAGGATGAGATAATTCCAAATCTGCGCACATATAGCTGATCAGATTTTAAATGTCAACAGTGAGGATTAGTCATTTGGAAATTATGGATAAGCAAGATACTATATGGATCGATTATCTTGAGAAGAAAAAAACAACCATAGGATCATAAGTGTTATTGCTGATGGATATATTTGGTGTGTACTTGAACAACTTACTCAAGTGCGAATTGCCGGCACGGAAGAAGAGTAAAGAGGGAACAACGCAAGTTAGGCAATATTTTCCTTTATAGTTCTTGGTAATTAGTCGCAGAACCAAAAAAAATCATTTTTAGCTGGAACCTGGAACTGTGACATCCTCCTACTCATCAAAATGAAGCTCCTATTTACTACGAGTAGCATATAAGTAAAAAAACAAGGGAAATACAATCTAATAAAAGACGAGCATCATGTGCAGTTAAAATGTTTTTCTAATAATCAACAGAGATACTAGTGCTAGCAAATGCTCAGAGGCCATTTAAGTCTTGAGATTACATGAACAATAATATGAGCTGAATTGCTGCCTCGAGGAGGTAAGATCGATTGAGATATCTCGAGTAACTAAACAAGCAAGAAGGAAAGGCTTACTTACTCTCACTGGTATCATGGAGACGATAAAGTTTGGCCAAGGAATCAGTGCTTCTGTAGATGGCTCCGTCGCGGTGAGTGTAGTATTCGATCACGTCGGCACGTCCTACGCCATCCACGGGAAGCCCGTTGGGGAGCAAGGCGACTCTGTCCCGGCGCGGAGGCATTGCCATCAACGACGTCCTCCTCTTCTCTCTGATTAGAGCCTAGTAGCCGGACACTCTGCTCTGGCGCCGAGGCGGAGCCGTCGCTTGTGTGCTGCCGCTACTCTTCGTCCTCCCGTTATCTCCCTTTGGAGGAGCCGGCGACGGAGCAGCCCATGTCCATGTGTGGCGCCGCTCTTGGTCCTCTTCTCTTTGATTGGAGGCAGAGGCGCGACTGCTTGTGCGCGGCCGCTCTTTGGCATCCTCTTCTCTTGGATTGGAGCCCCGTCGTCGTTAGCCGTCGCCGACCCGATCGCTTGTGCACCACCGCTCTCCATCCCTCCTAATTTTCTCCGGATTCTAGGTTTCGTTAGGGTTTCCTTGATTTAATTTATCCGTGGGCAACAAGATGGCCCGACCCGGTTCTTTTCTCATACGGACCCGGTTCTTTTCTTCAGGTTTATGGTGCGAACGTACGTAGACACGCGGCTGCACCGAGTGAGCATAAACTCCCGAGGCGGAAAATAACTGTGTTTTTCCGGATCCGGGCTGAAAAATCCGCCTTACCCGGACTGCAGGACATTTGGCCCCTCGTGCTCCATCTCTTCAGTTTTGGAGAGTATTTTTTTTGTGTAAACTGGAAGCCACGCGACGGTTGGCGGGAGGAAACGTTCAGTCCAACCGTCACCGGACCACCCTACGACTCGTCGGACCGCAAAAATCTATGACGGCGCTCCGATTCCGGCCAAATCTCTTCCAATTTCTGGTGACTCATCTCCATTTGGACTGATTTTAGTAGCCCGTGACGGACTAGAAGCGCGGAGCTCGTGTAGAATTATGAGATTGGCGGAATATGTTGGATGTATTATTGAGCCTCATGGACGAGTGTATAAAGGCGTACAGGGGACCGACTTGGAGTACAAGACAAGTTATGCATCATACGGAAACAAATCCTATCTCTATCTATCCTACCATAACCGGCCTATACGTTATACTCTAACATCCCCGCAGTCGTAGCGTAGCGTCGTGAACAACTGGAACGTCGCGGACGGTCAGACTGGAGATAAGTCGAAGTAGAATCCAGTGAGCTGACATCCCCCGCAGTAGGAGCGGGAACGTCGTGGACGGTGTCGCGGCGTGGAGCTTGGACTGTAGAGGAAGCTGATGAGTGCTCAAGCGAGGTGGCAGCCCTTGTTGCCGATGTCAAGGGAGCCGAGAGCGTTAGGCGGTGCAGCCTTGGTCGTGGTAGCCATGCGAGAGGTTGCCGTGGTCGATGTCGTGGTCGGGGTTGCCGGTGTCGAGGAAGACGCAGAAGAAGCCGCTTGCGCATAGTACGCGAGGAGAGTGACGGGGACGCATCGAGGCCGTCGTCGAGGATGTCGATGCCGAAGAAGACGTAGTACAAGCCGTCGAGGACGAAGTACGGCCATTGTTTTGCCGGAACAAGGCGCACGTCGGGGACGAAGGCATACTCCGGCTTTGCCAGAGCCGAGTACGCATAGAAGAAGTCGGTGACGCGGTCGAGGCAGTCGTAGAGGAGGGAGTCGATGCCGAAGACTTTGTCGAAGCCGATGTAGACGAGGCGCCGACCCGGGCTTGCCAGACCTGGGAACACGTCGGGGACGAAGACACGCACCGGTGTAGCCAGTACCGTGCGTGCGGGGGCAGGGACCACCGTGAACCATACGCCAGCGTCGGAGGGACTAACAGAGGAGGCCTCCTGAACGGTTGCGAGTCGCAGAGCGACGTAGAGGGAGAGATGTCGATGCAGTCCACGGTTGTCGGAGTAGACGTAGTCGGGGACGGGGATGATGACGCTGGCGACGTGGTCGTGGTGGACGAAGACGTAGAAGGCGGCGAAGGCAGCGGCGGCCTGGGGTGGCCATGCTGGACGCCTGGACAAGGAGTGGTCGGCGGGACCTGCGACGGCCTGAGGTGGCCAGCAGGTTACCTGTAGAGGGCGGCTGCGTTTACTAGAAGACGGCGAGGAAGAAACCCGGCGGCTTGACGAAGACCATGCGCGGACGGTGGCGTTCCCACACCAAAGGAGTCGACGCGGCGCATACCACGTAGAAGTCGACGCACAGGGACGGCGAAGAGGACCGCGTGCCGCGGCGCTACAGCCCGAAGGGGCGACGCAGCAGCAGTGCGCGGGTCAGGGCGACAGCGGGTGTCGCCAGCGGCATACACGCCTGGGAAGGCGCGTTGGCTGCCGGCAACATGGACCAATGGCGGCGGCGCGGCGGCCCGAAGGGGCGACGCGGCGGCAGCCTGTAGCTCGATCGGTGGTAGGCGCGTGCTCGGGGACGTGCTTGGCGGTGCAGGCGCGCGATCGGTTGATCAGACCGACGCAGCGCGGAACGTGCCATGGCGGCGACGACGACGCGCAGATCGGAGTCGATGGCGAAGTTGTCGATGAAGTCCCAGTCGATGACGGCGAAGACGAACCGGCTATGGAGACCTTGCAAGCGAGAGAAGCCGGCGGCGACGCGTCGAGACGTCCCGTGGACGGCGCGTCCGGCCGTGCTGCGCGATCGGTGAAGACGAGCCGGTCGGTGCGGAGTCGGCGTCGGCGTGTCGTCCGCGATAGCCGGCTTGGAGGAGCCGAACGGTGCGAAGTCGGCGCCGGCGAGTCGGCCGCGATAGCCGGTTGTCGAGAAGGGGGCCAGTGCAGGTCGATGCCGTTGTCAGAGTAGAGGCGCGAGGACGACGGGCGGTGGGCGACGCAATCCGATCGATGATCGGCAAACCAAAAAAGAAAACACCGATCGAGTGACCGGCGGAGAAAAGAAAACCGATCTAAAGATCGGGAAAAAAAAGACGCTAGGGCAGCCGATCAACTGATCGGCGGACGAACCCTAGGTACGGGCGGCGCGGCCCCCGGCGGAGATCATGGAGATCGACCTCCCCGGGGGCGGCGCGGTGGCGGCGGCTAGGTCAGATCGTGCCGCTCTGATACCATGTAGAATTATGAGATTGGCGGAATATGTTGGATGTATTATTGAGCCTCATGGACGAGTATATAAAGGCGTACAGGGGACCAACTTGGAGTATAAGACAAGTTAGGCATCATACGGAAACAAATCCTATCTCTATCTATCCTACCATAACCGGCCTATACCTGTGCGGGCGCGGTGCGGGCGAGCGCGGCCATGGGCGCGAGCGGGCACGGCGCCGGCGAGCGCCACCATGGAAGGGGACATGAGGTGGAAGAGGAAGGAGAAAAGAAAAATGAAAATGAAAGAAAAGGATAAAATTTTGGGGGTTGTATCCCGTATCTATTCTGTGAGGAATTTTTTTCGTACCGTAAATAGTTTCCGGTTGAAGTGGATACCAGTTTTCCGATACGACATTATCCAGTATCTGCTAGACATGCTTTGATACCTATGTTGCTTTGGTTAGGCTAGGTGCTCCCGTTCCAACACCGCCGCCGCCTCCTCGACGATGCCAGCCGGCGAACCGGCGGCACCTCCTCACCTGAAACCCCGACGTCTGCCACCATTCCGCCACCGCTGGTCAACCAGCCGGAAGAAGGTAAACCCTACCAGCAACTCTAAATACCCCAACCCTAAAAATCTTTATGAAATTTAGGGCCCTAGTCGTCCTACCGCCGTTGATTTTCATGGTTGTTCGTTTGGACCTCTATTTGCTCAACTATTTAATTTACTAGCCTTTCCGCAAAACCGCAGACATTAGAACTGATCTTTAAGTGTAGAACAAGTAGCAACTGCTAGGGTCACTGCTAGCGTTTCACTTACGCACGGCGGCAGCTCTTTGCTTTTGGCCAGCCCAGCACGGCTAGGTTGGCAATTTCTGTTTGGTCAAAGGATCCAAGCAGCCCCTCAGGGCATATCTAGCCGAACCCGTAAAAATGCTTAACTACTCAAAATATTCTCTTTTGACGAGTTAAGCCTAGTTTAACCGAATGCTCGATAGGTTTAACTTCTCAAAAAATTGAGGAGAACATTGGCACTGCTCACAGGCAAACCAAACTCTTAGCAAAATATTCCTTTTCATCCCCGCTCAGCCGCCTCCAGTCCACGCTAGAGGCACCTTCGTTGTGTTCGTTGCCTCTGTCAGCCACCCCGCATGCCCGCCGACACCCCACAGACCCACCGACCTCCTGCTCCACCTTTTTTTTTAGATAGAAGGCTCAGAGAGCCCGACTTTAAATTAATAAAGCCCGACACGGCCACAAGTACGAATACAGACATCGGACATGATGGGATAATGATAGTACTGATACGAAAAGAAAAATGGAAGCTTGGAGCATTGTTCATAATGCCCAAATAATTTTTACTTAAATCCAAATAACTGATACTACTTAAAACCAAAAAATGCTCCTAGAATGTACAAACTTTTAATAAAATGAGATCATGTTTGCCAGCACTTATATTCCTGACATCTATAATAATAGAAGCTATTAGTAGTGAGATGGTTGGCACATACCTGGAGAAAATCTTCAGATAGGAAATTTAGTATGTTCCTAAGAGAACTCCATATCAGTTCCTTAAGAGCATAATTATGGATACATTGTCTAGTATTCATGCTGCACCACACTTGCCGTTACAGCACCAGGAAAGCTACAACACCATCAGTTGTAATCATTTATCAAAGTGAAGACTAACATACTAGTAACCCAAGGAGATCAAGTTGAAAGAGACAGGCAGCTCAACTCATTATTCCATTGCACTGTCATGTAGTCATCGAGCTCCTATGCAACTTCCTTCATTGTCTATTCGCAACAAAAAAAAAACCTTCCTTCATTGTCACTTGTATTTTGTGCTAGGCTCTGAGTGGATACCCCCTAATTGATTTTGATGGCAACTTTGTTGGAGTGAACCTCCGACGTGGCAAAATGACTTTTTTGTGCCAAATAACAAAATTCTTGAATTCCTGGGGCACTTTGCGACAACTAGGTTGGTATTTCTAGACTTGCAGTATTTACAAAGCTGCGGCTTCTCTGGTTGGATTTACCATGCTTGTCCTCTCACTGTCCTATGCTACCTTCCTCTCTGATTTGCACTTTGTTGGAGTCAACTAGGTTTGTCCATCTTTCTGCTGCTAGCTCTAGGTGCTTTGCATTTGTGAATGATTCTCCCTTTGGCCAATAAGTAATGATACTACCTGGACACTTGTGCTCTTACCATCTGTCATGTTGCCATACTTTGAAGAGTAGAATACGTTTTGCTTATCTAGAGTGTGTGCAAGCTCTTTTGATGCCTAAGATATGCATTTACTTGTACATAATTTGTGTTCAAATAACATCTGCAACCTTCACGATTTTCCACATTTTTAACATTTCATTTCCACATTCTCACTGACTAATCCAGTTCAGTTATATGATGTAAAAAAATACTTCTGGCTGTTCGTTTTGTAGGCATATATAGTGCTACTGATGCTACTGATAAACGTGGTTCAAACAGGTTTGTACACATTCAGATGCTATTTGTTTATGCTTGTTTCATGAAAGTTTAGTAAACTGACCCAACTCCCTTTTTTTGAAAATATGTTGAATGACAGTTGGTCACTGCTATATGAGAGACTTGATGTGTCCCCGAAGGACAGAAGTTTGTTCCAGCTATGGACATAGCATGCATTTGAAGATGTCTTATATAGAAAAGAGGATGCAGATGGTTGGATTTACAATGCTTGCCTCGCTCCACTCTAAGAAGTATCAAACCGCTTGCTACTAATGATGTGACTTGATGAAATGTGCACGCCAAAAACACATGCATAGAGCACCACATTCAGGCATGCCCGAATTAATCTTACATAAACCGAGAGTACAAGAAGTATTATCAAGTTTATTTTCAAGTTTACTTTTGGCAGCCTCCTGATCACACTTTATGGCAAGTTGGAAAGGACAGAGGAAATGTCAAAAGTTGGCATGCTTTCATTTGGAGTAACAGTTACATTGTTGATTAGAAAAAGCAAGAGAAAACTAGGGAGGCCCTGATGAGAAGAAAGGAAAGCCGACGAGGGCACAACTCATAATAACTTCACCAAAATGCACAAGTAACTGAACAGTCAATGAAAATTACTGCTGAGGCCGTAGCAGAGAAATATTGATGGATCAGAAATTTCCCTTTTTTCCTTTTGAGAAATGTTGATAGATCATGCTATTACAGTATCTCTGAAGAACGAGCTCAAAGCTTTCAGTTCAATTCACCACATGCCCTGCTCTCTAGCTCTACAGCAACATTCCAACATGATCTTTCACTCTGCTTGACCCGTAACACGCCAAACATGGCCGGCCACCGTGGAAGAAAAGAACCGAGTCAGATAGATTCCTAGTCGACCCACATGGCATGCAAGGAACATCAATTGTCTGGCGCACAGAGTCAGTATGAACGGTAACTAAAAAGAAAATGGAAGCTTGGAGCATTGTTCATAATGCCCAAATCATTTTTTACTTAAATCCTAATAACTGATACTACTTAAAACAAAACAAAAATTCTCCTAGAACATACAAACTTTTAATAAAATGAGATCATGTTGGCCAGCACTTATATTCCTGACATCTACAATAATAGAAGCTATTACTAGTGAGATGATGGTTGGCACATACCTGGAGAAAATCTTCAGATAGGAAATTTAGTATGTTTCATCTAAAATTTAATCAAAATCTCTTTCCTAAGAGAACTCCATATTCCCTCAAAAAAAAAAGAGAACTCCATATCAGTTTCTTAAGAGCATAACTATGGATACATTGTCTAGTATTCATGCTGCACCACACTTGCCGCACCAGGAAAGCTACAACACCATCAGTTGTAATCATTTATCAAAGCGAAGACTAACATACTAGTAACCCAAGGAGATCAAGTTGAAAGAGACAGGCAGCTCAACTCATTACTCCATTGGAACAATACACACTTGCTAGGATATGACATAAGAATAGAAGCAGCCTGTCATGTAGTCATCGAGTTCCTACTAGTTAAATAACTAATCCGTGGGCATCTCGGCATGTTTCAGTCTGCGAGTCCAACAGTTTGAAGCAAACAATACAAGATACAATAAGTACAGTACTAGTGCAGCTTAGATACAATGAAATTTTCAGGTCTGTAGTAACCATCTCCGATATGTCACTAATTCGAGCATGTGGCACACCACCAAATCAAAAGAACAATAAGGTAGCTCCATAAGGCAACTTATGTTGCATCTGAATTCCCGAAAGTGCAAAGCCTAGAATAAGGTTGGCATGTTAGTGGCAAGGAAAATATGAAAAACATTTCACTGCAAGAAACAAATGAATAGCATTAAGCTTGAAATTTCTGCTATAACTATCAACATGTGTGCATTTCTAACTCCTAAAACTTTAGATACATTTCTGAAGTGTTTAGCTTTGTCATGTACAGTTGTACACTGTAACAACATAACAAGCGAATAAGAACCTGAATGGAAAATGAGGAAACGGTCAGCTATAAGGCAATTAATCTATACTCTATGCAAGACTGATGAACTAATTAACAGAAAATGCAACTAGCAACATAGCGCTCTTCTGTGATACAGAGCGAGATAAGATAGTTTGGTAAGTAGATTTCAGGACACACATTCATCTATGATGTACAATTTGGATTAAAAAAATCAGAAGCACCATTCACTTGTCCAAGGACAGCATCACACACTGATAACTGCTACTGATTACTACCAGTTCAGCTCCAATACAATATAAAACATTTGGATCGTCTATATTTACGAACGTCGATATAGAAAAACGATAAATCCACAACACATGATAAACAAACACCTCATGCATTCACATTTCAGCTCCACCGTCTTGACCACCAACTCTGCTGCCTACAAGCAAAAGAAATCCAATAAACTAAAGAAATGTTGTGGAAGAGCTAAATCGATGAGAAGGAAAAACTACTCTTTATGACAAAGGTATGAGCGGGGAATGAAACCACATCTACTGCTAGGTGTAAGGTAGAGCAACAATTATCATTTACCTAGTAATGAATTACATGTAAGAATTGTTTAGCTGTTCAGAGAAAATGTATTCAAAAGGAATTCTGGAGAGGATTCGTTCCCGTAAGGAAAAAATGACATTACTCAGTACTATCCCGGTTCAATGAACTAGTAATGTTTTTCCATGTAGCATAATATAGATGTCAGTAGCTATTATGAATTTATGATTAATATCAAGATCAATCAAGATATATAGCACACCACATGTGGAAATCAATAATAACACTTTACATATAAAATGGTTTGACTATATAGTTTTAGTGCAGCTGTTACCCACTTGAGAGTTTCTAAAAATTAGAAAGCTCATGCTGAATATAGTAACACAAGCGGAGTCATGGCAGACAGAGACGAGGTATTACCTGTAATGTAGAAATTTCTGTAGGGATAATAGGTCCTGCTAGATATGCAACCTCTTCGCGTTTTAAAAATATTTATGAACTCCATGGACTCTAGCTGGAGCATGTAGTCACCGAAACATGTAGATAGAAAAATCGCATTGGTGTCCTCATCGTACCCCTGCATCATAACCGCATTATTTCGCACCGTGGTCGGTCCTTGTGGAAAGAGGGTGTCTAGTTGAATGGTTTTCTGCAGCTCCCATCCCAGAACACCATCGCAGTTGGATTTCCTCTCCCAGAACTGGATACTCTGGCTTACATATTCTAACTTGGACAAAATGGCAAGGCCGAGGCCAGCATGCTCTGTCCGTACGACGAAAAAGGACCAGTAGTAGTCAGTCTCGTGAGCGTCTGCCGGCTTCTCGGTCACTGCTAGGCTCTGGCTTTGGAAATCAAACTCGAGGATGCCACCTCCCAAAAGCAGCCAGCAAAATGCATCCCTAACCAGGACATTGGGGCTCGCAGTACACATCGAATGTGTAGTCTCCACTGAGACAATCTCCCCCCACACAGCCGACTCTGAATCGTAGAGGCAAGCAAACTTGTGTGTGCCGTCATAACCCCCACCCACCAAGGCCAATCTAAATGGGGTGAAGCGGCAGTCACCGTGTACATGCCCGTGGTCTTCGGCGGCGCACATCACCGCGGCGTTCTGGACGAATTTCCCCTGTTCCTTGCTGAACCCCGCCGGAAACGCGACGCGGCGCTGGTGGCCGGTGAGGGGATCCCACAAGACGGCCTCGCGCCGTGTGCGGGAGATGAGGAGGGCGAGGCCGTGGCGGCAGCCGAGGAATTCCCAGCCCTCGCCGTGGCTCCACGGCGAGGAGAAGCGGGGGGGCGGGATGCGGTCCCGCCGGCCCGTCGTGGTGGGATTGAAGAGTGGCGGGTCGTCCGTGCGGAACTCTTTGTCGAAGAAGCCGAGTAGCGGCGGGGGCTCGTTCGGGCGGTGGTGGTGCTTGCGGAAGCGGCGGAGGAAGCCGGGGTCGGAGAGGAGGCGGCGCCAGCGCGTGCACACGAGGGATGCGCGCGGGAGGGAGGAGGGCTGCGGAGGGAGGCGCAGGAGGATCTCCTCGAGGAGGAAGACGTCGTCCAGCGGGGCGGCGGGGCAGCTCATTCCGCCGAGGCTAGGGTTCGGGAGTCTGGCCGCTGGCTGCGTCGTCGAGTGAAGTGGAGTAGAGTGGGGGATTTTTTTTTTTTTCCCCACTTTACTTTGTAGATATCCGATTTGCCCTTATTTACTGTGATATCCTTTTCCGAACGGAGGGAGTACATATCTCGGTCCTTTGGAAATACAGTACTATTCTTTTTGATAGATTCTATCTTAAAACATATATTGTTACCACAATAAAACTTTATGTTTCTTTCAAGTGTTTTTTTTTGAATTTTCTGTTTATACCTCACGAAATAATAAGTTCATTACAATCACTGTTAATTAAGTCCACCACACACGGTGGAGCAGAGCCAACCAGAACATCATCATCCAAACCCAATCTATGTAATCTAGCTAGTTGATGGGCTACACTATTCCCAGAACGGTGAACTTTAGAAACCTTATAACCCTGCATAGAATCAAGCAGGCAGGTAATATCTTTGACCACACCAGCAATTATCGATTTGCTGCAGCCTTCACCATTTAACACAGAGATCAGCGAAGAACAGTCATTTTCCAAGTGAATCAAACCTGCATAACGGGGTAAAATTGCTCTGACACTTTGGAGGCAAGCAATAGCCTCCGCCATCTCAGCATTCATGCAATTGGTGATTCCCCCCCCCAAGCTGTTAACAGAATATTACCCTTATCATCACGAAGTACAGCACCCCAACCACCTCTATTATCATCATCCCAGAAACTGGCATCCCAGTTTAGTTTAGCCCATCCCCTGTCAGGTTTAGACCAGCAGACCGTGGTATTTTTCCCCAAGCTGCTCCTACCTCCTGTCTCCTGTGCTGCTGGGCATTTTCCTTTCGGGTCGGCAAGTACCTCGATGTCCCTATTATCTTGATTGGATGCCAGGACAGTTTGCAGGAAGAAAGCGGAGTTCTCGATTTGCACTTGCCATCATCGAAAATAATGTTGTTGCGCAGATGCCAACATCTCCACCACAAGAGAATCAGCTTGGCCCTCATATGCTCGTCAACTTGACTCAAGAGAATTAATGCCCAGTCTTTACCAGTGTATCTAAGACTGACTTCATCAGGAAGAGACCAATCTTTTCGTAGACGTTGCCGGAGTGCTTTTGCTTTAGTACAGTTCATCATCGCGTGGTAACTTGTTTCAGGTTCCAAACCACAAATTTGACAACATGGAATCTGATCCATGTTTCTTCTACATCTATGGACTTGTACCCCCAAGCTATCATTGGCTAATTTCCAACCAAACACCCTCACTTTAGGTGGAACTTTTGCTTTCCATATCAAGTTCCATAGATCTCTTTCACCAGGGTTCTTGTTGCTCATGCCCGATTCATATTGTCCCGATTTAATATTCATAGCTAGTTTGTATGCACTTTTCACAGAGAACATGCCAGACTTCTCATAGTGCCACGCAAGGGAGTCATCACCAGAAGTGGATGGTAATCTGATCCTCAGAATGTGATCAACATCAGAGGGGTGAAACAACTTTCGGACTAAAACCTCATTCCACCTCTTTGAACTTGGTTCAATAAGGTCAGAGACCCATTTCCATCTGTTAGGAGTTGCTTTCCCAATCGGTTTCAAACTTCCTCTAGGGATCCAGTTATCCCTCCATATCTTGACTTGCGAACCAGAATTAATCCTCCAAATCATACCTTGCTTAAGAAGGTCCAGACCATGGACAATGCCTTGCCAACAAGGGGATGTATTCTGAATGAAAGCAGTGTCCAGTAGGTGACCAGATGGAAAGTATTTAGCTTTTAGAAGTTGAGCACATAAGTGTTGGGAAATTCTAGTAGGCGCCATGCTTGTTTAGCCAAGAGGGCTTGATTAAAGGCTCTGAAGTCACGGAAGCCAATGCCACCATTAGATTTCGGTTTTGTCATGTGTTCCCATGCCATCCAGTGAACTTTTATATGGTCCAATTCATCACCCCACCAAAAGTTCCTGACGATCTGCGTTAAGTCCTCACATAACCCCGCAAAAACTTGAAGATACTCATAGCATGAATAGGAATTGCTTGGGCCACAATTTTATCAGAACTTCCTTTGCTGCACCAGCCATGTGCTTTTCAAACCAGATGAACATTTCTTCTTTAGTCTTTCCTTATTTGGTTGGAATTTGTCATCCTTCATTCTCCCCTCCGGGACCGGTAAGCCAAGATATTTCTCATCGAAGGAAGTATTTTCAATTTTAAGATGGCAGCTACCATTCCCCAAGCTCCACTGAGACATGTTGTCCCAACAACATAGAACATTTTGCAGGGCTTAGAAGCTGACCCGTACTGAGCTCATAGGTACGAAGAATCTCATTGATCCTCCTGCTTGATCTACCTTAGCTTGGAAGAAAAGAAGACTGTCATCGGCAAAAAGAAGGTGAGAGATGCCCGGTGCTTTCTACAAATTTTCAACTCCTGAATATTTCCCATGTCAATTTGATGATGTAACAGAGAAGTCAACCCTTCCGCAATAAAGAGGAACTGAATAGGCGACATGGGGTCCCCCTGTCGCAGACCCCTAGATGGTGTAAATTTCTGAAGAAGTTTTCCATTGAACCTGACCGAAAACTTCACAGTTTTAACACATTCCATGATCCAATTTATAATCTTCTCACCAAACCCTAGCTTTCTCATAGCCATCTCCAGAAACTTCCAATCTACACGATCATATGCCTTCATAAGATCCAGTTTATAAGCACAGAACTCCCCAGCATTTTTGGAACCATTCTGCAGTGCATGGATGCACTCAAAGGCAATCAGAGCATTATCAGACATAGATCTCCCCGGAATGAAAGCACTCTGAGTTGGGGAAATAATATCTTGAAGCAGAGGCCTTAACCGATTAACCAAGCACTTGGACACAACTTTGTAGATAACATTACATAAGCTGATGGGTCTGTAATCCTTCAGAGATAAAGGATTCTTGTTCTTGGGGATTAGGACAATAGAGGTTTCATTAACACCATGCGGCATCGACCCCGAGGTAAAGAAATGTCTAACAGCAGCAATGACGTCTTGTTTAAGTAACTCCAATTCCTCTGGAAGAACCCAGCAGGGAATCCATCCGGCCCCGGGGCCTTGCAGGGCCGATCTGGAAGAGGGCAAAGCTAATCTCCTCATCAGTGAAATCAGCACACAAACTTTGTTATATTGATCATTTACTTTCTTTTGAATAAGATCAGCAATAATAGAAGGCTGGACAGATGGATCCGCAGTGTACAAGTCGACGAAGAAATCAGTAGTTAGGCTTTCCAAGCTCTTGGTATCCGAGATTATAGCGCCACAGAAGTAGTGAGCTTTTCAATATTATTTTTCTTCTGCCTCCAAGTAGCTCTTGGTGGAAATATTTGGTGTTTCTGTCTCCAGCCCAACCAAGAAATTCTTGATCTTTGCCTCCATCTGATTTCCTCTTTTTCCAGAAGTTCATCAAGTTCTGCACTGATTTTTCTGACCTTCCATCTGCTGTTTTGATCAGTTTAGAGCTAAACCTGTCTAGCTCATTTCTTTTCTTTCAATTTCCCTGGGGATAGAGCCGATGGTCCTCCCACTCCAAGCATGCAACGAGCTCACCTTGTAGATTATTTGCAATATCGCCCAAATCAGTAGCCTGTTTATGCATCGTCCAGGCAGTTTGGATTTCCTCCTCAAGCGTAGCTTCCCTTTCCCAATACGCTTCATACCTGCGTAAAGGAGGGGGAGGTCTCACAGCAGCAGCATAGTCCAAATTTAAGATAATTGGACAATGATCGGATCTGGAAGAAGTTAAATGAGTTACCTGAGCATTTGGAAACATATTAGACCAATTTGAATCAGCCACCGCTCTATCCAGGCGCACTCTGACATTTTTGAGCCCCCCTTGCTTATTATCATAAGTCCATGGTCTCCCCTTGTAACCCAGGTCATACAGGTCACAAACAGCAAGGGCTTCACGGAAGAGATGCATTTGTTTTTCACCCCTTTTCCTCTGTGAGAAATGTTCTTGCTGCCACATACATTCGTTGAAATCACCCAAAACAATCCAAGGGCCAGGAAGAAGAGGTTTTATACGTTTCAATAAACTCCACATGTTATGGCGATCATGAGTGCGAGGTTCACCATACACGAAAGTACACCTCCATTTATTTCCATCAGGTAACATTTGAACGGTAACATCAATATGTCTCTCACTCAGCTTAAAAAGATCTACCTTAACACTCTCATCCCAGAAGAGAGCCAGGCCACCACCTTTCCCCACACCTTTAAAAGTGATTACATTTTTAAACCCAACCTCCATCTAAGGTTCTCCACATAAACTTTATTCTGCCTAGTTTCGGATATAAAGAGAATTTTAGGCTTATGGAAGCGCACTAGCCGTTCAAGTTCTTGAACATTGCGAGACGGCCAAGCCCACAACTGTTCCAACTCAGGATCGTCATTGTTCCTGACAGGCACGATCAACCGTGCCTGTCAGGGTACCAGCGGCCCCATGGCTGGTTGCCTCATGTTCCTCCTTCTCTCCCTCAGCTTCCACTTCCCCCTGTCCTTCTTGTTCCTCCAGCTTCTTGTCCTTTATGTTCTGCAAGTAATCAACCGTTCTAACAATCTCATCCATCCTCATTGTAGCCAGGTTCTCCTTTCCCAGACACAATTCCAATGCCGGCACTTCCATGATGATCCTCTTTGACTTTGGCTGGATGTTGAGGTGTTCATCTTCATCTTCAGTCCTTTTACGCGGAGCCCCCAGGTAGCAGTCCTGGGTTGTCACGTTTCAGTCTTGTCAACATTGCCTTCCTCCTCCTTACGCTTGATTCTTTTCCACCTCGTGGCAGATTTGACCTTCTTGATCATAGAAGTAGCAGATCCTGTCTCCACAGCAGTTTCCTCAGCCACAACCTGCAGAGTTTCAGCAGTAACAGGGGAAGTGGCGATGCAGTCTTGTTCCGCCCCCTCCACAAGATCCCCTACAGTACTGCCACCCCGTTGGCCTCCTTGTCGGAGGCGAACTTGGTTATAGCATCGCCAGCTTGAAGTTGTTCATTAACCGACAACTTTCCCTCCTCATTTGCCACATGTTCAATGATGGATATGGGCCGCCCCGCACCATTCTTGCTTGTGGCAGGTTGATTATTCCGCCAAGGGAGAGCAGGTGTATGTTGGTGAAGCACATATCCTTCCACCTCTGGGATAACCTCCTCCGGGATAACCCAGCTTCGATGATCATCGCTGAGGATAGGCCTGACTCCAAGCTCGTGGCTATAAGCCCTCCTCCTTGAGCTGCCACAGAAGTACAAGCCACATCCTTGTGGCCAATGAAGCCACAGATGAAGCAGAAGGTTGGCAGACGTTCATAGTAGACAGAGGCGATTACATCTTCCTTTGTGCTTCCATCCACCAGAGGAACCCACCTTTTCAGCGCTTGATCAATGGGAAGATGAACACGAGCCCTGAGGATTTTGTCACGAATATCTCCACGAGCATGGTTATCAATACAAATCAGATCACCAATCATGTTCCCCAAATCCCTAGCTAGCTGTTTTGAGAGTAGGTAATAGGGAATATCTTTGAACTGAGTCCAAATGGGTACATAGGTGAATTTTACCATCTCCGGATCATCGCCTTCTTCCAAAGGCATGACCAGGACCGCATCATCCTTGAATCTCCAGGGGCCTCCCTTTGTGACGTGGTTGAAATCACCTTCTTCAGAGAATTCCAGCACGAACCTCCTGTCAGCGAGCTGGTTGGATTCAAGACGGCCACGAATCCTCCAGACCCTCTTCATGGACTCAATGAGGCTCTTGGAGGTTATCACCATGACCGAGAGGGAGACACCAACGGCAAGGAACCTGCACCTAGCAGCTCCTCGCGCGCCGGTCAAGTTAACCACAAGCGCCTTCTTTTCCTCATCAGTGCCCATCTCTTGTAGCAGCTCCTTTCCGCTCCGCTTGCTTATATCAGCACGAGCAACTTCCTTGTTCAGAGTGTTAGAGCCCTGGGGATCAGCTCGCACAAGATTCTTGGGAACGGACCTATTCAATAGGATGAAACCTGGTGGAGGTGGATTGGTGCGATGGTCTACAGTGGGAGGTGGAGGGGTGCGATCGTCTGCAAGGGGCGCTGCATTCCTGAGTGGTTTGAAGCTCTCAGCAGCCATGAGGAGCGACGAAGACAGAGCTTGCAGGAACAGGGGATGGTGAAGCACAGAGTGGATACTCCCAGCTGGAAATACATCCAGCTTTATAGGGGAAATTCCAGGTAACTTTATTCTGTGATTACTGCTTGATAGGAAACGCACCATTTTTGACTGAATTAAACGGGGAGGATGCTCAATCAGCGGGATGGCCATGTCAGATGATGGTGGAATAAGAACAGAGTGATCGGGGGGAAAAAGAAGTGAGATCAGGGAAGGGCGATTGATGGTATTTGATTCCCCGATAACAGGCACATAATTGGCCTTGTCAACGCGAGATTCCTGGGTGGCGCGATCGGTCGGCGGTAACACCTCCACATCGCGTGTAATGGCCGGCACCGCAATCAGAGGCGCCACCGGAGGGGAGGCAGCAGGAGGGCACAAGGCCCGGGGGGATACGGACATACCAAAATTGAAGAGTCCAGGAGGTCTCCTAGCGCGGAAAATCTCCAAGCATTTCTTCGGATCTTTGGACTTCAAGACCAGATCCCTCAGTTTCTTCTTCAAATCCGCAGGGATGAAATCCAGGGTAGTACCGGGAACGGGATCTGCGGGTCTCGGGGCGTAGATCACTCTCTCAAATCTCTCTCTTTCATTGGCTAGATCGACGGGATCACGGCAATCGCCATCGTGGGGGTCGGGGAGGCAGGGCTCCGCCGCTGCCATTCGAGATACCTTTATGTTTCTTTCTATTGAGATTAAAAGGAAAAAAGTGAATTTCTAGTCACTGACTGCAAAATTCAGAACAAATTGGAACCATTAACTAGAATTCTATCTTTTTTTTATTGCAATAGTGAACTACTCTAAAATAGGTATTATCTCCCCCTTCCTTTTAATGGGATAATAAAATATTATGATTCTATGCCTAATTCGTGTATTTGTAAACTCCAGACCGAACAACATTATTAACAACATCCAAAAACCCGACACACTTGTTCCTGTTTCAAAAAATATTGTACTTTCTTCTCAGAAAATTCATTGTATTCTTATCTTACCCAAACTTGAGTCCGCACAACTGATGACATGCGTGACCAAACGATGTAGAACCCACTTTTCATCGATCTAACGGGACCGTCCTATAAGTCACCCTCGCTGAACATGGTTCGACTTAGTCCGGTATGGTTCGGCCTATATAATATAATACTATAACCATGTTAGTGTATTTGTAAAAGTTTTGTAATTATTTGGTATATTTCTTAGTTGATGTTTAATTAGGTCTTCTTTTACAATAATAATGAGGAATTTGAATTAAAATATCCATTTTACGTTAAAATATATTTATTTACCATTTTCCTAGAACAATTTAAAACAAAAAAAACTTGTCAGATTTGTTTGGCATGGAGTGATATTTTGGGCATATATGCTTAGGATAAATAGGACAACTCAATACAATAATGAGGAATTTGAATTAAAATATCCATTTTACGTTAAAATATATTTATTTACCATTTTCCTAGAACAATTTAAAACAAAAAAACTTGTCAGATTTGTTTGGCATGGAGTGATATTTTGGGCATATATGCTTAGGATAAATAGGACAACTCAATACACTAATTTTAGAACATTGCAACATCAATTCGTTAAAGTTCAATGTACACCTCCTAATTTGAAGCAACCAAATCCAGTTTTTAAAATAGTTTTACATCTTTTTTAGTTGATCTTCTGCCTAGGCCTTCCTTATGACTTTCGCACTGAGAAATGTATAATTAAAACCTCATTTTTATGTAAAAGTATATTCACTATTCTCTAGAGCTATTTATTATAAAATTGAAATAATATCTAAAGTTGTTAGAGTTTTTTTGGAGTCCTAATATGGATATATAAGCTTAACATAAATAGGTTAAGTCAATATACTTATTTATGGACTCTGTCCTAGGAAGTTCCTGAACTTAGACTGCAAACCTACTACTTTTGAAACAAACAAACAAAATTTGTAATAATTTGGCCTCTTTTTAGTTGATCTTGTGCATAGGCCTCCCTTTGTCGCTCATAATGAGGAATGTCAAACAAAAATCTCCACTTTTATGTAAATTGTTTGGTCTACAGTTGGAAGAGAACCAAAATTTTATAGAAATTTAAAGGGAATTAGTTTTTTATCAGGAGAAAAAGAACAAGACACATACCGAACAATACTTACGTGGAGAATTCAACAACTTTGTTTTCTACTTACTCCGTTCTAAATATAAAATGTTTATGTTTTTTCAGATTGTTCACTCATTTTAGTCCATCGTAATCGAAACTGATATAGTACAAAACATGCTATAATTAGCAACGGATGGAGTAGGTAAGAACTGACAAACCGGCCGACGAGGCATTTAATTTTCCAAGGTGTGTCGATCGATGTATTTTTTTCTGCCAATAAATGGATGGAATTTTATTAGTAGAACTTTCCAATGGATGGAGTACTGTCAGACTGCTCACAGTGGGGAGTAACATAGGCTAGTAACATGGATATGTTACTAGCCTATGTTACTATCTCCACAGTGCGGAGTAACCAAAGTGTGGTGTCATGCAAAACTTCATTTATTAGACTATAGATTCATCTTGTCTTGGTATGTGTGATGTTACAGTAACTAGCTAAGTTACCACAATCATCTCTCTCCTCATTAACTACCTGCCACATAAGCAAATTTGTCTTGAAATTTATGATGTTACTACCTAAGTTACTCCCACTGTGATTAGCCTCAATGGACGCCAAGGACTATACTACTACGGTGGACAGTGGAAGAACGTAGTAGGAACTTCCATTTGAGGAGCAGATGAGGACCAGAGAGAAACGGGAGCTAGTGCTAAACGCAAGGTCTCATCAAGGTTCTCATCGACTCTGAATGAAAATGGAAGCAGGCAGGCACGTACCGCGCAGGCCCATTAATCGCTTTGATAGCTCCACCATGCAGTTACGTTTGGGGCACATGCGATTAGACCTATTAATACCTTCGAATGATAATCAGGTGAATTATGTTCACTGCTAAAGGAGCTCCTGAAATTTATGGATGTGTGCCGTCCAGATGATACAAGTACATAGATAGATACACACTCAGTGCACTAGAACCGTTCCTGGATTTTCCAGTGCATAACAGTGAAGCTTGCCTTGTATTTTTTTTATCAGAAGTGACAGTACGAGAGTATCCTACTGGAATTTTATTGGCAGGAAATTTCTAAAAGCTAAAATAAAATCTTATGTGCCATTTCTGTTAAAGAAAAGCTCATGTGCCATTATGAGGATGTGACTCTGCAACATTTATGTGTTTTGCATCTAAGAAGAACACGTTCCGTATTGCTTTGTCATGTCAGATCAATAATAATCGTATTATTAGGAGTTGGAGAGGTGTACCAAATTCTTACATGCGATGGTACATTCAATAGGGCAATCTTGAACAAAATCATCACGACAACAAGGTAATTCGTGGACTTCTCTTTGTTTTGTTGTCAAGTCAGACTTGGCAGAGGTCGTGCTCGGGAGGTGGAACTCCGCAGCCATGGAGGAGGACTTGCATGGCAAGAGCAACAACAACGACTCATACGGCGAATGTCTGTGAGAACGTCGTCGTCGATCTGTATATCTAGTTTGTTTCAAGTTCGTTTGTACTGTTTAAATAAATGTTCTAGTTTGTCCGAACTATCTATGTTTGTGAATGAATGTTCAATTTGCAATTTTGATGAAATGTGTGATGATCCGCTTTGGCGGGAACCATTTTATTTGAATTTGGGTAAATATATGCGAGATCTGCTATCAAATCAATTGTCATGAACAATAAGACACTTCTGCGCAGGCATACGCGACTTGTTCACAGTTTTCAAGTGACTAAAGTGAACAGTATGTTGACTTGCTAATGCATTCCAATCTATTATCTTTTGGAATTATTCATTTGTCTCAGCACTGTGTGGGTCATGAGTGTCTGGTCCAAGAGCGTGGAGTGAGATCGTAGTCAAAATAGTCATACATGTGGAGCAATCACAGATGCGAAAAGTGACTTGGCTTATCAATATATCAAGGTAAATACTAGAGGAAATACCCAACACCAAGAAAACCATACGGTGGTTTCACAACATTGATGTGTACTGTATATCAATGTCCGTCTATCAGCCTCTCGATCAGACTTGGCTTATATCTTTACCGCGCTGACTAAAGTTGCCCTCACCGGTAGGTCCGGTAGTGGCTAGCCAGAGAATGAAGCATTTGATTCTGGTGTGCCGCTATACTAGATTCTTGCCTAGTGCCATCCGTGTGAGTCGGTGACTGTCAAGATCTAGCGTGTTCCGTCTAAAGCATCGACTGACGAGGTTTTAATCAGTACAGAACTATCCGCTATCCGCCTGTCGATCAGACTTCAGAGGGTTATATCTTCACGCGCTAACTAAAATTACCGGTCTACAGAGTCCAAGTATTACAGCTCCAACCAAGTTCGTCGCCTGCCTTGAGCAATGAGCACTATTTTTGTAAGCATACATAGATGATCAATATAATGAGCACATGGATAAATGGAATGCATAAGCGGGAAGACTATTATTCATCCGTTTATTTACTTATAGCTAGCTGACGCCTCGATCATCTGCTAGCTCATACGCGGTTCGGTACCTCTCTCACCGGCCGTCTTCACTGAGCCGCGAACCCAGCCGACAACCTGCTGGTGAAGGGCCTCTGGTTGTACCAGTCGAGGTTGCTCCCGGTGCCGACGCCGAGGATGTCGCAGTACCGCTGGTAGAACCCGATCCGGTTGGCCACACGGGGGTCCGGGCCGATGCCGCACTCGATCCCGCCGTTGATGATGTTGGTGATCACGCCGTACCCGGGAACGCGGCCGGCGTCGTTGTCCGCGGCCGTCGGCGTCCACTGCCCCGTGATCACGGCGTGCGACGACGGCTTGTTCGCCTGCGGGGTCATCCAGAACCACAGCGCCGTCCTAAATGACACCGTCGGGTCTGTCGCCACTAGGTCCGGGTTGTTCAGCAGGTCCACGCCGAGCGCGCGCCCGGCCGGGCCGTAGTTGTAGTTCCAGGAGAGCTGGATGGGGCCGCGGCCGTAGTACTGCTTGCCCGGTGCGCACGGCCACTCCGGCGTGGGCTGGCAGTAGCCCGACGGCGGGTTCCTCTCCTGCTTGAAGCAGTAGCCCCACGAGTAGGGTCCGTCAGGCGCGGTCGGCCAACCGCCGGTGGTCTCGTGGGACGTCTGGCCCAGGAACGCGGCCACCTCCCGCTTACGCGTCTCGATGCTCCCCGTCGTGCCGAAGTCCGGGAACGTGGCAGAGGCGGCGAGGAAGGCGTCGTAGGTGTAGAACCCGCTGGCGAGGCACCCGGGGTCGTTTCGGTGGAGGAGCAGGCGCTCGAAGAGGTCCCTGGGCACAATGGACGCCACGCCCTGGCCGGGAGGAGCCGGGACGCAACCGCTGCACTGGCTCTGGCAGCCAGCACCGCAATAGTCAGCCGTGCTGCCGCAGTATCCAAAACGGCTGCAGCAGAGGCAGTTCGCGCACGTCGCGCCACCGGCCTGCGACCCGCAGGTCTGGGCGCAAGCGGCCGTGGCGAGCGCCGCCGCCAGGACGGCCAGGATGGCCTGGCTCGGGCTCTCCGCATCGATGACATTGTTTGATCTTTGCTGCTGGATGAAGGCGTGAAATGCCGCCTCCCTTTTATAGACCAATTCTTGTGCGTCGATCGGTGGAGAAAGTGGTGTGACAGCTCAGTTTCGTCGTACGTCATTGAAGTGCTGTGCTTTAGTTTTTTTTTGGCGATTGCTGTGTTTTAGATTCAAGGACATGCCACTAGATTTCGTGCTTCATACTATTATATTATATGAAACTAGTCGGTAACCCGTGCATTCGCACGGGCCATCATTATGCTCATTTTATTAATTTTTATAACAATGTTTTTTTCTATAACGGACATAAATCTAAAATCATTGTCCAATATGTGATTTGAAGGATGAACTCAAAATAAATCAATAAGAAAAACATATATTATTGAATTTGTTCCAAATATTCATACATGTATACATCTGAATGTCAGTTTCAGGACCACATATATAATTTGATGCAAAAAAATTACAGTTTGTTGTATAGTCTTCGTTAGGGTCATTATGAAACCGAATATTGTCTATATGAAGTCCCCACTCTTCCAACCCCATTTCGAAAAAAATATATGAAGTCCCCACTCTCATTGTAGGTAATTCTCCACACCTTTCAATAGCAACGGCAAAGAATCGAATTTTGTGTGTCTTCAATCAATGTCAAAGCAAACGTGCTACCTGAATAATTGAGATACCTGCAATGTGACTTTGTTTTCTTTTCCCGATATATCGGTCAGTTCGGTGGTAACCGAGTACCGAACCAAATTCTCTGTCCCAAAAGTTCTCGGTTAGCACTTCTCTAAGTAACCGATCGGTCTCCATTATCTCAAAACCGAATAACCAAACCGATCGGTTCGGTCTAACCGAATGCCCAGGCCTAGTTGAACACTTCCTGAGTGGAGGTGACGAATTTGAAGACCTTGAGGCCTCGCTTGGTTCGTCAGAAATTAGTCCAAAATGGGGGGGGGGGGGGGGGGGGGGAATTACGGACCGGTATAGTCCTCCAAAAAATCCGGCGACGCAAGCTAATGGGTCGGCAATTTTTTCCGCTCCGTATTGTGTAACGACAATCCAATCAGGGCCTGAAATTGATGCCCTCATACTGGTATTTGAACACCAAGATGTTGCCCACATCCAGCTTCATGTTCTTGGCGAAATCCTCCCAGCCCTTGAACATCACGAGCTCGACATCGCACCACTGGACCTGGACAAAATACTCACAACACTTTGCCCACTGAATTGGCACGCTGATCTTGGGCTCGTTTTGGGACCTCTTGTTGGCCTTGATCTTGTGCTTCTTCAGCTTGAGCTTCCTCACCAGCATCGGCCTAATTTCCGCCCGGAGCACGATGGCTTTCAGGTCCGAGACACTGACAGCCGTGGCACTACCATGGCTGGTGAATTTCCCAGGCGTGGATGACGCCCTACATCCTCGTCCCCATCAAACTTCTTCCGCTCCTTCTCCTTCATAGCATCCTCAAGGCGTTTAACAGCAGCTCTTTGATGGCCGGCCGGCGTGGGAGGAGCTAATAAGCGGACAAAGCGTGACAGCTCCCAAAATTTATAGAAGTCACAATTTTATTTCAGCACAATGGTTAAATGTTGAGCACAAACAGACTGCGACATGACTACGGAGCAATCACATACTACAAATACGGTGGCAATAACTACACACGCCTGCATCAGACAAAGATTTAGGCCTATAGCTAATACCACAACTTCTAGAAAAAAAACAGAACATAAACCCAGAAGGCTTGCGTGATGACCGGTGAAGAATGAAGAGTGACAATATATCCTGTTACAAAAGGAGGTCTTCTACTTCAGGTTCACTTGAGGTTCTTGTTAAACCACTCAATCATGTCCCCCAGAGCTTCGTCGGCGCTCTTCACAGCAGCTGCGTCATTACTGTCGTATCTGACAGTCCATCCATGAGAAACACAGAGAAATATCACTTAGGCCCGCTTGGTTGGCTGTATTTTAACCAAAACGACCGTTTAATTCCACGGACCTGCCGAGGTCCGCCTGAAAATCCAGAGGGATTAGCGGAAATGCCAGGAAAACTTTACGGACCGTAATTTTACAAGACATTCCAAGCGGGGCCTTAGGAGTTAGGATTAAGATTTCAACCTTCGTTTCTAAAATAATCTCCTCCATTTTCATCCAGATCGAACAGAAGGCCGTGAGCCCGTGACCGTGAGAGTCAGCCCTAGATCGAGCACCACCGGCGGTGGGCGGCACCGGTCGGCGCATCTCCGGCCACCCCTATCCTTCTAGGCTCTGGTCCGTCGCCCTCGCCTGCTGCCAAAGTTTTAAATAGCAGGATAAGCCATTTAGCGGTAACCTGCGAAAAACGCTATAGTGATGCTAAATCACCGCTATGCGCGCTAATACACTTAAGGTTCAAAAAATGCTATAGCACCGCACTTTGCCTGCTGCTCGCTACGCCTCCTCCTCCATAGTCCACTAGATTCCTTGGCGCGGCTTGCCGCGCGCCACCCGCCGTTGACACTGGTTTTCAGTTTGTAAAACGCTATAACAAACATTCTTAATATGACACAATTAACGCACGGACCGTGTGTTAAAATTTAAATTTGGAAATGTCCTTTTCTAAAAAGTGTGCAATTTTGGAAATTCCTGATATGCAAAGAGAGTTTGAAAGGTACCTGATGAATTTCAAATATGTTTGGAAAAAAATTGTTGGGGTGAATATTATTTGAATTTGGAAAAGTTTGCGCTCAGAGGAATGTTGAGTTCTCGAAAATGGTCCGTATTGGAATGTATTCCTATTTGTATTCTTTTAATGTGTATAAAGTGATCAGATTTGAAAGGTATTTGAAATTTTGAAATATGTATGCGAATCTTGAGTTGAAATGTTCAAGTAGGTTTTAGAAACTGAGCAATTTGGAAGTTATTCAAATTTATATGGGATCTGATCGTATGACATAAATAGCGAATGTTTTTCTTGTGTTCATGTTGATATGGTTGTCATATTTGATTATTTTTTTGTGTCTATTAAATGCTCAGATTTGAAATGAATCTGGAATTTCAAGATACTGAAATTTGGAAGTTCATCATACGCCATAAATAGTCGATTTTTTTTTTTGTGTTCATGATGATATGTTTGCTATATTTTATATAGGAAGTTATATTAGCTTTTTAAATTGTTTTTTAAAAAAACCTGCAGAATATTTTAGGGGGGGGGGGATATTTGTTGTTAGAAAATTCAACAAATCTTGTTTGGAATCTATTTTGAAAGTAATTGAAATTTGTGAAATTTTTCTTTTTGGGAGGAATAATTATTCGGGTATTTTTTTGTGCACTTTGTATGTATCATTTGCAATATTTTAATTAGTAAATTAGAAGGTTTTAGTTTTTGTAAAATTTTGAAGTCCACGTTAGGAGTTAGAAAGAAATTGAATATTTTGGAGAGAATGTTTTTTTTTTGAGGAAATACATTTTCTGTGCGTTTTTTTAATACGTGGTTTGCATTGTTGTAATTCATAAAATAGAAGATTTTAGTTATGTAAATTGTTGCATTATGTTTGCGAACCTAGAAAAAAAGTATTTTTTTTCGTGTGCATCTTGTATGTATGTTTCTGCATTATTGTAATTAATAATTTGAAAGTTTTTAATTGTGGCCATGTTTGGTTTTTTTACTTTGCATTATTTGGGATTATTTAAAATCACATGGAAAGTTGGCATATTTGTCATTTTTTTTGTGAACATATTTGGAATTGTCAGGTTGTATTATTTGAAATTATGTGAAAATCATATTTATTTTCTTTAGTGGCCATATTTGAATTTTTCAGTAACGTATGGAAAATTGGACAGGCAATTAGTTTTGTTTTGCGATCATATTATTTTTCCATATTATTTGGATGGATATTTTCGAAGATATCAATTTCGCATTTTTAATCATCTTATGGAATGAATTTGGAGTTCTTTCATATATTTACCGTGTTGAAATATTCAAATATGTTTGCATTATGCCGTAAGTAGTTAGTTTTTTTTTGTGATCATTTTGACGTTTTGTTTCATTTTTTTTGGGATTATTCAGAGTGTTTGTGAAATTGTATGGAAATTTGGATATATTTATTTTCTTTTGTTGCCATGTTTGACATTTTTACTTTGCATTATTTGGGATTATTTCAAATCACATGGAAAGTTGGCATGTTTGTCATTTTTTGTGTGTGAACATATTTGGAATTAGCAGGTTGCATTATTTCAAATTATGTGGAAATCATATTTATTTTCTTTGGTGGCCGTATTTGAATTTTTTAGTTTGCATTATCTAGAATTTTTCAATGTTGTATGGGAAACTGGATAAGCAATTTGTTTTATTTTGCAATCATATTATTTTTCCATACTATTTGGATAGATAGTTTCGAAGATATTAATTTCGCATTTTTAATCATTTTATGGAATGAATTTGGAGTTCGTTGAAATATTTACCGTGTTGAAATATTCAATTTTGGTTACACTATGTCGTAAGTAATTAGTTTTTTTTCCACGTGATCAATTTGATATATTTTTTTATGTATGTATTTGAAGTTTTTTTGTTTTTTTAAAAATTGTTAATTTTGCATCTGTATTCGTTTTCTGAAATGATTTTGGTGTTTATTCAAATATTTACCGTATTAAAATATTCAAATATGTTTGCATTATGACGTAAGTAATTAGTTTTTTTTTCCCGTGATAAATTTGATATAGTTTCCATATTTTTTTTGGATGTACATGTTTAATGTTTTTATTTTCTTTTTTGAAATGATTTTGGAGTTTATTCAAATATTTAACGTATTAAAATATTCAAATATGATTGCATTATGACGTAAGTAATTAGTTTTTTTTCCCGTGATAAATTTGATATAGTTTCCATATTTTTTTTGGATGTACATGTTTAAAGTTTTTTATTTTCTTTTTTTACAAATTGTAAGGAAAATTTAGGGTTTTTTAAAAAAAAATCAAAAAAAAACCGGCAGGCTGGCCTCACTGTGACGTCATAATGACGTCACAGGGGCCAGATCTGGCCGAGCCGCCCGGAACGGCGGCGGCCTCGCCGGCGACGCGTCGGTGTGCTTTGGCATGCGAAACTGCCCGAATCCGGCGCGGCGGCTTGCGGCCGACCCGTACGTGGCGGCGCCGCCTGGGTTTGGTCGCCGGAGCGGCCGCGCCGGCGCGGGGAAGCGGCGGAGGATGGCGGGCGCGGCGGAGTCAAATCCGACGGCCTCGCGGCGTCTCGGATGAAATCCGTGAGCGAGGAGGGAGAGGGGAGGACGGGGAAGGTCGGACGAGGGTCAGATTCGTGCGGGGTCGCCGGCGCGCGTGCGAGAGAGAGGACGGGGAAGGAGGGGTTTCTGCGGAACATTTTTCAGAAAAGCCCCTGTCGTTTTCGAGTTTTGCAAAATGGTCCTTTGCGGGCGTTTTTCTGCAAAATGACCGCGCAGTGGATTTGTGGAGGGAGACGCGCACCGACGGATCGCCGCGCTGTGTCCCTGTCGAGCGGGACCGGCGTGGGACCGGCGACGCGCTGGGCCCACATGCAGTGACACGCGAAATGCACACCACGACGGCGGACGAAAACACTGCTGATGCCACCGCAGACGGACGCACCGGATCGCGCTGTGAGTCCTCGATCCGACGGCCGAAATGCTCTGAGCTCTGAGGAGCCTCGGTGAGGTCTCGAGGTTTACCTGTGTGGATACTCCACCACCTCAAGGCCACGAGGCGAGAAACTGACCGCGACGGTGACGGTTCCCTTGTTTTTTCTTTTCCCGATTTATTCATCCTCTAGCCAGTCCTATCCACCGTCAGATTCTTTTCCCTGGACTGGTAGACTTTCCTTTCCACCGTCCGTCCGTCCCGTATCCCGTTTCGGCGTCTCTTCCTCTCGAGTCCCAGAGACCCAAATCTATAGCCCGTCTCCCCCAAAAAATCTCTCCACCACCACAGTGCCCTAGACCTGCCGCCGCGCCGTTCCGTTCCGCAGCATCGCCGCCGACGCCTCCTCACCCCCGACGCCTGGCCCCTCACGCGTGCCCATCATCGCGTCCCTGCTGCTTTCTCCACTCCGTGCGCGACCCGGTCACAGGTTTTGAGGTACGAGTTTCTGCATCTAGCGACCCCGCACAAGTCCGCAATTTGTGTGTGCGCACCATCTAGATCCGCCCCGGCCCCTGAATTGGGTTGGGGGCTGGCAGGTCGATTGGGAGTTGGGTTACACAAGTTAGGTTAAATCGATTTATTTATGTTGCTGAATCGAGTTCACATTTGCGAGGAATGGCCCTGAATCCACAAGTCCAACTTCAATCCATGGGCATCATTTAGTTGCTGTCCTGTCTTATTCCCTTACATAGTTACATATATCATGCAACTTCTTGTTTGCTGCAGTGAGTGGGACCGTGGTTTTGTTGTTTCATAACTGATGAGCAAATTGTTTTTTATACTCATTGTGATGTGCAAATAGCTCATACTAGCTGCTAGATTCTGAAAACCATAGTCAAGAGGTGGTTTCTCTGGGCAGTCTGTAGTTTGTTTGTGTCCTTATCGTTGGCAGTGTGCGATGTAAATGGGCTGTTCTGTTAGATCTCGTTATGTGTATGAAAGGACCTTGATGCACAAGTTTGGCATATATAACTC
The DNA here is from genome assembly GCA_947311845.1 of Poa pratensis. NCBI lineage: Eukaryota > Viridiplantae > Streptophyta > Magnoliopsida > Poales > Poaceae > Poa > Poa pratensis. The sequence continues at coordinate 27,155,115 of CAMZMU010000059.1, read as the reverse complement.
TGAATGTGTTGGCTAGTGAATACTTTTGAGTCACATTCTTTAAGGCCTTGATACCACTTCCTAGCTTATTGCATATTTACTTAGTTGCCAGAAAAGAAATCTCTGCTATGATTGTTCAGTTCATGTACTCCAAGGTTTATTCGTGATATATACATATCCATTTAAGTAGTACTGGTTGTAATTCTGTAACAGAGTCTTATGCTGAATTTTGTAGTGCTTTGTGTGTGCACTTTTGCTCTAGCAGTGACTAAGTTCCTTCGGTTATAGTTCCAGTAAATGAATAGCAAAATAAGGGTCCGAATTTGTTTGTCTGCGTGTCTGCCTATGTGAATTTCCGACTTTTCTTTTGGCTAAAAGATGATACAACCCCATCACTTCCTACTAACTAATAGAGTTTGTTTTCCTTGCAGGATACTGAGATTGCTGGTCTTGTATAACTTTTCCGTCTTGGGTGTATCAAGATGTCTGGAAATGATTCTCAGGCTGCAGCTGACAGAATAAAGGCACAGGCCTTATCAAATGCCAAGGGATTGAGCAGGGCTCAAGCTGAACGTGCAGCGGAAGCTGCTGCTCGCAATGTCAATGCCTATGGGCAGAAGGAAGAGGGGCCAAGCCGCTGGCAGGAAAGGAAGGAAGCAAAGAGGCAGATGTATCTGATGAGTACAGAGAAGGCTGTGAGGCTTGGTGTCAGACCGAATGCTGTGCCAACTTCTTCCGCTGGTGGCCAATGTCAGAAGTGTTTTCAGACTGGGCATTGGACATATGAGTGCAAGAGTGAAAGGAAATACATGACACGACCCTCAAGGACAGAGCAGCTTAAGAACCCTAGGCTGAAGAAACCGTGGCTGCCAGCTCCCGCTCAGTTTGTGAACCCTGATCTTGAGAAGGAGATGGAGGAGGAAAGGAAGCTGATGAGAGAAAAGCTGAAGAAGGAAAAGTCCGAAAGAAGGAAGGTGAAGAGCAAGTCGAAGAGCAAGAGGAAACATCGTGCTTCGGTGTCTGACTCCGACTCTGACTCTGAATCATCGGTGACCGGCTCCGAGTATTCTTCTGACAGTGGCAGCTCAAGCTACAGCTCCTCGGACTCGGAGGACAACAAGAAGCGCCGGCGCAAGACGAAGCAGAAGAAGAGAAGGCACCAGAAGGACAGCTCATCATCTTCCTCCTCTGAATCTGAGTCGGAGTCAGACTCGGATTCTGACGACAAGGGCAGCAGAAGGAAGAGCAAGAAGCGTGGCGACAAGCGTCGCTCCTGAAGAACCATAGAGGACGCCAAATGTGATCAAATTATTCCCGTATATGTTTTCTTTTCATCGCAGATGTAGCTTCGCGTGTGCCAGGCCATCCAAAGAGACAAATTGCAAATGTATCGGTTGATTTGCTCAACGCTTGATCTTTCCTACTATTGTTTTCCCTGTACTAAGAAGTAGCACTCTTTGTGTTGAAAGATCACTAAGAACTCAGTCAGGAGTACTTGAATCTATAGATGTTCCCTGGTCTATTCTAGTTTTGATGCTTTTGAGCAACATCAAGTACTGCTGCTATGATCATCAGCATCATGTAAACTTGAGCATCACTAGCAGAGCCCTTAAAAGGGCAACCCTTAAAACCAGTTTAAGGGTCGAGAAAAATCACTTTTGAGGGCTGAAAACAGAGGGCGCAGATTAGTGCCCTCAAACCTAACCCGTATAACAGAATATTTGATGTCCGAATCGGATGAAGACGACCAATCGGAAGAATCGGACATCTGCAAACCGTAAACATATAATTAAACAAAGAAAAAATGAATCGGGCTGAGGAGGCGGCGTCGGGATGCATACCTCGACTCGGGGGGCGGCGACGGCGGGGCGGGGGCGAATCTGCTGCGGGCGGCGGCGGGGCGACGGCGGACGGGGCCGAATCGAACTGGGCCGGCGCGGGGCGACGGGGAACGGGGGGAATCGAGTTGGGCCGGCGGGGCGACGAGGACGGCGGCGAATCGAGGAGGCGGCGGCGGGGCGACGGGGAAGGAGAGGATGGGAAAGGTTCAGCGCGCGAGGAAAACGACTGAGTAGGGGTCGACCTCTTTTTCCCCTCCAACCCTCAGTAGTACAGGTCGAAGTGCAAAACAAGGGTCGACCCTGCAATTTTTTTGCAGGTTTAGAGGTTTAGGGCTCTGCGCTAGTTTCGTTCCCAATCCGTAAAAAAGGTTATTATAAGGGTTTGGCCCTTTTAAGGGCTCTTCTAGTGATGCTCTAAGCTTGTTATGCCGCTTAAATTTTCTGTAAGATCTTTGTTCTGAGAGAGTATCCATTTAGCTTCTTTTACAAGGCTTGTTCTGCCGAAGTTTTCTGAAATCATTTTTTGTGTTTGGTTTTGAGGGAGTAGTATTAATTTGATTTGAGCTTTGGCTTTATTGCAGCTGTTTCTGTAGTAATTAACCTGACAGTTTGACTTAATGAGCCTTGAGCGAGTTGTGTCGGCGCAGTGGTGAGATGCCGACGAGCTCCCTCTTCTCCCTGCTGCTCACCTGCCTCCTCTCCGGCCTCCTCCTCCGCCTCTCCACCCTGCTCGACCCCAGCGCCGCCGTGCCCCGCGTCAAGAGGTCCCCTCCCCTGCCCCTCCGATTCCGCCATGACGGCGCCTTCAAGATCCTCCAGGTCGGTCGCTTGCTTGCTTGCTCGCTCGTCGCCCCGAGTTCCCCGCGCATTGTCCGCTGATCCTGCTTGTTTGCTCGCTCGCTGGCGTTGTCAGGTGGCGGACATGCACTTCGGCAACGGCGCCGCCACGCGCTGCCGGGACGTGGCGCCGGAGGTCGGCGGCGCGTGCTGCTCCGACCTCAACACCACCCGGTTCCTGCGGCGGCTCATCGAGGCCGAGAGGCCCGACCTCCTAGCCTTCACCGGTGCGTGCTTACAGCTTCCGCTGCTGCTTCTCTTGCTCCGGAGGTCGCGACTTCACCTCGTACTATCTCCTTTGCACTTGCTCCATCGGCTGATAGTTTCGCAGATTTGTCAGTTGAAGCAGTGCAGCGGCCTTAGATGTTAGATCCAAGTGATTAGTTAGTTAAAACAGCAACAAACTAGTGCTCAGTAGGTTGATGGAGCTTGCAAGTAGACTATACTAATGCTTCCCATCTGCATTCAGGGGGATGGGTGGAACATTTCGCTATGCATTACACTCTTACTGCATATTCACTGGTAGCTCATCGGTGCTCAGTTATAATGGACTATCTCTTGCAACCTATTGGCGGCATTTGTACCTATTGGCGGCATTCAGGGTTCACGCATCGCTCCTCTTGGTTCTCATGATGGGATTTATGCATCATTTACATCATTAAGGTGATTGGTGGAAAAAGATCAGACTGTTAGTTAGTTTTAGAATCTGGATCAGATCCACATTCAGCAGCAACGTGAGTGATAATTTCCTCTTAGTTGTCATAATAGATCATGAATCATCCCGCGTGAAGAAAAGCCAACAGTTATTTTGCAGTCATGTTTTTTTTGAAACAAGATTTTGCTGTCATGTCAAGTTAGTAGAGTTTGGAATATGGAACAGTATACTAGTATACTTGCGACTCTTGGCATACTTGCTGAATAAGCATGTTTTGGCTTGTGAGTGCATATTTATTCATCACAACTACTGTTTTCCTTTTCCGTTAGCCCTCTGAAAAGTTTTATGATGCCTTGATTCAGTAAAGAGCTTGCCATTTTTCAGTACTACAGTATGTACTTGTTTCTAGTTCTCTTAATCATTGAAAATGGTGGAGTAACCTATCAATTCAATGGTTCCGCTTCAATTCTGAATCAGGAGATAACATATTTGGGGGCAGTGCAACTGATGCAGCAGAATCACTACTCAGAGTAATTAGCCCTGCTATGGAGTACAACGTACCATGGGCTGCCATATTAGGGAATCATGACCAGGAATCCACAATGACGCGAGAGGAGCTGATGACGTTCATGTCTTTGATGGATTACTCAGTATCTCAAGTAAACCCACCTGGTTTTCTGGTACATGGGTTTGGCAATTATCATGTTGGCATACATGGGACATTTGGGTCGGAGTTCGCCAATACTAGTCTGCTTAACCTTTACTTCCTGGATAGTGGGGATCGTGAAGTGGTCGATGGAATTAAAACTTATGGCTGGATCAAAGAATCTCAACTTGCTTGGCTCAGTGCTACTTCAAGAGAACTTCAGGTACTTATGATAAATAGCAAGTTAATCAAGGCACTTAAGATCTTAGTGTGGTATGTGTCGGTCATTGCAAGTGGGGATGCTAGCAACTTGTACAAATATGTCGTATCTGTTGGTCTTTTCTGTTATATGTTGATCAACTTATTTGTAGTCAGCCCACTAGATTATTGTTCTTTTCATATTTTACCACTCTTTTCGAATCTCCTGAGCCATATTCACAGTAGATGTTGCAGCATGCTCATTAGTTAGTCACAGGTCATTTGCTTTTGGTCAAAGTTGTTTAACATAACAAAAACGGCTCCTTTTGGAGTATTATGTTTTTGACAAACGTATGTGACAATTTCCTTTATTTGACAGCAAAATTTGCACGCCCCTGCACTAGCATTCTTCCACATCCCAATTCCAGAAATCCGGGACTCTGGTATACAGCTTTTAAGGGTCAGTATCAGGAGGCAGTGGCTTGCTCATCAGTAAATTCTGGTGTCCTTGGCACCCTCGCCTCCATGGGAGATGTAAAAGGTGTCTTGATTGGTCATGATCATCTTAATGATTTCTGTGGCAACCTTAACGGGATATGGTTCTGTTATGGTGGCGGCTTTGGTTACCATGCCTATGGAAGATCTGATTGGCCCCGAAGAGCTCGGGTAATTTATGTTGAACTGAAGAAAGGGCAGAGATCATGGATGGGGGTCGAGTCGATACAGACGTGGAAGTTGCTAGACGATGAAAAGCTTTCCAAAATCGACGAGCAGGTTCTCTGGAGACACGGGGACGATGATTCTTACCGCAATGTCCACTTGTGAGTCCAGGAGACTATGATCTCTTTGTACATTGTGCACCATGTTTGAGCAAGTACAGTACTTCACTTTTGTAGGTTAGAGGAATTACTCTTGGCAAGCTGGGTTGCCATGGACCAAATTAGACACCACGTGTGTACGCTATTGTATCTTGTTGATATGCAAATCCCTTGCTTGGGTTGTCGGAACCAGTTCTGAACATGTTCTGAAGAGGCAATTTGTTCCCTTGTGGCAGCTAGCATCATGTTGGAATTATTTCCCGCGCTAGCAGTTGGCCATAATATTTTCTTTTGTTGTGCATGATTTGCTTGTTTTTTGTGCTCTATCACTCACCAGAGATAAATTAAGCGACATACATGCGGAAATTTGCTTTGGCGGGGAAAATATTTTGAAATGTTTAGAAATTTGAACAATTTTGTTCGTCTACATCTTGACATTCTATGTGCACATGCCAAGTTTCACGAAAACTTTTTTACGATTACGAGGTTTATTCGAAGAAGAAATTGCATCCTGTAACCACAGCATTTCTCCCTTTTTTTTCTACCCATAATAAGGCTGATGAAAGCGAAGCAAAATTGAAAACAAATAAGGTACACTCTTGATCCTTACAGCACATCTTTACTATGACTAAAAAGTGCCAACATTTCGGCCTTTTTTAGAATTTTGTCTTTTCTACACACAGCCGAGAAAATGTCGTTTTTCGTGAAACGACTTTGTGAGTATATAGAATGTCAAGATGTACTTGTGAAATTTGTTGTCCAATTTTTTTGACATTTTGAAATTCGTTTAAAATTCATTTAAAACCCGAGAGCATGTATACTTTTGTGTGCCAAAATGCTACTCCCATACATATGTACCTTTTTGACAAAGAAAATATATTAGTATATATGAAGAACATATCGATTATACCCAGCCTCCGCAACGATATACCCGAAGAATGAAAAACAAAGAAAAAAAGGCCTCGCCAAAGCACAAACTATCGGATCACCACTGGCAACACCCATGTTTCGAAAAAGAAAGTCAAACAACGACGCCTCCAGGAAGTTAACACTATGTCATCCAGTTTAATAAAAAAAGAGTCAGATTGGGCAGACCTAGGCCTTCACCCCGAAGTCACGGTGGGAATATTTCCCGACCCCGAACCCCGATTTTCCCTATCCCGAACCCGAATATCCAGAACACGAAAATCCCGCTCGCTTTCTCGCGAAGGTGATCTGATTTCCTGAAATTATTATTTAGGGAAATTCGGGATTGGTGTGCTGAAACCCAAATATCCCCAAAAAATAGAAAAGCCCAGAGCCAGCGGCCCAGTTCGTGCCTAGTCTTAGAATTCCCCAATTCCAGCCCCGAAAAAATAGAAAAGAGCATCCGAAGCCCATGCGTGTGTGCGCGGCCTGACCGGCCGATCCGGCAAATCCTTTATATCGCCCTACGGCGACGCTCGACGCGCGCGTCGCCGTAAGGATTCCTTTATGGGTCGGGCCCAGTTCACACGTAGCGATGGCAGCGACGGATCGAAAAGAGGAGAACGGAGAAGAAAGCGACGACGGCGACGGTGACGGCCACCGGAGTTGAAGGAGATGAGCGTGAGCGACTCGCCGCTGACGGGACGGCGCGGCTGGCCGCGACGTCGCCGGCCAGGCGAGGAATGGACCTCGCCGTAGCCGGCGGCGACGCGGCTCGCCGCGGCGGCGCAGGTGGAGGCGAGGCAGAGACCTAACGCGGGGGGGGGGGGGTCGGGTGCATGGTCGCCGGAGGTCGCGGAGCTCGCCGGAGTTAACGGGGGGGGGTGCAGTTCGGGGGGCCTTAGAGGGAAGGTCGGGGCGGCGGTGGACCGGCGGTGGGAGGTGGTTGGAGGAGGGCGGGCGGCAGCAGGCGGCCTGGCCGGCGTCGGCGGCGGGAATCGAGGGGGATTTGCCGGAATCGAGCGCTGGGAAGAAGACGACCTCGTTTGGGCCGGCCCATAATCGCCTCCCGTTGAGGCGACACCTCTTCGATCCGTCGCCTCGAGGCGATGTACATCAGTTCCCGGCTGATCCTGACCTAGCTCCCCATTCCCTAATTCAAGTCCAGCCGCCACAGCTCGCCCACCCACCACGACGACGACCATCCGAGTCACAATCCCATGGCGGCGACCACCTCCCGGCGCGGCCCGGCGGCGGGCGGCCGATGGAGAATGAGAACCTCACCTTCGAGACCTCGGCGGGGGTGGAGGACGGAGGTGGTGCCGTGGCGGGCAGCTTCGACACCATGGGCATCCGCGACTCCGTGTTCATACTCCTCGTTCACTCGTTCACCCGCGACTTCGAGGTGGTGGGCAGCTTCGACGCCTCCATCCTCCTCGTTCCGTCGTTCCACCAAGCACGACGGCAAGCTGCACCACCGTGGAGGTCAGGCTCAGATCTGAACTTGGGAAATCCTGGATTTCCCGATCCCGATCCCGAATTGTCGGATTCAAAATTTCTCATGTAAAATCGGGAATCGTTTTGTGAATCCCGAATTTCCCGTCCCGAAATTTCGAGAAATCTCGAACGCCCACCCTGACCCCGAAGATCAAGACTCAATGCTCAAAGAGCACCAAATAAAATGTAGTCCAGTGTGTTTGTCGCCCCCACTTGCTGACACTACTCCCGCAAAGTACCAATTGTCAGGCTTTTTTAACGAGGACATTGCCACACAACATTGACAGTGTGCTATGGAACATCTTCTTCTCCCCATCTATTACGAACATCTCAAACTCGATTTGAGCCATCGAGATTGTGCTTTCACCTTTGGAACCTTGTCTGCACATTTGAGCCATGGACCACCGAGTGGCGAGTCGGAGACAACAACCACATAATAGGATGCGACGGCAATGTCACCGACAAGGAAGAGAGCGGGTCGGAGCCCACAACGACGCCGGTGACTGAAACTAGATACATCAGGTGCAGGCTGGCGGGGGCAAGGGCCAACAAAGACGAGTGGAGGAGAGGTCAAAGGAGGTGGAGAAGACGAAGGCGATGAACATGTTCATTTTTTGAAGTTTTTCTATCCGAGTTCCAACATGCTGTGAGTGAGTCACCCGACGGCTGTGGTGCCCATTTCGGCATTTCCACTCTCCAAAACAAAAGCAGATCGAAATCCGAGGGTAACCACGCCATCCTCCCGCACCTCCATCCCCATCATCCGATTTGATTCCCTCGCCATGGCACAGCACGATGGCAAGCCGTACCAACCGCACCCTCGAGGTTGCCTAAGGGAAGTTCAACCGCACCAACGCACGCCGTGGAGGCACACTGACTCGAGGTCGTACGCCACGCTGCCTGCGCCGCTGGGTGGTAGGAGCAGATCCTACTACACTTGTGGGTTTCGCGGTCGGCGATCTCCACCACCCGCATACCCCAAGACCGATGCCCCACGCTGAGGTACCTCCTCTGCGGCGCCAACAACAGTGGCAGGTCCAGGAAAGTGGAGGAGGATGCGCCGCTGCGAGAGGAGCCGCCACGTGGAGGGATAATGACATGTGTAAAATATGCTATTTATTCTCAAGTTGGGTCCCATTGTGAAAGTATGGTTAAGTTCTATATATAATAGACAAATTGGTAGTGATTCAAACCTAACAACATTTTTCGCTAAATCGGCGCGACATAATGGGTCTTAGCTGCCGGAGGAGACAAACTCCGAGTGGCCGGAAGACGGAAACCCCTCTATGGAAACATCACGAGTTAGGCGACGGAAGAAATGAGTTCCGCGCGCTTCCACGAGAGTGCGCGCGCTAGTCGGTCGATGGGCCCGACCCAATAGAAAGGGAAGGCAAAATATCTTTGTTGCCCATATATTGCCAACGGAGGGGAAACTACCTCCGTTGTTGATATTCCCACAACACAAACATAATTCTGGTAATCTCCGTTTCCCATGTGAAAGCCTAGTAAGCGGTGCCCATATAAAGACCACACACTCAACTGACTCTAGTGTATCTCACTCTCACTCTCTTCCCTTGGTCCTAAACTTAGCCGCACACTCTCTCCACGCACTTCACACCCTCGATGGCGAACCCCTCCGACACCGACAGAAGTCAGGATAGAGCATCTTCCGTTGCCAACCCTCTGAGTCGCCAACCGGAGTTGCCTCTCCCCGTCGTCTTCACCAAGGTCCACGGCGACCTATGTCATGAGTTCTTGCGGAACCGTCAGATCCCCTACGGATCCACGGCGGCGGAGGCCCCCGACATCCAGATATCGTCCTCCTCGGATGAAGATGATTCGGATCTGGAGGTCGGTCTCCTCCTCTCTCGCGCCGCCTTTGAGCGCGAGCGCACCGACAATGTCATTAGGGTGGCTGCGATCCCGAGAGCAGTCCGCATCTCCGTCGCCGAGCACGCGATAGAATCCGCCCAGGCGGCGTTGTTCCAGATGCAACTCCGGGCGGTCATGGACCGGTATCTTCTCCCTGGCCAAGGCCCTGGGCCAGATGCGGCGGCGGCAGCGGCCGCTGTGGAGGAGGAGGAGAAGGAGCTGGTGTTCGAGGAGGATGAGGTCTCCTCTGACAGTAGCTCCGGCGCTTGGGACGTATCCAGCGGCGGTAAGCGACCCCGTCTCGCCTAAGGTAAAACCCTAAAGTGCCTAAACAACCGCTTTGTTATTTGGCTATGTTTGCTCTACTTATTTAGCTCTGTTTACTCTGTATTTTCTCTGTATTCTTAGCTAGTTTGCTCTATTTGCTCTGTTATTTAGCTCTGTATTTGCTCCGTTTGCTCTGTTATTTAGCTTTGTTTGCTCTGTTGTTTAGCTCTGTTTGCTCTGTTTATGTTGTAAACAGCTGCTTACCAAAGCTGATTAATAGTTAAGTTTACTCTGTATTTGCTCTGTATTCTTAGCTAGTTTGCTCTGGTATTTAGGTATGTTAGCTCTGTATTTGCTATGTATTCTTAGCTAGTTAGCTTTGTTTACTGCTTATTATTAGCTCCGTTTATGTTGTAAACTGCTTATTAGCTAGTTTGCTCTGTTAGCTCTGTATTTGCACTGTATTCTTAACTAGTTTGATCTGTTTACTGCTTATTAGCTCAGTTTATGATGTAAACTGCTTCATAGGTAGTTTGCTCTTATTAGCTCTGTTTGCTCATTTTTTGACAATGAATATTCGTTGTGTGATGGGCTTGGTGGATGCCTGGTGACGATGTTGCTGCCGTAAAGACCTAGGAGCGGGGCTCCATACACAGTGTCGTCACAGGAGCAGTACATTTTGGGCAGCATGAGATGAAGTGAAGACAATCGATGATCATCCGGCGGTCATGAAGACATAGGAGCAGGGCTCCAGCCACGCGCACCGATAAATTTTTGTACAAAAGGGAGAACAGGAATCAGCGAGGAATGGGCGGCCGTCTAGTCGCATGGAGCGAGGCTCCATCGACGGCGCATCCCCGTCACCGTGTTTTTTTTGTTTCCTCTAGCCCTTATTAGAAATGGTGATTAGTAAAACTCCGTGTCTAATGTGAAACATATCGGCAACAATCTAATACTAACCGGTGCCCATGTTAGGGGCAACGGCGGATCAACTCCATTGCCATTGATCTCTTCACATCAGCAGCGAACGCGGGGAAACGGATGCGATCTCCGTTTTCGATGATAATTTTGACCGGTTTCTGATATGTTGTTCTTTACTAGTGCACCCGACATTTGAGTGCTCATTGTCGATTGAGGATCGCGCACCAAGTAAGCTCACTGCTAACTGAAACTATCCCTAAAATACAACCGAAAACCTCTCTGAGTGGCAAAATATAAGACGTGTTATTTTTGTGCAGTTTTTGATGCACGACTTTGACCAATAATAAATACTAAATTATTTGGATTGGGAATGTATAAATGATACGATGAGTGTGTCTTGAGAAATTCTTTCGTTTCATATATTTTTATAATAACTTTGTGAATGTATTATAAGAAAAAAGCATAGTCAAATTTGTAAGCCGTTTACCCACAAAAATCAAGTGTAGATTATATTTTGGGACTGAGGAAGTATCTTTTTAATTATTTGAAACAAAAATCGGTCGAAATTCATTCAGGTGAGAAAAGGTAGCTTAAAATTGAGAAAGATCTTAAAACTTGGGCATTGTCTATCCAATATGGTCGATATTGTGCGACAAATGGAGAGGTTCCATTTTGCACAATCTTATTTGCACTTATTTAAAATCAAATTTTTATACTTAGAAAAGGAAAAAACTTTTTTCTAAATAAAAAGGTGGAATATTCTTTTGACACTATTGTTTGGCATGTCGAAATGCATCGTTATGTCAAATATGGTCACATTATCGTGTACTATATCATGTATATGACCGTGAACATAGTCATTTCGCTTCTAGGTTGCTGCAAAGGGCGCCAATTCTGGTGAGCAAAATTCGACCGGTCGTACGACAAGAAATGGGCAATGAATTGCAAGTCCAGTCCAGAAATAAACTGACGCGGAACCTTAATTTGAAAAAAAAGATAAGCAGATGGTAAGCCAGGCTTCTCCTTTCCGTAATCCTCTCACTTGCGACTTCTGAAATTGCCTAATTTTGGAGGGAGAAAAATTGGTGAACCTATAAGAGTGTTATTACTTTATACACACTTACACAGAGAAGCGTGTCTGCTACGAAAAACATAAAATATCACATTTTATTTCAGCACAATGGTTCATTATTCAACACAAACAGAATATAACTACGCCTGCACAAGACACATAACTACTACCATAACATAAACCCAAGAAGCACGTGATGACTGGGGAAGAATGAAGAATCACAATATCCTGTTACAAAAGGATGGCTGCTACTTCAGGTTCACTTGAGGTTCTTGTTAAACCACTCAATCATGTCCGCCAGAGCTTCCTCGGCGCTCTTCACAGCAGCTGGGTTGTCATTGTCATATCTTACAGTCCATCCATGAGAAACACCAGGGAAAATCTTGACAAAGTAATCAATCTGTAGACCCATAAATATCGTATTAATTAGGATGAAGATTGTAAGCTCCATTTCTAAAATAATCTCCTAACAATAAGGCATGTCTCCAATTTATGGATCATTCAACTGTACTTTCAGATTTTAATCCTCAATTTATTTTTATTTTCTTCAATCATGATACTTATGACAAGTTCTGGTGAATGTGAAGTAGAATAACTTCTTACTTTCAATAAACAATGTTTTCAGATGAACAATAATAGTAACTTATACATCTAATACTTCCATATCGCAAAAAAAAAAAACACATTTTTGGACATTGACATGGTCTGCAAGATTTACCTTTGACCACTAATTTTTACTATAATATATGTACAAATTACAAGAAAAATAATATATTATTGATATAATTTCGAGGAAAATCTTGATATTTTATTTACAATTCTCAACCCAAATATTGAAACATTTTCTTTGGTCAAAATATAAAATTGACCTAAGACATGTCCAAAACATCATCGGTTTATCATGTGTAGGGAGTAAAATGCTAAGCGGCTCATAAACTGGAATATTGACCTCTAGGAGTAAAGATGGCTCTTAAGTACAAAATTATTAATAGCTCCTCTGACACAAAAATGTAGAAAAACGCAATGCCAGAACAATCATACAGTTCTGTACCAGATACATTTTTGGCACTGGGGCAGTTGAAAATGTGACAACTTAGCTCAGTCTTAGTTATATCACGTATTCTATATCCTGTGTACATGGTTGACATGAAAATCGGGTTGTTCGAAATAAGAACTTACCCCTGTGTTAGAGGAGGACAGAACCTGCTCGAACTGCTTGACTAATTCAGGTGGCGACACTACGTCAGTTTCAGCTCCAAGTATAGCGATGGGGGATTTCACCTCTGAAGTACATCACATGTAGTGTAAGAATTGGAAGCCTTTCAAATGGAACTTAGAACTCCAAAGGGGCGGATTTTACCTTTGATATCGTCAAAGGGTGCGACAAAACAGCTGCCTGGATCTCATTAACTTTCGCCAAGTCTGCAACTACCTTTCCTGAAGAAGCACAACCCTTAGTAAGCTAAGCCTGAAATTTGAGTTTTTTTTGGCTGACTCCTTCCCCCGTTTCGTCCGTGTCGTCCCCCGCGGGCGACCGGGCGGGCGATTATTCCTTCCCTCCTCGACCACCGCTTCTCCTCCTCCCCTCCGCCACCGCCGGCGTGAGCCATCGGGCGAAGCCCGTGTGGTGCCGGCGGCCTTCCTCCACCCGTGCGCTCGGGATTCTGCGCGGGGCAGGGTTGGTTGGCGGCGGTGCACCCTGACGGGATCTCGGCCGGCTGGGGCGGCGGGGCGCGGCCGCGATGGACCGGCGGCAGGGACGACGGAGTAGCGCAGAGGCCCGGCGACGAGAGGCGGAGGGCGGCATGGTGCGCATGATCTAGTTGGTCCTGGCCCGCTCAGGCCCGATCTGGGCCTGGCGGGTGGAGGTTGTCTCGGCCATTTCATGGTCGGGCAGCTCGGCACCTTTCCCTGGCCGTGGGGCTGGGACGCCAGGTCCGGGATAGGTGGGCTCGGAATTGGTGGCTGCTTGGCAGACCGGCCTAGGCTCTGCGGGGGTCAACTCGCTCGCGGCGCGGAGGTGCCGTTGCTGCCGTGCTTGTCGCCTCCCTGCTTCCTGAGTGCTGGCTTAGTGCGCTGGAATCCCTAGATTTTGTCGTTGGTTCCGTCATGGCAGTGCTTGTCGTGCCGCTGAGTGCGAGATCCGGTATGCCGGGGCGGCGGCCCTGGAAGGAGAGGCTGCATGGGTGTCTTCGGCAGGCAGCATCGCAGCGGTGGTGACCCTCCCCCTGGTCACGAGGGTGGCATGGGGCTTGGTAGCGGAGGTCTTGGTGTTGGCGTCTCGGCGGTGACTCCCTGGTCAAGATCTGGAGGCCTCGTGTTGGCATGACAACCCGTCCTTTGGACTGGGCGTCCATGGTATCTCTGGTGACACGGGTGAGGGTCCGAGCGAAAGCTCCATGCTTCGGCGCCGGCGATGGTGATACATATTTGTGTCACTACCCTCTTGGGGGCATCGTTGTGGGTACCCTCTTCGTGGCTGGGTTCCGGGTGAAAACCCTTGCTCGTCGTTGCGGGCTCGGCGGCGGCGATGCGTTGCGTCGTTTCCCTCTTGGGGGCGCCGTCGAGGAACCCAGGTTCATCCGGGTGCAACACGTTGGAGTCCTTCCTGGCGTGAAGCTTTCTCGACGTTGACATGGAGTGGAACTGTTTGTCTCCTATCTTTTACACGTGCTCTCGATGCCCCTTCCTCGGTCCTCGCTATATGCTGACAGGATCGGCGCTCCACGGCCCGGAGCGAGAGGGCAGGCGGCCCTCTTCGGTGATAGCTTGGTGCGTTAGGTGCTACGGGGCACGGTGGTGTTGCAAGGCGACACGCTTCCACTCCTATTCGGTAGTCTAGATCGCTCCGTGCTAGATATGGTGTCTCCTGTTTTCATGTTCGGCTTCCAGTTGGTGGCTTGCCCCTTCTCGAATGTCTTTTTTCTTTTTTTGACTTGCTTGTATGGGGATTTCCCACCACTTTGTATCGTTCGGCCGGTTTGGCTTTATTTATAAAGCGGGGCGAAAGCCTGTTTCGTGCGAAATTTGAGTTTGGATGTTGATAAACAGAACAGTTCTTACCACCCCAGCAATAACCTCCAGCACCAACACTAGACACTCCTTGCTCCTTTAGAGCAGCAATAACTGGTTTTGCCAATTCAATTCCTTTTTCCTGTTGGAAGGAATAATTTATTACAAGAACAATCCTTGTCTAATTACTTTTAGCAGGAAGTAACATCAGAAATAGCACTCTGCAGTAAGGAAAATGGTTTCCAGGTAATCAGAAGCCAACAAACCGGGGCATGCTCCTTTAGCCACTCTGCAAGTGGTTTATCATTTTTGTCATTTCTTAATGGATCCCCATGGAAGAAATCTGGCACCACAATAAAGTATCCAGCCGAAGAAACTTTATCAGCTATCTTCCTTCAAGAGTTATGAAATTGCATCAGAACTAATTCATAGTTTGACACTTCGTGGATGTTATATAATCTAAGTACTTTAAGAATGGTATAGCCGGCCACCCCCGTAAAACATTGTAAACCCACTGGACATTCCCAGCCGAGAAAAAAAATCCAAACCCCTAACTGTGTGAACAACATTCCAATAATCCCAAAGTTTGTGAAAATAATGATGATCATACTGTATATCTATTTTCCATCCTGTGATGATCGAGCTTGGCTGCTTGGGGATGTGATGAACCTCGTGTTTCATTGATTCATCATTCACAGCAAGAATACAGAGTAGCAGAATTCAGATCAGAGGAGGAAGAGGAGGCAGAGTTTACGTGAAGAAGAAGTTCAATTCTCAGCTCCCTGCTCCAATGAGCCACACAGTATTTATCCCTCCTACGCTACCGGCCACACATGGGCCATTTCTTACACGGGCTCAGCCCAAGCACGTGCACAGCACGGCCCAACACATTGCCAAGCAATCTTCTTTGTCACTCTGCATCAGCCGTATTCGATGTCGATGCAGACGTGACAGGGGAACACAAAACCATTAAAAGAAGGCATCTGAGAACCTAATAACCCAAACTATGAGCAACATGCAAGACTAGGCAAAAACAGCCCTCAGCAGTCATGAATATCGCAACCGCCGCACTCTGGTGGCTCTAGAGAGTTATCTTTAGTACTACCTCCGATCCATATTAGTGGGCACAACTTTGTCTAGATACATATGTATCTAGTCTAAATACTTAACTAGATACATATGAATTTAGACAAATCTATGCCCACTAATATGGATCAGAGGGAGTATTAAAAAAACGGTGCAATACAGAAACCAGTAAACCACAACAGCACAAGAATTGCATACCTCAGATTCGGCGCTTCGAACCCTGCAAGCAAGAAGACAAACGAAAGGTGTCACTGTCACTTGTTGATATCTCCAAGAAAATGGGTATACGGAACATACAAAGAGCTTGCGGATGGAGAAAATAAAAGGCAATCACCGTAGACGTCGGAGATGAGGACGACAACGGTCTTGGAGTCTTGGGCGGCGGCGACGTAGGCCACGAGCCCGCCGAAGTTGTCGACGACCTTGCCCTCCCCTCAGGCAGGGTTCAGCGTGGGCGGGTTCGCACAGCACTGCGGGCTAGCCATCCTCCCTACTTCCTACTATCTCCTGTCGAGTGCTGAGGTTACGCGCAGTAGTGGGGGGACAACAGAAAGATTGGAAACGAGAAGAGCGAGATCAACTGGCGTGAAATTTGACAAAAATAACCATTTGGTGAAACTTCAGCCAAAAATAATTCTTTAAAAAAAAACTGAATCTAACCCTTTTGTGTGGCTCCCATACCAGCGGCGCCACACCTCAAAGCACCGCGCCCTGGCCGGGGGCGCCACACCCTTGCCAGCGAGGCATCGTGGGCCCCAGCGTGGGTCATGTAGCGCCGGCGCCTAAGGCGCTAAACATACATGTGCAACGCCGGTCGCAGCCGAGGTGCTAGTTCGCATGTCGCGGAGAGGATCCGATCGATGCAAGTTGATCTAACTGCGTTCACGTCCAAAGAATCAATCGATCGAGCTGCTAGCTTACCAGCTTTGCACGTCTCTTATAGAAGCTACTATCTAGTGCTTCAAAACCAACAGTCCCAGTTGTCGCCGCCTTGGCGAACGTGCAAGGACTGTTGAAGCTTCAGTTCGATGGGCGATCGACATAGCTTGTGACCTAGCAACCGCTCGAAAACAAGTTAAAATTCGGTGCAGACAGTCCTGGAAGCCTCCAGCGGAAAACTTGGTGAAGATTAATGTTGATGTGCAGTCAGGTTCAGGTAGCACTGGTATGGTGGTGCGTAATCATTCAGGTAACCTGCTACGCTGTCAAGCCTTGTGGTATGAATATGCTAAGGATGCTAGAACGATGGAAGCCATAGCAATACGCGACGGTCTTCAGCTGGCGATTGATATGGGGCTGGTCAGAATCGTCCTGGAGAGTGATGCGCAGGAGGTTGTAAACCTTTGCAACTCCAGTGCGTTTGACAGAGCTGAGATTGGATCTATTTGTCGCCAGATCGTTGAATTGGGCACCAGCTGTAGTTATTTCAAACTCATCTTTGTGTCAAGAGCATGCACGCGTGGCCGAGATGCTGCCGGACGTCTTGGCCGAGATGTGCGACTTGTAAACCTCGACGGCCTTGTCGAGCTTCCTGTTCTTGCAGGGTCCCATGAGCAGCGTGTTGTAGGTCCGGTCATTGGGCTCGCACCCTTGGCCTCCATCTCCTCGAGCAGCCTGAGCGCGTCGATGGCGTCGCCCTTGACGCACATCCAGTCCATGAGCGAGGTGAAGGTTGTTATTTTGTGGTGATTCAAATTCGTATATACTGATAAAGACCAACTTGTGACGAGGAGAGCGGAGCGTCCCGACCTAGATTAGGTCAGGACATCTACATCTTGTAAGCCGCCGTCATGAGATAAGTCGCATTGTGTAAATCTCTGGCGTTTGTAACCTCACCCGATATAGTGAAATATTGTTGGCTGGCGCCCGTGGTTTTTTCTCCTCCATTGTTGGAGGGGTTTTTCACGTTAAATCTCGTATCCCCGTTGGTTGATCTTTCCGCTACTTCGTCGTTTTCTTTGCTATCGTATATAACAAGTGTTATCAGAGCCCTGTTTTCAGATCTATTTTTAGATTAGGGTTTCGCGATGGCATCGATGAACTTTGAACTACCGTTGCTGGACTACAAGACAAGATTCTCGTTGTGGTAGGTCAAGATGTGTGCGATCCTCGCACAGTCCAATGATCTTGACGAAGCGCTGGAGAAATTCGGCGACAAAGCGGCGTCTGATTGGACCGCTGATGAGAAGAAAAGAGATCGTAAGGCTTGTTCCTTGATTCAACTCTATCTATCTAATGATATTCTGCAAAAAGTACTGCAGGAGAAAACCGCAGCGAAGCTGTGGGTTAAGCTGGAGTCGATCTGCATGTCCAAGGATCTAACCAGCAAGATGCATGTGAGGATGAAGTTGTTCACGCACAAGTTGCAGGAAGGTGGTTCGGTAATGAATCACATATCGATCTTCAAGGAGATCGTTTCCGACCTAGTGTCGATGGAGGTAACGTATGATGACGAAGATCTAGCACTGTTACTTATGTGCTCGCTGCCAAATTCCTTTATCAATTTTCGTGATACCATACTATTAAGCCATGATGAACTAACCGTTACGGAAGTTTATGATGCCCTGCTTACAAGGGAAAAGATGAAAGGTATGGTAAAGAAGGAGGAGGAGTCCTCCTCCAAGGGTGATGCTTTGCAGGTCCGAGGCAGGACTGAGCAGCGAGATAACCACTATCACAATAACAAAAGAGATAAGAGCAAGGGTGACAGAGCTCGCTCAAAGTCCAAAGGACGAGACAAGTTCTGCAGGTATTGTAAGAAATCTAATCATGTTATTGATGACTGTTGGAAGTTGCAGAACAAGGAGAAAAGAAAAGGTACTTACCAACCAAAAATAATGAAGGTAATGATACCGGTGAGGCTGCTGTTGTTGATGATAGTTCTGATGGCGATTGCCTAGCTGTTTTTGCTGCATGTGTTTCTCGTCATGATGAATGGATTCTTGATACTGCGTGTTCGTTTCATATTTGTTGTAACAAAGATTGGTTCAGTTCTTATGAGTTAGTGCAGACTGGAGATTTCGTACGTGTGGGTAATGACCAACAATGTCACATTGCTGTCGTCGGTTCTGTTCAGATCAAGACGCATGATGGTATGACACGCACGCTGATGGGAGTGAAACACATACAAGCCATGGCGAGAAATTTGATCTCGCTTAGTACCCTTGATTGTGACGGGTACAAGTATGCCGGCGGGAATAGACTCCTGAAGGTATCAAAAGGTTCTCTCATTACCATGATAGGTGACATGAATTCTGCTAAGTTATATGTTCTTAGAGGTAGCACTTTGCGTGGTATTGTTGCTGCTGTTTCTAATAATGATCCAAGTAAAACTAACCTTTGGCATAAGCGTCTTGGACACATGAGTGAACTTGGTATGGCAGAATTGATGAAGAGAGACTTGCTGCAAGGCTGTAGTTTGGGCAAGATGCAATTCTATGAACATTGCATTTTCGGTAAGCACACAAGAGTAAGTTTAATGCTTCCGTTCACACCACCAAAGATACACTTGATTATGTACATGCTGATGTTTGGGGGCCGTCTCGTAAGCCCTATTATGGTGGTGCTCGTTATATGCTTACCATTATTGATGATTACTCTAGGAGAGTTTGGCCTTATTTCATGAAAAATAAGGATGATACATTTGCTGCTTTTAAAGAGTGGAAAGCTATGATAGAAAGACAAACAGAAAGGAAGGTGAAATTGCTTCGTACTGACAATGGTGGCGAATTTTGTTCGAATGCTTTAATGATTATTGCAGGAAAGAAGGCATTGTCAGGCACCTCACCATCCCGTACACGCCTCAGCAGAATGGTGTAGCGAGCGGATGAACAGGACCATCATCTCCAAGGCTCGCTGCATGATCTCCAACGCTCGCATGAGTAAGCGTTTTTGGGCTGAGGCGGCTGCCACCGCATGTTACTTGATAAACAGGTCACCATCTATTCCCCTTGACAAGAAAACTCCGATCGAGGTATGGTCAGTACTCCTGCTGATTATTCACAGCTTAAAGTTTTCGTTGCACTGCTTATACTCATGTTGATAATGGAAAGTTAGAGCCGAGAGCTATTAAGTGTGTGTTCATTGGTTATGGTTCGGGTGTAAAAGGATATAAGTTATGGAATCCCGAAACTAACAAGGCATTTATGAGCAGGAGTGTTGTTTTCAATGAATCTGTTATGTACTTTGATAAGTTGTCCTCAGATGTTTTGCCAGATAGTTCTGATGAGGAAGAACAGGTTCGTGTCGAGGTGGAGCACTCTGTTGAAAAGGAAAATGTCACTGACAATGATGGTGCTACTACAGATGATTCTGATCCTGATTCTGATGAATCTGACGATAATAATGTTCAGAACTCACCCCTGTTTTGCAGCAACAAAATCATTCCATCGTTGCTCGTAGACAAAGGAGGAATTGTGGTCCTCGACCACGTTTAATTGAAGAGTGTAATATTGTTGATTATGCTCTGAGTTGTGCAGAACAGGTGGAGCATGGACATGAGCCGTCCACGTATACTGAAAGTGGGTTCGGTGACCGCGAGAAGTGGATTGCTGCTATGCAAGAAGAGATGCAGTCACTCGAGAAAAATGGCACATGAGATGTTGTGCGCTTGCCTAAGAAAAAGAAGGCTGTCCGCTATAAGTGGATCTTCAAGAGAAAGGAGGGTTTATCTCCTAGCGAGCCTCAAGGTTTAAGGCAAGGTTAGTTGCAAAAGGCTTCAGTCAAATTCCAGGTGTTGATTATAATGATGTTTTCTCTCCAGTTGTTAAGCATAGTTCAATTCGTACATTTTTCGGTATTGTTGCTATGCGTGATCTTGAGCTTGAGCAGTTAGATGTAAAGACTGCGTTTCTGCATGGAGAGTTGGAGGAGGAGATATACATGGACCAGCCAGAAGGGTTCATAGTGCCTGGTAAGGAGGATCTTGTTGTAAGTTGAAAAGGTCCTTATACGGTTTGAAACAATCTCCTCGTCAGTGGTATAAAAGGTTTGATTCTTTTATGTTGTCACATGGCTTTAAGAGGTCTGAATTTGATAGTTGTGTGTACATTAAGTTTGTTAATGGATCGCCTATATACCTGTTATTATATGTTGATGATATGTTGATTGCTGCCAAGAGCAAGAAAGATATCGCTGCTCTCAAGTCACAGTTGAGCAGCGAGTTTGAGATGAAGGATCTTGGTGCTGCTAAGAAAATTCTAGGTATGGAGATTACCCGTGACAGAAATTCTGGTTTGTTGTTTCTTAGTCAGCAAAATTACATTAAGAAAGTTCTTCATCATTTTAACATGCATGATGCAAAGTCTGTTAGTACTCCTATTGCTCCTCACTTTAAATTGTCAGCTGAACAATGTCCGAATACGGATGAGGATTTTGAGTACATGTCTAGAGTTCCATATTCTAGTGCTGTTGGTTCTTTAATGTATGCCATGGTTTGCTCACGTCCAGATTTATCATATGCTATGAATTTGGTTAGTAGATATATGGCTAATCCTGGTAAAAAACATTGGAAGGTTGTTCAGTGGATTTTCAGGTACCTTCGCGGCACATCCAATGCTTGCCTGAAGTTTGGCAAGACTGGTGAGGGACTCGTAGGCTATGTGGATTCAGATTTTGCTGCCGATTTGGATAAGAGGAGATCCCTCGCAGGTTATGTGTTCATGCTTGGTGGTTGTGCCGTGACACTAGTACAGAACGACACATCGGATACCCCTCTATGGAAACGGCATGCGTTAGGCGACGGAGAATCGCGCTTTCCGCGCGGTCAGTGCGTACAAACCTGACCTGGGCCGCCGCTGGCCCGTCAACATAGGTAACGGAGAAAGTATTAACTCCGTTACCCATAGTATTGGCAACGGTCTTAATTCTGGCTCCGTTTCCGATATGTGCCTCTATAGCAACGGAGACTTTTGGGTGTCCGTTTCCAATGTGGACACCTTCCATCTTCTTGGAATTCGAAGCGAGGCGAGTAAATGCCATGGCGTAGTGGCACCGCCCACTACTCCTTGAAAACCCCAATCCTTGCTAGCTCAAGACGCCACCGAATCTGCTCTCTCTCTCTCTCGCTTGCTCGCTCCCTCCTACTAATTAGCGAAGATGCCTCGCAGCAACGACACACAGGAGCACACTGAGTCGTCGCGGGACAGTCCCCCCGTCAGCGGCGAGTCTGTTGAAGGACCGATGCCGG
Organism: Poa pratensis; assembly: GCA_947311845.1. Lineage (NCBI taxonomy): Eukaryota > Viridiplantae > Streptophyta > Magnoliopsida > Poales > Poaceae > Poa > Poa pratensis. Next base: position 27,133,321 of record CAMZMU010000059.1, on the reverse strand, counting down.
AGACGAGCGACGACGAATACGCCAACTTCCATGAACCCACCTTGATGCTGGGCCCGCCGAAGGTTGATTCTGATGACGAGTCAACCGAAGAGGAGAAGGAGGAGGAGGACGACGACGAGGAGGACGAGGCGGAGGCGCCGGTCCCGAAGAAGGGAGCCCCGACGACGGAGAAGAAAGCCGCCGCCACCGCCTCCGATATGCTGCCGCCGCCGCCACCACCTCCAATGGCCCCCAATAAGCGAGGCCGTGAGAAGGACGAGGATTGCGCGGAAGCAGGGCGCAAGAAAAACAAGAAGTAGCTAGTAGTAGTTCTATAAGTTCTCCAACTGTAATTTACTTTATTATTATTAATATGTACTGCGTATGTAATGTAGTAATCACTAATATTAATATAAGTATCTTATAAGTGGTTTTCTCCATATAGTAGAGATTAGAAAAATATTATTCCAGAGAGTAGAAGAAATTCCACAGAGTGGGCGTGTAGGTTCCACACCTCAGTGGAAGAAACACAAAGGAAACGGTCTTCTAAAGAACCGTTTCCTATGTTTTACCTATATATATGGGCGTACAGAGCAAAACCTAACACTCGTTTCCTCACTCTGTCCCAGTATGCTAGATCTGTTCGTGGCGGCGCCTCATGGCGTTGCGGCCATCGCCGGCGCCGTGGCGGCGCTGTCTCCGCCTAGACGACGGCTATCACGGTGAGGTGTTCGCCATGTCCCCCGACATGGCGAGGTCGTCGCTCTGTCCGCTTCCTCTGCCTCCACCACTTCCGGATCTGCTAGATCGATCCAACGGCGACGTGAAGAAGGTATCAGATCCACATCCCGTAGTTCTATCTAGATCATTTCTTGATATAGTTAACTTGCCTATTGTGCACTTGCAACTAGTTGTAGTTTAGCTAACTTGTTGAAAGTAGTTCAGTTCACATCCGGTAGTTCTATCTAGATCATTTCTTGATGTAGTTAACTTGCCTATTGTGCACTTGCAACTAGTTGTAGTTTAGCTAACTTGTTGAAAGTAGTTCAGTTCACATCCGGTAGTTCTATCTAGATCATTTTTGATGTAGTTAACTTGCCTATTGTGCACTTGCAACCGGTTATAGTTTCGCTAACTTGTTGATAGTAGTTCAGTTCACATCCGATAGTTCTATATAGATCATTTCTTGATGTAGTTAACTTGCCTATTGTGCACTTGCAACTAGTTGTAGTTTAGCTATCTAGTCCATGTGAAAACAGGAGTCTATTTCGGTGACACTGCATAAAAAAGTCGGAGACACAGAACAAACAACGAATATTACTCAAGAGAGTAGTGTTTGTTGACTTTCCCATAATGGCCTCCAATTATATACACAAGTCAGTACACACTATATACTATTGTATACTTCATATTATTATGTTAAATTGTTTGTTCTATCTAGTAGTGTCAGAACTAACATAAATCCTTATTTACATTTAGGGATATCAAGCTGTTCCCTTTCAAACTCCACCATACATATCCACCGTCGCTATTGTGACGTTTTGGTACACTGCACAAAATACTTTTTTAAGTAAGAGTGTTTTATACAGTGTCATCGAAATGTCACATCGGTGACGTATTAGATTAGATTTCGGTGACACTGCATAAAAAATCCAGAGCCGGTGGTGGCCTCCATGGAAAGGATGATCGTTGTCAGGCATCCTATGAAGCTGCTGACATCGCAATATCTTGTTGACAAGCCGTGTGTTGGCTGCTCCGGTTCATCAATAAGAGCCACCTCAAGACATAGGTAAGATATCGTTTCGGTTTGCTTAAATTCATAGTGTATTTGTTTTAGCATATGTATTTAACAATTGTAACTCTATTTACTAATGTATAGGGTCCAAAGTTTCAGCATCCTTCTCTCAAGAAGTTGAGATAAGAAGAGATAGCTAGAGTGACACCTGCGAGGATTGTGGAAAAGGATGTAGGGAAAAAATCATATATTCTTTCCGTCCTTTGACATGATAGGCTTAGTATAGATGAAATCTGTTATCGTTTTACCTCTTATGTTTGTCACATCTTATGATGCAATTGTAAAGGTGAAATTGTGATGGAAATGTAAAGTTACATTGTGATATGAATGAAATCTGTTAACGTTTTAGTATTTGAGCTTGTGCTGTGAGATTTTAAGTATCTAGTGGCATTTGTAAACGTGGCATCCTATAACCGAAATATGAGAAATGCTCAGTGCAAACGGGTGGATGGCAAACTCCGTATCTGATGAAGGAAAACTAAGGAAACGGAGGTCTGCGCACAACCGTTGCCAAATGGAGACCTCATCGGAAACGGTTTTTGGCCTCCATTACCGATGAAGGCCTTCACATCAGTGACAGAGGCGGGGACACGAACCCTTTCTCCGTTGCCGAAGGGGTTTTTGGCCCGTTTTCGATGTGTCGTTCTGTACTAGTGTGAGTTGAAGGGCAACGTTGCAATCCGTTGTTGCCCAGTCTACCACTGAAGCAGAGTACATGGCTATTGCTGAAGCATGTAAAGAATCGGTTTGGCTGAAAGGTTTGTTCACTGAGCTTTGTGGAGATGATACTTACATTAACCTGTTTTGTGACAGTCAAAGTGCTATTTACCTTACTAAGGATCAGATGTTTCATGAGAGAACAAAGCACATTGACGTCAAATAGCATTATGTGTGTGATGTTGTTGCAAAAGGTAAGCTGAAGGTATGCAAAATAAGTACTCATGATAATCCTGCTGATATGATGACAAAGCCAGTTCCTGTTACTAAGTTCGAGCTTTGCTCGGGCTTAGTTGGTATCACTGTCTAGCCCAAGACGCTATTTGGCGCCGAAGGTGTTTTCTTTGTTGTTTTAGGGTGAAGTTCTCGTTCATGCTACAAGATGAAATTTGTCTCAAGGTGGAGTGTTATTTTGTGGTGATCCAAATTCGTATATACTGATAAAGGCCAACTTGTGACGAGGAGAGCGGAGCGTCCCGACCTAGATTAGGTCAGGACACCTATAAATACATCTTGTAAGCCGCCGTCATGGGATAAGTCGCATTTGTAAATCCCCGGCGTTTGTAACCTCACCCGATATAGTGAATTATTGCTGGCCGGCGCCCGTGGTTTTTTCTCCTCCATTGTTGGAGGGATTTTCCACGTTAAATCTCGTGTCCCTGTTGGGTTGATCTTTCCGCTACTTCGTCATTTTCTTTGCTATCGTATATAACAAAGGTGACGACATCGGGGAAGTGGCCCACGGCAGCCACGGCGTCGAGGTAGGCCCTGGCCTTGGCGACCAGGCCGGCGCGCGCGAGGCCGTAGACAAGGTCGGGCTCTACGCCGTCGTTTGCCATGCGGCGGAGCACGCCGAGGATGCCCTCGGGGTCGGACGCGCCGCAGTGGGCCTTCATCAGCGCGTTGTAGACGCGCGCGTCGGCGCCGACGCCGTGGTCGGCGAGGACCGGGAGGAGCTATCCGATCTCGCGGGGAGAGGGCGACGTGGGTCGGGCTGATTAGGTCGCGGGATGTAGCGCCCCACAGGGCGGCGCAATACGTAGGGGTGTCACGCCCCAGGCACCGGCGCTACACGACCCGCGCTAGGGCCCACGATGCCTCGCTGGCAAGGGTGTGGCGCCCCGTCAGGGGCGCGGTGCTTTGATGTGTGGCGCTGCTAGCCTGGGTTTGATGTCGAGGGAGAAGGAGCACAGACCCTTTGATGTCGAGTTGTTCTGAATCTGTTTTCGATTCAGAGTCCTAGGTTTTTCCACACTTTGGTTGACATTGCAGAGACAACAACAACGCAGCGACGCGACGTTGCATGGGACGAGGGAGAAGGACAGCGGACCCTTTTGATGGCGAGTTGTCTCGAATCTGTTCGCATCCGAGGACTGCGGGCGGTAGAAGTTTTCTAGACTTTTGGGACTTTGGCCACCGAGGACATGCACCTTGTGACCTCACTGCTAACCCAAAACTGATTTCGCTTGATGCGCTGTTTCCCTCGATTGCGACTATATAGGCCCGCCAGCTCGTGAATGCTCGGCCGCCGCAGTTGGAGGTCTGTCATTGCGAGTGGTCGGGAGACGGTTCCAGACTTTTGGGCCCCTCGCTGGGTAAACCCAAAACTAATTTCATGATGTGTTGCTTTCTTGATTGTGACTGCAGACAGGCAGGATTCGCGCCCTCCACAACACCCTTAGGGATAGACCCGAGTAGTCTCCCCTCTGACTTTGCCTTATATCCTGTTTTGTACTAAGTATGTTAGCTACTTTTTTCAGGAACCCGAGAGAGCACGCCTTTTTATAATAACAGCGTGATTACAAGGATCCACAACAAACACAAATTAGTCGAAAGACCGGAGAGGAGGTGAACACTCTCACAAAAAACCAATTAATTTCCCACCTAGATACCTCGGCCAATCATGATGGTGTCAAGAACACACGCCTCTGGGCTAGCCACTCTATTGAAGATCCTGTTGTTTCCCACAAGGCATAACGACCACATGACGAGAAGCACCAACGATCTGTTTTTTGGAGTCTCCTTTGGCTGCCAGTGTGATGCCTGATACGTCTCAAACGTATCTATAATTTTTGATGTTCCATGCTTGTTTTATACCAATTGCTACATGTTTTACATACACTTCATACCATTATTATGCATTTTCTGGGACTAACCTATTAATAAGATGCCAAAGTGCCAGTTCCTGTTTTCTGATGTTTTTGTATTCCAAAAAGCTAGTCTGGAAATATTCTCGGAATTAGACGAAAATTTACGGAGGCCCCTATTTTATCAGAAGACACCTGGAGTCCGAAGGAGAGGCGAAGTGGAGCCACGAGGGCCCCACACGTGGGCTCGGCGCGGCCAAGGGCCCACCGGCGCCGAGGGGTGGTGTCGCCTCCTCGTGCACCGCCTCGCGATGCCCTTTGGCCTATATATTGCTCCTACCCCGAAAACCCTAAAAGAATCGACGATTTCCCCAGAAAAGTTCCAGAGCTCCGCCGCCATCCAAAACCCTAATTCGGGGGACAGAAGTCTCTGTTTCGGCACCTTGCCGGGACGGGAATTGCCCCCGGAGCCATCTCCATCGACGCCACCGCCTCCATCATCGTCGTTGCTGCCTCCCATGATGAGGAGGGAGTAGTTCTTCATCGGGGCTGAGGGCTCTACCGGTAGCTATGTGGTTTATCTCTCTCTCCCATGGTGTGATCTTTATGTGATCATGAGCTTTGTAATCTAGTTGAATCCATAGATGTTACTCTTCATTATCTTATATGCTACTTGAAGTGGTTTTATTAATGTAAACTCCGGAGTCACCTTTGTCCCACGGTGCGAAGTTGACAGTGTGCGCCCGTGTGTGGCTCTTAGGCTAAAGATTACAGGAATACTTATCATGAGTTATTATTTGCGTTGGATGTCTCTATGAAATTGGTGTTTGTCTAGTACTATTTAGGGCGCTCAAGTTGACAGTGTGGGGTTCCCTAGATGTGGAATGCGACTTTAAGGTGTGCTTTTATAGCCCTACGCAGTGGATTGGTGTTCGTTATCCAACGAGAGAATAACTCAGAGTAGCATAGTGAAGAGGAAATATCTATGTATTCAATTATATTATTATTGTTGAGAGTGTCCACTAGTGAAAGTATGATCCCTAGGCCTTGTTTCTAAGCATTGAAACACCGTTTACAACCAGTTCTGCTACATGTTTGCTTGCTGCCATTTTTATTTCAGATTGCAATTACCACTTATAATCATCCATATTACTTGTATTTTAATATCTCTTCGCCGAACTAGTGCACCTATACACCTGACAAGTGTATTGGGTGTGTTGGGGACACAAGAGACTTCTTGTATCTTAATTGCAGGGTTGCTTGAGAGGGATATCTTTGACCTCTACCTCTCTGAGTTCGATAAACCTTGGGTGATTCACTTAAGGGAAACTTGCTGCTGTTCTACAAACCTCTGCACTTGGAGGCCCAACACTGTCTACAAGAATAGAAGCGTGCGTAGACATCAAGCTATTTTCTGGCGCCGTTGCCGGGGAGGTAAGGTAAAAGGTACTCACATCCTCCAGCTACTAAGCTATTTTCTAGCACTGTTGCTGACGTGTGAGTGCTCGAAGGTATTTCCTTTAGATTCTGCAATTATATCTTTTTGTTTCTTGTTTTTATTTCACTAGTTAGGCTTAATGGAAAACAACAACAAAATTAGAGAGCTATGAAATTTATCTTGAGTTAGGACATGATGTTTGAAGAGAAAATTAAAAAACCTATGGAAAATTATTTGCATGATGGTAGCAATGTTATTACTATAAATTCTTTGAACACCATTATTGCTAATGCTATGGAAGAATTTAAGCTTGGGAGGTCGGTTTTGATGAAAATGATCTTTTTAGTTCCCCGGTTTTGGAGGAGAAAATTTGTTTGATGATACTTTGCCTCCAATATATGATGTTTATAATGATTGTGATATTTTCACTCCACCTACTATTGAGGATATAGTTTATGTTGATTATGATATGCCTCCTATATATGATGTTTACAATGATGAATATGATATTTTCAGTCCATCTACTATTGAGGATAAAATTCATTATGATTATTCTATGCCTCCAATTTATGATGATTACAATGATGGATGTGATACTTTTACTCCCACTATTACTAATGAAACTGTTTATGCTTATGTGGAGAGTAATGATACTTTTATGCATGTGGATCATGATAAGAATGCTTTATGTGATAGCTATATTGTTGAGTTTATTCATGATGCCACTGAAAATTATTTTGAGAGAGGAAAGTATGGTTATAGAAATCTTCATGTTACTAAATTTCTTCTCTTTATGATGAAGGTTTTGAGCTTTCTCTTGATTTGCTTTTATTTGCTGGGTACTTTAAGACCTACTGGTCCTTATGAGAGAGGGATACACGGTTTCATATATCTCAATAATATTAAGTCTTCTCTCTTTATGTTGAAATTTTTGAAGCTCCACTTGTTTTGCCTTCCTATGCTAGTCACTTTGTGCTTTATTGATTTATTTTCTTACAAGATTCCTTTGCATAGGAAGTGGGTTAGACTTAAATGTGTTTGATATTTGCTTCTTGATGCTCTTTCATATTCAACTCTTATACATATGAGAGCATCATCAAAATTATCATGCCTAGCTAAAAGGCTTTAAAGAAAAGCGCTTGTGGGAGACAACCCATTATTTTTATTTTCTGCTATTTTTATTTTATTTGAGTCAAGGTGCTGTTTACTTATGTATCAATGCCTTTGTATCTTTATTTTCTTGCATTGTTGTGCCAAGTAAGGCCTCTAATAGGAAGATGATGCTAGATTTGGATTTCTGCGCAGGAACAGATTTCTGCTGTTCACCGTTTTGCTTCTGTAAAATCACAGAAAAATTATTTAAATCTGAAAATTTTGTGCGTGATCCTCAGATATGTATGCATCTTTCGTTAGTTCAAAGTTTTTCGATCTGAGCGTCGTAAGTGCCTCGAAAAAATTCGTCTTTGCGGACTGTTCTGTTTTAGACAGATTATGCCTTTTTATTTTGCATTCTCTCTTTTACTAGTGTTGAGTGAAATTCTTTTTTGGGTGGAAGAGCTTCACATAACATCAGTGGCAGTAGCTAATGTTTAAAGTAACAAGTCATATTGCGTCTTTATAGAACATGTGAATTTTTGATTATGCACTAACCCTCTAATGAGATTTACTTTGAGTTTGGTGTGACGGAAGTTTTCAAGGGTCAAGAGGGAAGAGTGATATAATAGGATGGAGAAGAGTGAAGAGCTTAAGCTTGGGGAGGCTCCCATGGATCTCCCCAGCATATTTCAAGAAGACTCAAGCGTCTAAGCTTGGGGATGCCCAAGGCATCCCCTTCTTCATCGGCAAAATTATCAGGTCATCTCTAGTGAAACTATATTTTAATTCTTTCACATCATATGTGCTTTTCTTGGAGCGTCTGTGTGCTTTTATTTTCAGTATTGTACTTTTATTTTCAATAAAGCTTGACTGGACCCTAGCATTCTTGATTGGGAGAGAGACACGCTCCGCTTTTTCATGAGAATACTCCTATTCTTCACTTATATTTGTTGAGTATTCATATCTAGCGCTGTTCAGCTTTTAGCTCTTGTTTTCATGTATCTCTTGTCAGAGCTATTAGTTTTTTTAGAAAGTACTCTCTTGCTTCACTTATATTGTTTGGAGAGTTGTTAAATAAATTGATTGGTGTTTGGTTGGTTCAGAAAATGTTGCATGTGGTAATTGGTATAAGGAAAAACTTGCTTAATCTTGTAGATCACTAATTTGGATAACTTGATGCTTGTCAATTGTTTTGAGTTAACAAGTAGATCATGATTAAATTTGTGCATCACATGAGTTAAGCCTATTAGTGAAGAACTACCGTAAAGCTTGTTGAAAATTTGGTTTGCATCGGTGGTATCTCTAAGGTCTAGATATTTTCTAATAACAGGGTTTGGTTAACAAGGAAGACGGTATGAAGTCTTATAACGTTTGCAATATGTTTGTCATATAAAACTTGGTGTACGGGTTGATATTCTTGTTTGCTTACATAAACCTTGCTAGCCTAAACTCTGTACTGAGAGGGAATGCTTCTCGTGCATCCAAATCCTTGAGCCAAAATCCATGCCATTTGTGTCCACCATAACTACCTATATGTGGTATTTCCTTGCCACTCCAAGTAAATTTTTCATGTGCTACCTTTAAATTATTCAAAATGTTATTATTCCCTTTTTGTGTCAATGTTTACTAGCTCATGAGGAATTAGTGTGGTTATTCTTTATTCTATTTGTCAAATGGACTTTTACACCTGGACTAGTGGCATATACATCCGCTTATCCTAATTTGCAAAAAGAGCTGGCAACGGGGTGCCCAGTCCCAATTAATTACAACTTTAACCATTAATTCTCTTCACACTTTTGCCCTGATTCATCAGTAAGCAATGACAAACAGTGAAATACCTGCGTGTGTAAACCAAAGAGAAAGAGGGATGATCTGCCTTGCTGGTAGAAATAACGTCCTTCATGGGAGCCGCTCTTAAAAGTCCGTTTGACAGGTAGAATACTGTTCTCACCCGCTACCATTCGTTGACAATTAACAAACACCTCTCAAAATAGATACTCCTCCATGGTATGTGATTGATGGAAGGCACCCGAGGATTCGGTTAGCCATGGCTTGTGTTAGCAAGGTTGGGAGGAGTGTCAAATATTTTATGCAATCTCTATATGCTTTCAAAACCTAAAAGCTCTAGCACATGACTTAATCCCTGCTTCCCTCTGCGAAGGGCCTTTCTTTTACTTTTATGTTGAGTCAGTTTTCCTATTCTTTCTGTCTTCCACAAGCAAACACTAGTGTCAACTTTGTTACAACATGTTATATGCTACGTATTGGACTTGTTATACTACTTTGTGTTGACGATATCCATGAGATAAATATGTTGAAAGTTGAAGCAAATGCTGAAACTTAATTCTTCCTTTGTGTTGATTAAATACCTTTTATTAGAACTATTGCTTTATGAGTTAACTCTTATGCAAAACTGTTTGATGCTTGTCTCGAAAGTACTATTCATGAAAACGTTTAGCTTGTGTGATTCATTGTTTACTCATTATCTATTTGGTAGCAAACTATAGACCATTGACTTGGATCACTTCATTCATTTACATGTGCCTTACAATATTATTGATCAAGATTATGATGGTAGCATGTCACCTCAAA